>OZ024918.1:59975898-60055898 GCA_964017125.1 Flabesymbios commensalis
GTTCGAATTTCTAATCCTGTGTCTGGGGGGAATGTCATATGATTTATCCCACCTTCCTCAGAAGGTTACCCTAGCCCAGTTTAGCCTATAGCAGCTATTTAATATCTGGTTTTGGTGCGGGAAAATTATCTATCATGTATGGTATCACTTTTAAACATGTATAGTTCTTTTAACTATCTTAAATCATTTAATACTTGTTTATATATTTACACCATTTTCTTTTTTATTGTATTATGCATTGTATAATAATATAATGTATTGGTCATTTTTAATGACGCCCAAGTCTAAACAGACTGTAATAAATATCTATCTATGTGCACAAAGGATGCCTAAAACCCCACTCATTCATTATTTATTGTATTGACATTGAATCAAAGTCATAGTTTCACCTGACTACGGATTTCATAGGAAATCACAAATACGTTCGCTTTATATACCTCACTTCGATATCTTACAGATTTGAGTAATTTAATTTGTTTGTGGGGTGAAAATTACAAATAACTACTCCCTCCTAACAATAATAATTAATCGTGAGGTGGGAGTTGTGGCTAAAGTACGACTTCACACCATCCATTTCTACCCGGCATGACCTGCCTGCCTGAATCACTTCGCGACAGACACGGGCACAGTGACGGCCATTTCATTTACACAGTAAACTGTTTAAAAACGACACTAGCGTCGCCCACGAAAAACTCTGATGCCACGAAAAACCATTTTCAGCAGGCGGAATCTAAAGATCGTATTAGAACTATTCCCTGTAAAAATATTTATTTAAGAGTAGCTACAAAAAGCTAACCGACTGATTTCCTCATGAAAAAAAACAATAAAATACAATTAAAATAATATTCTGCACTACACACAAACACATTATAGCATCTTTGACTAACCCGTACGGCGGGGATCGACTTTAGACGTCAGATTCTGACGTCTAAAGTCGATTCCCGCGCCGTAAGAGTAAACATATTTCTAATGGCGGTAGATCGACCCATAACGTAGGCATTCAAATGAATCGGAAAGAGCTGACTAAGACAATCATGATGATTTCAAAATAACCCTTCGCAGTTCATGGTTTTCACAAAAATTCAGCCTTCAAGGGTTAAAGAGACTTGCCCAGGTCTAAAATCATCCAAAAATCGGTGATTTTATATTGGCTTATTAATATGACCATATGATGTAAACATGTCCATAGACTAGAACTGCAAAAGTTTTTTATTTTTTGTGCTGCGACCTTACCAGTTAGGCTAGATATAGAGACGAAATTCCCGTTTTTCTTATTTTTGACATGGTTGTCAATAGTCAGAAATCAGGAGTTTCGTCTATATATACCTAGCCTTACTGGTGAATGCGCAGCACAAAAATCAAAAAACGTTTGCGGTTCTAGTCTATGGACATGTTTACATCATATGGTCATATTAATAAGCCAAAATAAAATCACCGATTTTTTTTATGATATTAGACCTGGGCAAGTCCCTTTAAATGATTGCTTACCAGGAGAGCCTTGCGATGACATCAGGGTAATTTATATCACGGTAACTACAATAATGTACCACCCTCCCCCTACCCCCACCGACTGCCCCAAGGTTTATGGACCTTCTTCCGTAGGCTTGTCATTATTATATTAGAGACCTCAACAATACAAGGGCTACGTGATAATACTCAAGGGATATGGACATCTGACATGCTAATTCTCCAACCAGTTTAATCAAGTCTGGTTTGTGGTTGGCCCAGCGTCGCAGACGCTTGGCCGACATCAAACCAGCATTGATTCAACGCGTTTTGTATTCTGGCGCTCAGAGCTCCTGTCTGGAGGGCGCCTGAGGCGCCTCTGGAGGGAGCATGAGGTCCATTGAGATGTTACATAACCTGTTTATCGCCCCCTCGGGTTATGGTGGTCATAGATAGCTGGTCAGAGAGGAAGCGTCTCAGCAGAAATTAACTGATTTGTACAGTCAATGCGGGTCAAGTTATATCTTCCCCATATTGACCCGAAGCCCGATTGATTATTGTTCTTGTTTTTTTATATATTTTTTACATTTCAGGAGATCGAATAATAATTTCCATAATTTATTTTTATACATATTGACGCGGAATAACAATGAAACAAAACACAGGTTACCAATAGGTATTTATATTATATTATAAACATATGTCCTCCACCAATTCTGTGCATTTATCTGTTTTTTTTATTTTTTCTAGAAAGGTCTGTATTTTATATTTGTATTCACCACTAAGTTATTCTATGCATTTTATGTCATAAACAAGCGAATTAAACAACATAGTTTATCAATGTATTGTTCAGGCTATACCATTTATATTTTCTCGATGAAACAACAGTATTTTCTGTATTAGTCATGTATTTTGAGCCATTGAGACATTGATCTTTGCTAGTATAGAGAAGTATCAATGGATATAGCATGTATAATGTCGACTCAGATTTTAGTCCATAATAATTGTACGTGCAGTTCTTGTCCCAAAAACAATTATATAATGTGAAATAATGTACAATTATATCACATATGCAATTAAAGGAAAAAGTAATATTTAGGGATAGATGATTGACACAAAATATATCATATTAAAGCTGGGGGACGGTATTTAGACGTCAGATTATGACGTCTAAACACGGTTTCTGTAAAACTCACGTCACAAAAACATACTTTTCTAATCACTTTAATAAATGCCTATCTATATATGTTACAGTGCAATCACAAGCTCATATAATATCCTTAACTATAGCAAGATAAATCATAATAACAGGTTAAAACATTAAAACACAAAGACCCCGTATACAGGTTGACCTACATTAACCCTTGTCCTGCTGAATTGCTTCAATTGTATTTTTCGTCATTTGAAGCTGGAATTGCTAACGCAATTTCCAGCTTCAAATGACGAAAAATATTACTAATTATTAAAAATAGAAGTTATTGGATCAACTAAGCATCTACTAAAAAATATTTTATCAATATTAAGTGATATTTTTATTGATCTAAAACATCCTCAACCCCGTATATATCCGGGCATAGCAGGACAAGGGTTAGGTGTGCAATTAGTTCAACTAGACCTATGTAGACCAGTATTTTGTGTGACTACAATCCCCAAATTCAAAGAAAATTATAATGGCTGTAACATAGGTATTCAAACAGAAAGAGAAATAAGACATTTATGATGGTTCATACAATAATATTTCAGCATTGTGAGGGTTAAATTAAATCAGCATTTCCAATGCAGCACGGCGTTTCTGCACTTGGACACATCTTACAATGTGAACTTTAGACGTTGAGTCTTCATGTGTGACATTATAATGGAGATCTGAAAACATGCTGAGTGTAGGATTAACTTTCAGTTATCATTATCGACCTTCCAACCCGCAGAGCGCTGAACCAAAAAAACACATATTTTTTGTATAAACCATGGTGACCAAAGGTTTTTTACGAATTGAAATCCTCATAAATGTTTTATTTAGCTCTTTCCGGTTCATTTAAATACATGTAGCTGTGGCCATTTAAAACAGCTTGATGTTTGATCGCGAGGATCGACTTTAGACGACAGAATAGACGTCAGATTCTGACGTCTTAAGTCGATCCCCGCACTGTAAGGTTAATCCGCAATGACTGATATATACGTCCTGTGATATATTTTCAATAAAAAAACAACTTCTTTGAAATGTAGAAATCTGAAATATGTATAAGGGCGGTTTAAGCCTTGTTTTCACTGAGTTGGATATATTACAAAATAACTTAACCCGTTAAACTTAGTCCGAGCTTGACGTGAACAGCATGGTTCAACGTCAGAGATTGACAGCATAGCAAAAGCTGTGGTTTTCTATGCTGGTGGTCAGTGTATGCTGAGACCAAAAATATCACAAAAAATGTGAGGGTAGCCCTATTTAGATGATAAATTCACCTATAAAGACAGGGCTTTACGTCCCCACGTTAAGGCATTATTCTAATGAAATGTACATCTGTCATTATAGAATGATATAAAAATAATTGATCTAACAATGACGCAGTAATTCATTGCGCAATCGATCGGATGCGCACCGTATGTTTGGGGCACAGCTTTACGAATGGCAATGATTACAGACTCTGTATCGCGCACAGAGTCTGTTATTACGGACTAGTGAAACCCGACCATAATCGCTGTATGTGTTTTAATATCAGGTTAAATCGCTGTTATTGGGATACGGAGTGTTTAACCCTTAAAACGCTGAATTAATTTGTAAAAAAACATCGCAACCAAAGGGTTTTTTCAATTTAAAATTATCATAAATGTATTAGTTAGCTCTTTCTGCTTCATTTGAATACCGATGTTATGGGTGTACGGCCATTAGAAATATGGTTATTCTTACAGTGCGGGGATCGACGTCGTCAGATTCTGACGACTAAAGTCTATCCCCGCACGGGATCGACTTTAGTCGTCAGAATCTGACGTCTACAGACGTCAGATTCTGACGACTGAAGTCGATCCCCGCACTGTAAGGGCTAAACATTGCTAAAGGTTACTATCAAATTAAACAAATATGACTAACTTTAACCCAATTGAATTTGTCGGTCGCGGTATCGACGACACACAATTCCAGTGGGAACAAAAATTAAGAAAGATAGCATACACAGGGTTATTTTAAGGCGGCAATTCTGTGAAACGCAGTGACGTCACTCGGTGAAAACAAGGTTATATAACACCCCCTCCACCATACTTTATTTTGTGAAACGCAGTGACGTCACTCGGTGAAAGCAAGGTTATATAAGAACCCTTCACCATACTTCATTGTATTAGCCAGCTCGGTGAAAACAAAGGAGGTCGAGGTCATTGAGTTTCACAGAATATATATTATTGCGGTAAACAGGTAAATGAAACCATGGAGATATCCAACGGTAGCTAAAGCGTTAAAATCAAGTGTAATGTCATCAGAATCATTTTCATACTCAGCCCACAACTCCTGCTACGTGTGACCATGAGATGTTTTATGGATACGCATTATGTTTGGATCGGATGGTTTTAGTAAACATGCCCTTCCCGGGTGGAATCATTTGTGCCATTCTGACATACGTCATGAACTGCTACATTCAGTTTATTAGTCATGGTTATTATGATTGTGGCCGATTGCCATTTACAGGGCTAAACTGTGTAAAGCGTCTAACGGAGGTAGTACATGTAGCTATCATAAAGCTGCAGTTTCTCATTAAACAGAAATCGCTTTAATAATCATGTGGTGCGGCCATTGCTAATAGTTTTGCAAAAAATCAAATTACGCTAAAACCAGTGAGATAAATTATATAGCAATGCAAAGGTGGTAAATATTTCTAAGTTTGATTAACCCTTTCAACCCTGAATTTACCATTGTCATCTTCATCCACTACAAGCCGCGAATTGCTGTCGCAATTCTCGCTTTGTAGTGGATGAAGATGATTTGATGTGGTTTAAAAATTTAAGAAAATTGCCATGTATTGCTAAATCAGTTTCATGGGAATTTTCATTCAAAAACCCCCATTTGTAGGAAAATTAGGTCTGTTTTCAGGGATGTAAAATGATGCTTTAATGCATCGTGAGGACTTAAAGGGTTAATGGCGAATGAGATATAGAGGGTTAAACAAGCATCGCCACATGTACGTACTTATATTTATAAGATATTTAAATGGTTGTGCATTGCATTGCTTTACATTGTATTTCATTGCGTAACATCATATTGTATAACAATGCATTGCGTTATATTTCGTTATATTGCATTGCATTTAATTCCATTGTATTACATTGCATTGCATTGCATTGCATTGCATTGCATTGCATTGCATTGCATTGCATTGCATTGCTTTGCATTGCATTGCATTGCATTGTAGTGCAGTGCAGTGCAGTGCAGTGCAGTGCAGTGCAGTGATGTGCAGTGCAATGCAGTGCAGTGCAGTGCAGTACAGTGCAGTGCAGTGCAGTGCAGTGCAGTGCAGTGCAGTGCAGTGCAGTGCAGTGCAGTGCAGTGCAGTACAGTGCAGTGCAGTGCAGTGCAGTGCAGTGCTGTGTAGTGCAGTGCAGTGCAGTGCAGTGCAGTGCAGTGCAGAACAGTGCAGTGCAGTGCAGTGCAGTGTAGTACATAGTATTACATCACATTGCATTAAATTACATTGAATTACATTATTTGTATCTCATTACTTCGCATTGCATCGCATTACATTGCATTACATTGCGTTACATTGCATTACATTACATTATATTACATTACATTACATTACATTACATTACATTACATTACATTACATTACATTACATTACATTACATTACATTACATTACATTACATTACATTACATTACATTGCATTGCATTGCTTTGCGTTGCATTGCTTTGCGTTGCATTACATTACTTTGCATTACAGTACACTACAATACATTACATTACACGCACTGTATTGTATTGTATTGTATTGTATTGTATTGTATTGTATTGCATTACATTGCATCGCATCGCATCGCATCGCATCGCATCGCAGTGCATCGCATCGTATCGTATTGTATTGTTTATTGTATTGTATTGTATTGTATTGTATTGTATTGTATTGTATTGTATTGTATTGTATTGTATTGTATTGTATTGTATTGTATTGTACTGTATTGTATTGTATTGTATTGTATTGTATTGTATTGTATTGTATTGTATTGTATTGTATTGTATTGTATTGTATTGTATTGTATTGTATTGAATTGGATTGGATTGGATTGGATTGGATTGGATTGGATTGTATTGTATTGTATTGTATTGTATTGGATTGGATTGGATTGGATTGGATTGGATTGGATTGGATTGGATTGGATTGGATTGGATTGGATTGGATTGGATTGGATTGGATTGGATGTCATATTTGTGTATAGCGTAGGACAGCTTGTTGATGTTTTATAGCAAGTTATCTCTCAATTTGCAGCGCGCTCCCCGTAGATATGCAGTAATGGTAATATTAGTGTATTTGTTGATGATTGATGACATTGTCATGTTATGAATGCATAGAAAAAATACACTACATCACTAACAAAGTAACGGACAACATAATATAAACGCTGTCCTTACATCACACTGGCACACCACTTCCAGGTCGGAATGCAATCACTTCGCATGTAAATCATATTTTTTTTTTGTATTTTACTATTTTGGCCATTCAGCTCATAAACGAAGTAATTTGTTTTTCTCCCGCAAAATAATGTACATGATCATAACCTCAGCTAACCTGAGCTATAACTTTTTAATATTCTGTGATTTCAAGTTTTGTCTCACTACTGCGATTCACAACTTGAAGCCACAGAAAAACATTTTGATTTGCGAAATTTAACCCTTTCAGGCCTGAATTTACCATTGTCATCTTCATCCACTACAGGCCGCGAATTGCTGTCGCAATTCTCGACTTGTAGTGGATAATGGTGACTTGAAGTGGGTGAAAAATTGCCATGTATTGGTAAAACAATTTCATGAGATTTTTTCTTATAAAACTCTTTAGTATTGGGAGACTAAATCAGTTTCAGGGATGTAAAATGATGCTTTGAAGCATCGTGAGGGCTTAAAGGGTTAATTAGGTCACAAATATATGAGTGTTACTACTATTTAACCCTTTAACAGTTAAAACGCTAAATTAAATAATTTTAATTTTCAACCACTTGAAGTTGCGTGTCGCTACCAGAACTTAAATTTGTTTAATTTGAGACCAAATATTTGCACATCTTGTTGTTTAAGCACACATTTCTTTCCCCTGCTGATAATTAACTCATAAATAACTGCGAGTGAAACGGCTCAATAAAATGGATTTAAACGCCTACAGTCTGTCCGACGGTGGAGGAGGGTCCAAAATCAAAGTTAGCTTTTCGGTATCCAGTCAGTCAATTCTTAAGCGATTTTTATGAAATTTTCTAAAACCTATTTTCTAGTCATTTGGCATCGATCCTGAAAATTTCGTAAAAAAATAATAGATAGTTCAAAAGTTAGACCATTTGACATGTAGTAAATGACTATTTATGACGCTCCTATATAACATGTATAAACCCATTAACTTCATTCGGGTTTATTCTCAGAATTGCATCACATGTCAAATGGTCTAACTTTTGAAATAGTAAATGAAATTTCGCGAAATTTTTAGGGTTGTTGCCATATGATCAGATAATATTGGTTGCAAAATTTCGTGACAATTGCTTGAGAATAGACTGACTGGATACCAAAAAGCTAACTTTCATCTTGGACCATCCTCCACTGTCGGACAGACTGTATAGTCGCGCCAGCCGTTGAACCCTTATAACGCTGAATCATATTCTAAAACTAATGGAGGCCAAAGGGTTTTTTCAATTTGAAATCATCATGAATGTCTTAGTCTAACTCTTTCTGATTCTATTGAATACCTGTGTTATGGGTCTATGACCATTATAAATATTTTAATTCTTACAGCGCGGGGATAGACTTTAGTCATCCAAACTAACCATGCCAATAAAATATCTATATATCTAAGCTAACTACCTTTAACGTATATAGTCAAGAACCATAGTAAATTTATTATTTTATTGTACTTCGTTCATCATGTTTGTCTGTACATACTATAAAAAAAAAATTATGTTTATATTCATTTCATGTATTTTGTATATATAATGTATTTTGTATATATAATGTTTTGAGGGCCCCAAGGAAGATGGGTGAATACTCATTGGGTTTACCCTCTTGAAATAAGTATATTATTATTATTATTATTATTATTATTAGTCGTCAGAATCTGACGTCTACAGACGTCAGATTCTGACGACTAAAGTCGACTCCGGCGCTGTAAGTCATACTTACTTTGACCAGCAGTGAAAATACAAACACAGATCTATTCAAGGGCTACTAGAGATCAACCCTTGCAACGCTGAAATATTTTATACAAACCATAGGAATCAAAGGGTTTTTTCAATTTTAAATTATCATAAATGTCTCAGCCAGCTCTTTCCACTTCATTTGAATACCTATGGTACGGCAATTATACATTTTTATTTCTTTTGGTGCGGGGATCGACGTTAGTCGTCAGAATCTGACGTCTGTAGACGTCAGATTCTGACGACTAAAGTCGATCCCCGCACTGTAAAAATAAAAATATTTGCAATGGTCGTAGACCCATAACATAGGTATTCAAATAAATCAGAAAAAACTAACTAAGACATTTATGATGAATTTAAATTGATACAACTGAAAAGAACTGAAAAAGAATATAGCCCACTAGTAGTACTAGATTTGCCTACTCTGAATTTCTTTAAAAGACGGAAATTTCCCACCCCTGTATTTATAATGGCCGTGGACCCATAACATAGGTATTTAAATGAATCAGAAAGAGCTGAACAAGACATTTATGATGCTTTCAAATTGAAAAAACCCCTTTGGCCTCCAAGGTTTTCAAAAAAAAATTCAACGCTTCAAGGGTTAGTTCTTTCGGTGCGGGGATCGTCTTTTGACGTCAGATCCTGACAGGTTCCAAATCATAATAGGGATGTTGCAAAGTTAAAAAAAATCCAAACATCTTAAAAAAATAGGACGTGGATGGATGGGTCCAGGGCCCTTTTGGATAGAAAATAAAAAATTGAAAAACCCTCCGAAAATTAAAATCTTTGATGATTATTTATTTGTGGGTAATACTGTCAAAATACTGTCACAAAACTGCACTTTACTCGTCTCCCGCCACTATCATGACTATCTGTCCATGTCGGAGATCGTTTCAAATAAAATTGGATAGGGAGTGGGTGGGTTTTGTGAGCTCTATCCAATTTTTTTTGGATGTCCGGAATTTTTTAAACTTTGCAAGGCCCCTTGGTTTCTAAACGCGGAACAAATTTTCTTTAATCTGAATCGCTACCGTCTATCACGCCTAAATGCAGGATTTGTTCTCTACTCTCAGCATTGAGGTTTTAAAAAAAATGTATCTTTCTCATTTCAGCTCATGTTCAGTTTTGTGGAGGGCTTCGTGCTTTTCCTCACGCTGCTAGGGTTAAGAGCTCGAATCCTGTGTCTGGAGATATGATTCATTTAGACATCCCCAACATGTGACCTGTATGTGTACAAATGTTGTCGAAAGCCCCAGCCGTCTATTCATTCATTCATTCATTCATTCATTCATTCATTCATTCATTCATTCATTCATTCATTCATTCATTCAATCATTCATTCATTCATTCATTCAATTATTCATTCATTCATTCATTCATTCATTCATTTTTCCCATCAATCATTCATCTATTCCTTAACTCTTTTGTTCGTGCGCGAGTTTGTTAGTGAATTAATGAATTAGTGAACTAATGAAGTCATCCATCTAGAAACAAATCTGTGACGCAGGTGGATGTTTCATTGATATTCACGATCTGTTTATAGTGTGATATCTGTACGTTCTGATTTATAAATCTCTTATCGTATTTTCACAAAGCGATATTATTCTTATGTGCTTTACTGACCGTTTGTGTCGCCACACAGGACATTGTACCAATGCCGCCTTAATGTTAAACATTAAACAAGCATCGATTCACCCCTGCTGTTAACTGTGTTGGGCGGGGGCCCTAGGGTAGTGGTTAGCACCGCTGCCTTTCACGCCAGAGTTCGGGGTTCGGTTCCCGGTCTCGGCGGTTTCAAAGAAACAAAAATGTTTCTTCCCCATCCACGTGTGAAAGTCAGTATTGTGGGGAGCCTCCGTGTCCGAGAGGTAGCGTGCTCGGCCTCAGACCGCCAGGGTTCGAATTTCGAATCCTGTGTCTGGAGGACAGTGTCATCTCAATCATCTCACCATCCTCAGGAGGTTCTCCTGGCCCAGTTTAGCCTATATGTGCACAAAGGTGGCCTAAAGCCCGATTCATTTCATTTTTTTGTTAACTGTGTTTGTCGTTTATTACTCCTGATTCCGCGTGATAGTCAGCACTAGAGCTAGAGATGGGAAATGAGTAAATGCTTCCACGTCACATATGGTGCTCTGTTTACTGGTCTATTGTCTGACTAGTGTCCACCCCGTCACAATAATTCCTTATATTTATGATACGCTCGCCGTTACCATGACAACGTATACGATTTTTTGCATTTGGTGAGGGGAGCAGGTGCTTCATGTACAATGGGTGTTTATAATGTGTTTCACTGTGCCTCAGTGCTCCCTAATAACTGTTATATCGCATATAGTCTACCTGCACTCTGTAAAGGATAAAGCTCGAGGAGCTCCACATTCTTAGCTGTGAAAAGGGTCGAGGCTAAGAATGGAGAACCCCGAGGGCTTTAACTGACTTAAAACACATCCGACCATAATGAGGATCTCTCATGATCAACCGGGCACACCTGACTGATTATAGTACCATTAGGCTTACCATGATAACTGGTCTGTACTTGATCAACAATATAACTTTCCATTCCAGGCTTAGAATGGTGTGTTTTAAAAAAGAAGGAACATTAACAGTGGTAGTGAGTGCTGTTAATTATTCGTAATACATGTATATGAAAGACAATGTGTTAATGGCGGTAATCAGTGCTACTTAATAGCCCTTATACATAGTCTAAATGTACTGCACTCCAGCTGTAGTTTGAGCTTTGGTATGGCAGTTTGCTCACACGAAAAGTAAAGCTACAGTAATGTGGGGAGATTACGTGACCAAGAGAGATAGCATGCTCGGCCTTAGCTGGCGAGGTCGCAGATCACAGCCCGGCTGACTAGCTGTCCATTAAAAAAACACTAGAGGCGTCCGTCCGCCACTTCTAATAATTTTTAAAGGTCAAGTTAAGAAAATATAAAAATTCTAATCGAGCTGGTATGGACAGTATAAACGGCTGCCATTTTGTTTGAATTTCTGGAGTCTATAAACAACATCCCGCCCCTTATCTGGAAGTGTCAGACAGGCAACCCGTCTAGCTCGGTCTCAGACCTCCAGAATTTGGAATCCTGTGTCTGAAGGGCAGTGTCATCTCATTATATCACCATCCTCAAGACGTTCAACAAATTTAGAACATGGTTAGAATTAGGCAATTTCTCAACATGCTGTTTTTCTGGTCTACCTTGCCGTGTCGTCCTCTCTGAGACCCTGGATTGATGTATTTGCTTTACCTGAAAAATCCAACATGCGGTGACTAAGAGCGATCTCGACCCAAAATTCCGAAAAATGTCCATAACTTTTTAATGACTGTGCGATATCTAAACTGAGCATGCGGGCATGTAAATTAAAGGTTTCTTATTCTAAAAAAATAGTAATTTCGTAGACAAGTCTTAGATGTGACCGCCCAAAGACATGTCCCACGATTTTGTAACCTTTTTCAGTCACTGGGACTATGGTCTACCATGCTGTTGAATTCATCACCATAATGATGTCAGACGGTGTAATCAGCTACAATACTACACTTTGCCTGAGTCTTCCGGATATTGTTTTGATAAATATAATGGATTGTCTCGTGTTTTTTGACGGGGGCCCTGGTGCAGTGGTTAAAGCTGTCTGCTTGGAAATTCGGAGATCGCGGGTTCTAACCCCACTCTGGCCTGCAAGTTTCAAAGAAACAAAATTTTTCTTTCCCGCTCACTCGTAAAGATTCAATATTGTGGGGAGCCTCCATGACCGAGTGATAGAGTGCTCGGCCTCAGACAGCCAGGGCTCGAATTTCGAATCCTGTGTCTGGAGGACAGTGTCATCTCATTCATCTCACCATCCTCAGGAGGCCCAACTTAGCCTATAAATTATGTGCACAAATGTGGCCTAAAACCCATTCATTTCATAATCACCACCATAATGATGTCAGACAGTGAAAGCTAATAAGAAACCTCCCTGTTTTTCTGATTATGAGTTGGGTGTAATTAATCAGAATACTACACTTCGTCAGAGTCTTCTGGGGATTGTTTGGATATATCTATATGGATTGTCTCGTGCTTGTTGGATGTGAGGCAGTGCAATCTAATTAGAAACATCTCTCTCCACTTGTAACATAATACATCGCTGTGCGCCATTATCCTTTTTTTCGGTTTATTCAAGGGCACCTAGTTTATTCAAGGTACAATGTACAATATTCACAACAAGTAGGCCTATGTATAGCATTTAATGTAAAAAGATTTAATATGCATACGTAGCCTACATAGTGGGACATGCTAGAGAAAGTAAAAAGCTAAACACACAAGTATTTTTTATTGGTTTAATACTGCTATTCTATCGTAGAAATGATGACAAATATGGGATGATGACATTGGCATTATTCGGTCTTCCTGCGGTCGCTATATTGACAAAAAAAATGAGAAAACCAAATAAATCCATATATAGGAGACATAGGAGACAATGTTGATTGTGCGGGAACTGTACATAGGCGTTACAATCTGACGTAGGAGCCGGCCCCCGCACTGAAAGAATTAAAATATTTATGATGGCCATAGACCCATAACATAGGTATTCAAATGAACCGGAAAGAGCTAACTAAGACAATTATGGTGATTTTAAATTGAAAAAACCTTTGGTTTCCATGGTTTATACAAAATATTTCAGCGATGTAAATGTTTATGTAGCAGTAGGGGGGATTATGTAATACACCCAGCTATTTAATCCCTACCCGTTGAAATGAGACATCAGAATATCTCACTCACGCTGTTGGCTCTCACTACGAGACGTATGGTGAGATCAGCATTCTCTCCTATACGCATCTCTGTTTAATTTGATTTTGCCGTTTCAGACAGGAATTACTGAGGTTGCTTATTCATTAGGCTTTATATACACAAAAATATACAGTAATATAGTACAAATATGCAATTTTAGGTAAAATTGTGTATATTATGATGTCAAATACAGGTGACCAGCACCCTTACTATGTTAGACATCCAGGATAAAATTGTATATACACTTGAATTCGAGTTGAAGTGTATTAGATAATTTGTATATAAGTATTATATAATATACGTTTCCCGCGCCAAAACCAGAGATAAAATAGCTACATATTTTTATAAAAGGTAGCAAAAAAGACACTCTGGAAAGAAACCTTTTAAATAAATACAAGTAGAACACATATAAAAAGTTATGCAAAGTTGCTCAAGTATGTATTAAAACAATATAAATACATGTGTCCCCATCTGAAACGAGAAATCGACCCCGGGAATTATCCTCGCCCATGCTAGAATAGCCTTTAACATTTTTGACGGAGAAATCGCCGAAAATCATGCCATCCTGGCTGATCATTTTTAATTTACCAGCGAGTATAGTTTAGTCATAAAGCTATCATTATATCAAAATTGTCAATGCCTATGCAAAAGGCTATACAGTTTACATTTTTTACAACCATGACAAAAGCTAGGTGGTGGACCGGTCCCTCAAACTCTAACTGAATTGTTTGTTTTTATTTTTTGTCATTTAAAACTGGAATTGCTAACGCAATTTCCAGCTTTAAATGACGAAAAATAGTTATATTTATGAAAAAATGGACATCTGCAATATTGAATTATCGGATTAACTAAGTATCAACCAAAACCTATTTTATCACATTTAGTGATATTTCTATTGATCTTGACCCTTTCAGGCCTGAATTTACTATAGTCATCTTCATCAACTACAAGCCGCGAATTGCTGTCACAATTCTCGACTTGTAGTGAATGAAGATGATTTGATGTGGTTTAAAAAAGAAAGTGAATTACCGCGTATTGGTAAACCAGTTTCATGGAAATTTTCGTTCTAAAACCCTTGGTTGTGGGAAAATTAAGTGTGTTTTCAGGGATGTAAAATGATGCTTTAATGCATCGTGAGGACTGAAAGGGTTAATACATGCTTGAAACCGTAGATATTCGGTTCCAGCAGGACAAGTGATAAACCGTATATATATACGAGCAACTACCAACTATTTGGTCAATTGCAATGACTTTTTATTTTCTGTGAGTTATAATTGGAAGCGTAATGGGGTTTTAGTCCACCTTTGTGCACATAAATCCTAGGCTAGACTGGCCAATATAACCTCCTGAGGATGCTGAGATGAGTGAGATGACACTGCTCTCCAGACACAGGATTCGAAACTCGGGCCCTGGCGGTCTGAGGCCGATCACGCTACCTCTCGGTCACGCAGGCTCCCCACAATATTGAATCTTTACGAGTGAGCGGGGTAGAACCTGTGTTTCTTTTAAACAGAGTGGGGCTCGAACCCGCGCTCTCCGAATTACCAAGCAAGCATCTTTAACCACTGCACCTTGGCTCTCGCCCTGGAACCGTATGTAATATACGGCTCTAGCAGCACAAGGGTTAGCCACATTCTACTATGACCTCTCCGGTGCATACATCATTTGTAATCGGGTCAGGTCATCCGGTCACCTACACATGCCACTAGCGTTATGACCACATCTAGCCATGCATGTTATTGATTCTCCGCTGAGCAATGTTAAACTGTGGCACTTGTCTAGTTATTCTGATTCATTGAATTATCGCCCACAATCAGAAATCAATCATTCTCTGCAACGTCGAAAGGTCGTATCTTCTCACTTGTAAAGTGAGCAGATACGACCTTTTGACGTAGGGGGGATTCTGTAATACGACCCAAGCAAACACCATGAACACGAGACGTTGAGCAAGTGCTGACACAACGTAGATGTCATTCACAGATGGGCGGGTGCCCTGGTGCAGTGGTTAAAGCTGCCTGATTGGAAAGTCAGAGATCGCGGGCTCGAGCCCCGATTGGTATTCAAGTTTCAAAGAAGCAAAATGTTCCTTCCCCGTTCAATTGTGAAGATTGAATATTGGTGAGAGCCTCCGTGACCGAGAGGTAAGGTGCTCGACCTCAGACCGCCAGGGCTCGAATTTTGAATCCTGTGTCTGGAGGGCAGTGTCATCTCATTCATCTTACAATCCTCAGGAGGTTATCCTGGCCCAGTTTAGCCTACATGGGCACATATGTGGCCTAAAACCCCATGCAATTCTTTTCCGCCACATATTGAGACAACCGTGTAGAGATTCCTTTGGGGGCTGATATCAAAGACTTGGTCATGATCAAAGAGACACAATCAGGCTGAAATCATAAAAAATCTGTAATTTTATTTTGGCTTCTTAATATGACCATATGATGTAAACATAGACTAGAGCTGCAAAAGTGTGTGCTGTGCATTTACCAATTAAGCGAGATATGGAGACGAAATTCCCGTTTACTTCTTTTGGACATGCACGTCCAAAATAAGAAATATTACGGGGATTTCGTCTCTATATCTCGCTTAACTGGTAAATGCACAGCACACAAATTAAAACCTTTTGCAGTTCTTGTCTATGGACATGTTTACATCATATGGTCATATTAAGAAGCCAAAATAAAATCACTGATTTTTTTATGATTTTAGCCTGATTGTGTCGCTTTAATCATGTCGATAATAAGGCCCCAGGTTATTAGACTCAAAAATATTTCACACAAATTTACATAATTTATAATCAGCTCTTTTTCCGCTACATCATAAAAATGTTGACTCAAGTATGGTATTTTACCCGTTATTAAATAACAACTGAACGACGGCGGTGATTGGCTGATCTCGTCATGTGGCAGGCAGATCCACTCTTTCATTGGTGGGGGGTAGGACACCATTCTTGTTCCAAAATATTTATTTTTCGAATCTTAGGGTGGTGCTCCCTCTCGGTGACCGTCATGTTGAAAAACTGTCCACAGCTCTGCTGATGTTTACAAAGACGGCAATTGCCTATTGGAAGTGAACTGTTATTATCTTTTGGATTTACATGGCGGTATGCTGAACTATTCTTAACCATTACAACGACGAATTATGTTTGTATAAAGCATGGAGACTAAAGGGGGGTTTTCAATTAGAAATCATCATAAATCGCCCTATCGCCCTCAAAAATCATGTAATCACTTTTATTATCACTTATCCGCCGACAGAATCTTGAAAACATATATATTTATTATTTGTCTACAATTACAGCATAGGGATGCATGTCTGCGCAGAAACAAACCACCTTGCTATATATCACATTGCATTTGGGTTTTAACTATATTTCTACAGAATACGTTCTCATATCCAGAGTGTCCTGATTCTAGATCCACCCTAGACGGGATAGAACAGAATACAAGCTTCGCATTATTTTACGACTGCCCCCAAATTGTTTGTAGTTTTATATGGTGATTTTAGCTCCAGGAGATTGTGTGGGTGGTCGTTTATTTTTATACATGACCGCGTTTTGGCCCCACAGTGTCAATCTCTGAATGTAGATAACCACATTAGATCAGAAAAGCTCACATTGTGATACTATAAACAGGATTAGGACGATAGAAACGTATAACTAGTCAAAACTAGAAATGATAAAGTGTAGTACTCAGAGCGGCTTCTTCAAAGTCCACCCAAGTGGTGGACTTTGAAGAAACCGCTCTGAAGTAAACATGAAATGAAATGAGTTTTAGGCCACCATAGTGCATATATAGACTAAACTGGGCCAGGAGAACCTCCTGAGTATGGTGAAATAGAAATATATTTTATTGACATAAAAAGTCATTACAGACTTAGTTGTCATAGAAAGAGATATATGTAGGGGTGACATTTACTAAATGTATCATTGTATATTGTCCCTATAAGTGCTAATAACGTCTATAACTTTTTGATTTTCCATCAAGCAAGATAATTTGAGAGATGGTTCTTAAATTGTCTAGATTGGCATATATTTTTTATTAAAATAGTACATGTGTATTCAGTTTTAACCCACCTAACCCTTAAAGCGCTGACTGTTTTTATGAAAAGGGTTTTCTCAACTTGAAATCATCATCAATGTCTTAATTAGCTATTTCCGCTTCAATTGAATACCTATGTTATGGGTTTACGGCCATTATACATATTTTTACCTTTATAGTGCGGAGATCGACTTCAGTCGTCATAATCTGACGTCTGCAGACGTCAGATTATGACGACTGAAGTCGATCACCGCGCTGTAAGGGTTACATGACGAAAAAACTGTCTATATTTATGAAAAATAATAAATATATGTCAAGCTATTTCCTGTATATCAGTGGAATTTTTATTCTGTCTATACTTTTGAAAAATAAATATTTGCCAAATTTATTAAAACAGCTATTTCCTGTATATCAGTGGCATTTTTTTAACGCGAAAGCTTATATATGCGATCCTAGAAGGCAGAGGATTAGTATGTCCACTTTATAGATCAGACGTGCCTTGATGGTCGGATATCGTATATAGCGCCGGTGCCTGCATCACAAAGAGAAGATTATTCAAATCGTCAAGTTTTGCCAGATATTATCTGCCTTTCTGACTCCCCTGGCCAAAAAAATAGTAGTATTCAAATCTAATGGACATACTATGAGCATGCTCACTGCACTTTTCCAGACAAGCATGACGCTTCGCATGGTTGTTCCTTAGATCAAAACAAAATTGTTCATCCAAAGGGACAAATTGTCTCGATGTCTGTTTAGCGTAATTGGTGATAATTAGCTAAAACAAATGATATGTATAGCTTTTACACAAATTCAGCCAGAAACACATGTGAAATACAGATTTCGTCTAAATTGACAGTGGGAAATATATTTTATGCATATTATTTTATATAATTTATGGATTTATGGAATATCTGGACTTTCTAATCTAATATTAGATACGCATATAGCATGTTTACAACAGACTGTGCTAAAGACTTATGTGATACATTGATTTAGCAATATCCCTTATCTGCATGATGTGGGGAACCTCTACTTGAAATAATGTTAGGCTTGTTTGCTATATTTTGTTTTACATGCTGACTTTTGAAGACACAACTGTGCATTAAATATTAAATATAGCTCTCCAGTTGCAAATTCCAATTCATTCATACTATCAGTAGCATTAGTGACAAATGTAATACGGGATGTTTGACATTGACAAATCGTTGTTGATTTCTAATTTTGCATGTGTGACTTTTTCCAATACAAATGATCTAATGGCTACCTCCTACCATCTTTGTATGACTTTTTTGCTATAATTTTAAACTAAATATTATCACCTGTCAACGATTTAGTACACTTAAGATTCACATCCGTACGATGGTAAGATGACACATATGACACTGCCCTACAAACACAGGATTCTAAATAAAAAAAATCGAAAATATTATTTATTTCAAGTGATTACGGAACGCACTGAACTAATGATTACAAACAAATGTATGGTATTAATATACTAATCTTTAAAAGAAAGAAAACATCATATAATTGGAAGAATTTCTTTGTGCACAATATATTACTGCTCTGCACATTCTCGTATTCGAATGCATTCATTCATTCATTCATTCATTCATTCATTCATTCATTTATTCATTCATTCATTCATTCATTCATTCAATCATTTTTTAAACAATTAATTAACTAATTCATTCATTCATTCTTCATTCATTCATTTATTTATTCATTTATTCATTTATTCATTTATTATTTTATTCATTTATTCATTTATTCATTCATTTATTCATTTATTCATTTATTCATTTATTCATTTATTCATTTATTCATATATTCATTTATTTATTTATTTATTCGTTTATTCAATTATTAATTTATTCATTCGTTCATCCATTCATACATGTATTCATTCCTTTATTAATTAATTAATTTATTCTTTCGTTTGTTCATTAATTCATTCATGCATGCAGTTATTTGTTCATTCATTCATACGTTCGTTCTTTCATTCCTTCGTTCGTTCGTTCGTTTGTTCGCTCGTACGTTCGTTTGTTTATTTATTCGTGCATTCATTCATTCATTCATTCATTCATTCATTCATTCATTCATTCATTCATTCATTCATTCATTCAAGCGGTATATCATTCATTCACTTATTCATTCCTTATATAATTATTCGTTTATTCTTTCGTTCGTTCGTTCGTTCCTTCATTTGTTCATGCATTCATTCATTCATTCATTCATTCATTCATTTATTTACCTTGGACAACGTCATTTACTCGTCAATTTAATGCCTTTGCATATCAACATAATTTCACATCAGCTTAAAAAATAAATAGGGGACGATGCTGGAATGGCGGTGATAAAGAAGACAGGAGACGAGATAGTAAATACGGAAAACGAGGAAAACTCTAATTGCATACATTTCCAGTTAAGTAGCTTCTTCCCCACAATCATCTATCTCCATTAGGTAACGTGGGGACCTGAGGTCTGTGCCCGTATGCTCGTACAAGTTGCGATATATCGCAGGCTTCGGATTGGTCGAGATGGTCATCTCGACCAATCCGAAACCTACGATATATCGTAACTTGTAGGAGAATACGGGCCAAACCTGTAGGGAATTACAGACACAAACAGTAGTAGCTGCTCACATTTCAGGTGGCCAGTTACTGCTTTTTCCTTTGCGGTACTTAACCTTTAAGATGCTGAAATATTTGTATATAAACCAAGACACCAAGTTCGCTTTTTTCAAGTTGAAATCATCATGAATGTCTTAGTTATCCCTTTCTGCTTCATTTGAATACCCATGTAATGGGTCTACGACCATTACAAATATTTTGCTCTTTCAGTGCGGGAACCGACGTCAGAATCTGTCGATATAGAACTTGAATATTCAGATTGGTCGAGAAGATCATCTCGACCAATATGAAGCCTACGATATATCGTAACTTGTACGAAAATGTGAGCCCAGATCTGTATTACAAACACAAACTGTTTACAGTAGTAACAACTTACTTTTCACTTACGGCTTTGTCCTTTGTATTAGACATGCGGAACTCAACCCTTTAACCCCTTAAGCCCTCACGATGCCTCAAAGCATCATCTTGCATCTCTGAAAAAAATCCTAATTTCCTGCAATTAGTGGTTTTAGAGCAACAATTTTCGGGGAACTGTCTTAAAAATAACACTATCTTTTTTTCATTTGTCACCCAATGTAAATCATCTTCATTCACTACAAGTCGAGAATTGCGACAGCAATTCGCGGCTTGTAGTGGATGAAGATGACCATGGGTAATTCAGGCCTGAAAGGGTTAAACGCTGAAGTATTTGTATATAAACTAAGATACACAATTTATTGATTTCAATTGGAAATCATAATAAATGT
Organism: Flabesymbios commensalis; assembly: GCA_964017125.1. NCBI lineage: Eukaryota > Metazoa > Annelida > Polychaeta > Terebellida > Flabelligeridae > Flabesymbios > Flabesymbios commensalis. Next base: position 59,996,887 of record OZ024918.1, read on the forward strand.
CTTAGTTTTAAATAAAAGTCTTGGTCTTTCTGCTTCATTTGATTCCTTGATTTGAATACCTATGTTATGGGTCTGCGGCCATCATACATATTTTTCTCTTTCGGTGCGGAGCCGTCCATAGACGTCAAAATATAACGTCTATATACCTCAGATTCTGACGTCTAATGTACCCGCCGCGCTAGAGTTGAAAAAAACACTATCAGCATTAGATGTGTATTTGTATCATGTATGTATGTATCAGACATTATGTTGTTTTGCACAATCACACAACATTACCTGCTCAATTTTTTAGGTCCCAGTTACTGCTATTTGCTTTCTGTGGATAAATACATAGATAGATAAGCTTGACTTCAAATAGCACATGGTAGAAACAAACAAGAACAAGCAACATGTAAAATAACAAATCATATATTGAAACAAACAGGTTAACTGACAGGAAGGTAACATAAACAATAGGGTAGAACTTACAATAATATATATAAAAAAGTGATAAATTATGTCTGCCTTTTGTGTTAGATGTGAGTATTGTTTTTCATTGGATGTCTGATCAAAGGCAAACAGCAGTAGCTGCTTACTTTTCAAGTAAGCAGTTACTGCTGTTTGCCTTTGTATCAGTACTAGGGAGTTTTCTTTTGTCGCGATATTGCCATGATTGTGCAGAAAGCGACGTAATACAGTATTCACCCTTGTAGCAGACATGTACTGCCTCGCAAAAGCAAACAGCAGTAGCTGCCTACTATCCATGCTTGCAGATACAGCTATTTGCTTGTGCATCTCATGTGTTGCAGTGTTAAGTTAAACAACTGTAACTGCTTACTTTTCCAGGTAGCAGTTACTGCTGTTCTGTTGTTTTCTGTATAATCATTATATTATCATATAATTGAGACAGACTACACTATTGGGACGTAATGGGTGCTAAGATGGTTATCTCTCGATTACATGTCTAGAGCCTCAGGGGTGTTGGGCAATTGTTTGTGTAACAGTGTTGAAACTGCCCAGCCCGGGGATGAACCACCGATTGCCTGAGCGCTACCAATCGAGCTAAAGAGTGGTTGGCCAGGGTAGTAATCCTTCCAGTTCGCCATACACACACCCGCCTACATTTGTGTGAGACATCAGAGATTTACAAGTCACAACCCGTCTGTGTGTGAGACAGATACAGATATCACATCAAATATCAGGATTATAGATATATTTAGTTGTTTGTGCATTTGGACAAATAACGTTTTGCTATGTAAAATGATGTAAAATGCGATTTTAATCTTAACAATTTTAACTGTGGCTACATATAAATATCGTTTGATGATGCATGTCACATTCGTTAACTTCAACGCCCTACATCGCTGATTAATGCACCTAATTTTGATATCCTGAGAAAATTCATGAACGCACAACGTCTAGACAGAAATTCCGTCTCTAGCGCTCGCTGGCTGTCAGTGAAAAGCCATGAGAGGACTGTTGCACAGGTTACACAACGACGCAATGCTCTCATTTTTATCGCACAAGGCGTGGGCGTGTATGTGTGACTGGGGTATAAATAACTTAAAATCCAAATTGGATCGATAATTATTCTTACGCTGCTGATAATGTGTGTTGATGATTCAAACGTGCTCTCGCTTTAACAAAAATTGAGATAGAAAAGTTAGCCCACCATCTACGACACTGATCTAACATTCAGCCAACATTGGGTAAGCATATCGTGCTTTCTGGGAAAATAACCACCACTATTATTGTGGAAAACATACTCCGATAAGATAGAAAACTACTCTGCTCTCCAGAGGCAAAAAGGCAGTATCTGCTTACTTCTAAATTAGGCAGATACTGCCTTTTGACTTCCACGGCAGTACTGGCTCGTTGTGGAGCACATCTACAGACTGAAAAATGAAATTATGTAAATTATATCATAAAAACAGCTCCAGTTGAGGGCAATTAAACATTATAGAGCAGAACTGTGTGCATTTGTTTTTGTTTTGAGCGAGATGTAATCTAATAATGATAGTCAGTATACTAGTCTGCCTAAGAGTGGTCATGCAATTATGAATAATATAAATGTTGGTTAGAAACGTTACAATATGCATGATAGCCCGCAAAATATACGTTGATCAAGTAATTTATCAATCAATCAATCAATCAATCAATCAATCAATCAATCAATCAATCAATCAATCAATCAATCAATCAATCAATCAATCAATCAATCAATCAATCAATCAATCAATCAATCAATCAATCAATCAATCAATCAATCAATCAATCAATCAATCAATCAATTAAATTTATTACCATATTATATATTATATATATTACAGGATTCAGGGTATATACATAATTCAGCCACTTGAAATTGTGTCTCGCTACTGCGATCCACAACTCTTCAAGTGGCTGAAAATTACTCATATTTGTTTAACTTTAGCACAAATATTTGCTAATATTAAAGTTTAGACAAACATTTCATTCCCAATAACAGTGATTTGGTCGGCTAATAAAACGGACTAGAAGCGGTTATTGTCGTGATCAGCAAGTGTTCCTAAAAAATATGAATAACGTGAAAGTACAGCGGTGTATACCTCGTATTTCTAACGTACACAGCGACTGGACCTGGCTTTGTCTGACCACGTCACGTTTACCATTACCTTCTCCCCAAAGGAAATGACCCTGACATTAAGAGGTCAAACACGCCGGCCCAAGGTCAGCAGTAGCTAACGCAATTTACAGCGGTTTTCACTCCGTAAAATTATACACACTTTGTTTCTTGGATGCATTCACCACCAGGTGTCAGGACTCTCAAGCAAACACAATACATCAACCCAATGTTGGTGCAATGTTGGGCCAGCGTCGTAGACGGTGGGCCAGCATTGTACCAACATCGGGTTGATGTGTTGTGTTTGCTGAGAAATTAGGTTCATGAGATATATAACGTGAAAAATTGCCTGTCTGGACAGTCGAAGATCGCGGGTTCGTCCCCCGCTCTGGCATCCAACAAAAGTGACTTCCCCGCTCACTCGTAAAGATTCAATATTGCTCCGGAGGTTCTCTTGGCTCAGTTTAGCCTACATGTGCACAAAAGTGGCCTAAAACCCCATTCATTTCAATTCGTTTACTATAGAGATCACATTTATTTTATTATGGCAATGTTCGACATCAAGCAAAAATAGAACGTCGAACAAATGTTGGTATAACGTTGGTACGGCGTCGCAGGGCCCTTTTTCTTGTACAACTTACGATATATCGTATTGTAATTTATACCATTTTTAAATACATTTTTACAATTTCGAAAAGCAACCTGTTTCGCTCTGGTGACAAATATATATTTATTATTGATGTTAACATGGTTAATGTTATGATGGTAAATAGTTATGACTTTATTTATGCAATTATCCTTAGTCCTCATGATACCAACATGTTAAAAGAAGAAATAATAATAATAGAGTGTAATTTACCCTGTGCTCGTCATTATAGTATCTCGAGCTGTGGTTTCGTTATTAACCCTGGCAACGATGAATTAATTGTGTATACATCATGGAGATTGAATGGTTTATTTCAATTTGAAATCATCATAAATGTCTTAGTGAGCTTTTCTACTTCACTTGAATACCTATGTTATGGGTCTACGGCCATTATAAATATTTTTACTCTTACAGTGCGGGGATCGACTTTAGACGTCCGAATCTGACGTCTACAGACGTCAGATTCTGACGTCTAAAGTCGATCCCCGCGCTGTAAGGGTGAACCCTTTCTTTATACGTCAGAATCTGTAGACGTCAGTTTTCTGACGAATAAAGACGGTCCCCGCACTGAAAGACCTAAAATATTTAAAATGGCCGTAGACCCAGACCATAGGTATTCAACTGAGTCGGAAAGAGCTAACTAAGACCCTTATGATGATTTCAAATTGAAAAAACCCTTTGGTCTCCATGGTTCATACGAAAATATTTCAGCATTGTGAGGGTTAAAATTTCGCGAATTTTTATTTCGTGCTTTTCAAAGTGAAAACAAAATAAGGATTTTGTATCTGTCCATTGTGTAACCATGGAGACCTCACAAAACTAGGGCCAAATGTCACTCAGACAAAGGGACGAGTGATCGCGTGCGTGTTTTCGATCAGTCTCTAATGACTGTAATCAAGAACTGTCTCGAGTCAACGGGGGAATCCCCTGTTTTTCTGACCAGATTGGATTGGATAATGTAACACTTGGCGTGCCATACACTCTTAACCCTATCAACACCCTAGACAAATACAGATGCTTAACAAATGGTGGGTCATTGTTGGTCCAGCGTCGTAGACGGTGGGCCAACATTTAGCCAACATTTGGTTGGGATTTGTGTTTGCTAGTACACATATTTTGTTCTCATTTTATTCAATATGCGAATTCCTGCCTCAATTCAAAGTGTCCTTGTGAAATGAAATGAAAGAAATGAAATGAATAGTGAAATGAAGGGATGACATTGCCCTCCAGACACATAATTCAAAATTCGAGCCGTGGCGCTTTGAAGCCGAGCACGCTACCTGTCGGTCACGGAGTTTCCTCACAATATTGAATCATTACGAGTGAGCGGGGAAGTTTTGGTGTAATGGTTACGCCAAACGCCTGTCACGCCTGAGCTTGCAGAATATTCACCCGCTCTACTATTTATTCAGGTTTCGAAGAAACAGGTATCTTTCCTGATCGCTCGTATTTATTCATTTATTTATTTCTTTATTCGAACATATTTATACAGGGTAAAAACATTATTAGCCATTGGCTATTTTGCATATGTGCCCTGTTTTATGACAAGCATTTCCATAAAATATGAAAACACATATTTAAACAATAATTATCATATGTACAATAGTTACAGTAACTGCAATAAAAAGTAAATTAAACATTTTAGATCATAATCCGATGATATATGCATTTGAGTTAAGTGAATAGGTTTACAAATGTACATACATGTACACTTATAGCAAAGTGTAAAGAAAACACAAATGTCCCCGCACTAAAACTCCTACAAAAACCTAAAAAATTGGAGAAAGCGTTAAGACATGTACATCGATATCATTGTTGCAGCCCTAACTATAATTGAATAAGGGTTTGATTATCAACCATATATAATTTAAGGTTATATTTAAAAGCAGAAAATATTTCTAATTTGTAAAGGTAGCTTATTCCAAAGTCTATGTAGTACAATTTCTAGTGCAAGCACATTTAAAAATGAGAAAGTATCCTTCAGAAAGGATCTGTAATTATTGTATGCATAGGATAAAGCCCGAGGAGCTCTACATTTTTAGATGTGGAAAAGGCGGGGGCTGAAGGTCGAGGCCTTTTCCACAGCTAAGAATGTAGAGCACCGAGGGTTTTAACTGACTTAAAACACATCCGGCCATAATGAGGATTCCTCATAATCAACAACTCAGTCACACTTGACTAATTATAGAACCATAGGCCTACCATGATAATTGGTCTGTACTTGATCAACAATAACTCTCCATTCCCGGCTTAGAAAGTACACAAAAATAATGTAGTGGGGTGTTTTAAAAGTATAGAAGAACTTTAGAGGTGGATTTGGGGAAGGATATTTAGGTACCCAATTGGATATAACATTCATAAGACACTTAATAATTATAATAATGGTGGTATTGGTGCATGTATTTGAAATATTATTGTCGATTGTACGTCCAAAAAAACTGGCCATGAAACAAAGGAAATCTGAGCCTGGAACTCAGAGTCTGAGAATTATTTTCAAAAAAATGAGGAAACAATGTTAGCTAAATTTTAACCCTTACAACGCTGATTTGCTTTGTATAAACCATAAAGAGAAAAGTTTTTTTTTCAGTTTTAAATCATCATAAATGTCTTAGGGGGCCACCATCAGATTCCCAGGGGGGGGGGGGGGCAGGAGTATTTGTCGCGGGCAAATTATTTATTTCAACCGGGCTCGGCGGCGCGCTGAAAATTTCACATTTTGTTACATGTTTATATGGAACAGTTCTTGAAGTAAATTATTTATTTCACGCAGAGTCCGCCCGAAATTATTTATTTCAAAAATACTCCTGCCCCCCCCCCCTGGAAATCTAATAGTGGCCCCCTTAGTTAGGTCTTTCCGCTTCATTTGAATACCTATCCTAAGGGTCTAGGATCACTATATATATTTTTAATTCTAACAGTGCGGGGATCGTCTTCAGACGTTACAATCTGATGTCTGTAGACTTCAGATTTTGACATCTGTAGACGTCTGTAGACGTCTACAGACGTCGGATTCTGACGTCTAAAGTCGATCTCCGCGCTTTAACAGTTAAGCTATGGTTAGTATTTTACCCTTGTGCCTGTGAATACAACGTGTGTCTTGGAGAGCGAGTAGAGCGTCCGCCATGAAATAACTCCCAGACAAATAGAGTCGTTTGAATGCAGCGTCCGTTTTTGAGTTAACGTTTTTTCCTTGATACCGCGTCATTTTTCTGATGCCCTGCCTCGAGCTGATGAGATTGTTAAATGGAAAAACGTGTCCCGGCGAAATACCAAAACAACAAATAGGATAACGGGGATTAAAAGACCGTATGCACTACCTCAAAAAGTGGTACATACAATCTGTTAATCTCCTTAGAACAAAATGGTAATCTAAATTGGAAGTGATCAACCTCTGTAGTGCCGATGGGCGGGGGGCCTATGGTAGTGGTTAGCACCGCTGCCTTTCACTCTAGAGCTCGGGGTTCGTTTCCCGGTCTTGGCGGTTTGAAAGAAACAAAAATGGTTCTTCCCCATCCACTCGTAATACTCAGTAGTGCGGGGAGCCTCCGTGACGGAGAGGTAGCGTGCTTGGCCTCGGACCGCCAGGGCTCGAGTTTCGCATCCTGTGTCTGGAGAGCAGTGTCATTTCACTCATCTCACCTTACTCGTGAGGTCATCCAGGTCCAATTTATCCTATGTGTGCACAAAAGTGGCCTAAAACTCGATTCATTTCATTTCTGTAGTGCCAATAGTGGATATATGGCCAAATAAGTCAGTCAACACGTAATAATATTTTCTCTTTCTAAGTTGAGTTGTGAAAGAAAAGTGTTTATTAAACCCTAATGCGCTGAAATATATTTGTATAAATCTTGGAGACCAAAGGGTTTTTCAATTTAAATGTCTTAGTCTGCTCTTTCTTATTCATTAGAATACCTATGTTATGGGTCTACCGCCCTTATAAATATTTTTACTTTTACATTGCGGAGCTCGACTACCTGAAATATCATAGGCCCTGTGTTGGAACCCAATGGTTGACCTCCTTATTGTAAGTGAGGCTTAATTTTCTATACATTCATGCCGCTTTCTTGATAGATATATGTTTCACAGACGATCTCTGCTTCTAAGAGATCTGTGTTTGATCGATGATAGGTGCCAGTCCACATGGCTGCAGAACATAATCATTCTGACAGCAGAAGTGACTTCAGAGGTATTAGTATCAGCTCAGTTGTCCATTGCCCTTTCAGTGCGGGAATCGACTTTAGACGTCAGAATCTGACGTCTAAAGTCGATCCCCGCACCGAAAAATGTAAAATATTTATAATTGTTGTAGACCCATAACATAGATAAGCCTATTCAAATGAAGCAGAAAGAGCTAACTAAGATATTTATGGAGTGTTAGAAGTGTTAGACGTGTCAATCCTTTACGCCACGAGTACATTTTGTTTTGTCCGTTTTATTTAATCCGTAATGACAGAATCTGTAATCATTGCCATACGTAAAGCTTTGCCCAAAAAATCCTGTGCGCGGACGATCAATTGCGCAATGGATTACTGCGTCATTGTTTGATCAATTATTTTTTATATTATTTTATAATGACAGATTTACATCTTATTGGGATAATGCCTTAACGCGGGGATTTAAAACCCCTGTATTTATAGGTGAATTTATCATTTAAATAGGGCTATCCTCAGATTTTTCATGAAGTTATTGGTTTCAGCGTACACTGTCTACCTGCATACAAAACCACAGCTTTTGCTATGCTGTCAATCTCTGACGTCAAGTCAAGCTCGGACTTGTTTTATGAGCCGATCAGATCACTGATTTTTGTATTGAAATGGGTCATTAAACATCATGATTTAAAAATGTTAGGTCGCAAATTAAAACAATCTGTTGAATTTGCACCCACTCCTAGGCTAATTGTGGAAACTTAAGTAAGATAACTGCAGCTTAGTGTGATAAATAACAAATATAAATATATATAATGTGGATCCCAGGGTTTAGCCCTTCACCTAACCAGCAGGTGTAATGATCGGTGCTATTGCAGATCTGTTATTTTGATATCAGTCCGTCTCGTTTCGGGCTCCGTCCTAAACAGAGATCTGTTATTTTGATATCAGGCCGTCTCATTTCTGGCTTCATTTTGTGACTGCGTCCTAAACAGAACTCTGTTATTTTGATATCAGCCCGTCTCATTTCTGGCTCCGTCCTAAACAGAGATCTGCTATTTTTTTATCAGCCCGTCTCATTTCTTGCATCGTCCTAAACAGAAATCTGTTATTATGATATCAGCCCGTCTCATTTCTGGCTCCGTCCTTAGCAGAGATCAGTTATTTAGATATCAGGTCTCCTGGGGCTGGTGAGATAAATGAGATGACACTTCCCTCCAGACCCAGGATTCGAGATTCGAACACTGGCGGTCTGAGGCCGAGCTCGTTACCTTTCGGTCACCGAGGCACACCACAATATTGAATTTTTACTAGCGAGCAGGGAAGAAACTTTTTGTAACTTTGAAACTTGAGTGCCAGGGCGAGGCTCGAACCCGCGATCTCCGAATTTCCAAGCAGTTTTAACCACGGCACATTGCATTTGAATTTTTAACTCTAACAGACCTAAAATATTTAACGTAAACCATGGAGAACATGGTGTATTCTTCAATTTGAAATCATCATCAATGTCTTAGTTAGCTCTTTCCCATTAAATTGGATACCTATGTTATGGGTCTATGGCCATTAGAAATATGTTTCTCTTTGAGTGTGGAGACTGACTTTATACGTCAGAATCTGACGGCTATAGACGTCAGATTATGACGACTAGAGACGTCATATTGTGCCGTCTATAGCCGTCATATTCTGACGTCTGAGGTCGACCCTCACACTGAAATGGTTAAGGACCAATCAAATCAGTTGCAAAATAAGAAATATATGCGTCTCTAGTATGTAGAGGGTTAATGTGTTCAATAAAGGATGGAATGCGGCATGTGGTTGAGCGTCACCTGGTGGCAGGCGGTGATGACAGAATGGTAGATGGGGGTCATCTTTAGAATCACTTAACCCTTCGAGTACCATATCGTGTAAATGCACATTTTAAATATTTATTGATGAAAATTGTATTTAAATCTTGTACAGTTCGGCCCGTTAATAAATGCTTCAGATAAAGTATGAAGCATCCCAAATGCCAACTACACATATCATGTAGCGGATACTTGGGTCTTTCAGTGAAATATCCATGTTTCTCTGGATCCCCTTTTGATCCTTAAACCATGGAGACTAAAAGGGTTTTTTTCCAATTGGAAATCATCATAAATATCTTTGTTAGCTCTTTTCGCTTCGTTTGAATACATATGTTATCTGGTTATGGGGCTACAGCAATTATAAATATTGAAATTATTTCAGAGCGGGGACCGTCTTTATACATCAGAATATACGTCAGATTCTGACGTATAATGACGATCCCCTCAGTGAAAGGTTAATGTAACTAGGTGATCACGTTAATGGCGGCCTCGTTGAGCTAATGTTGAGACCAGTGTATCGACGTAATTAATTTCGCCAAAAGCCACCCCTTGTGTGCCCCTTCATTGTAGCTGGGCCTCATTTTTTTATGAACATACCCGTAACGAGATTATTTGCTGCCTAGCTAGCAGAGGCTGCTATAAGCCTGTTCTAGCGCAGCACGACTAATGTTGTATATAATATTATAATGGTATAATGTGTATATTTTTCGTATCTGTTTTTAAATATATGTATTGGTCAAAAGCTAAATAAAATAACAAATAAAAATAAAAATTATGCCCTGCAACGCATCACTAGCATCCCTAGTGGGAAACCCTTACAGCCCTGAAATATTTTTATATAAACCGAGAGGACAAAGGGTTAGTTTCATTCTGTGAAACTCAATAGCCTTGACCTGCAATGTTTTCCCTTAGCAATCTCATACAAGTATGTGTTTTCACCGAGTAGCCATTCTAAAGAGTTTCCGGTGACATCACAGATCATACATGTCTTTTAGTTAGCTTTTTCTGCTCCCTCTAAATACCTATTTTACGGGTCTACGGCAATTATAAATTTGTAATTCATTTAGTGCGGGGATCGACTTTAGACGTCATAATCTGATGCCTGTAGATGTCAGATTCTGACGTTTAAAGTCAATCCTCGCACTGTAAGAGTAAAACATTGATAATGACCTTAGATCCATAACATGGGTATTCAAATGAATTAGAAAGAGCTAACTAAGACATTTATGATGATTTCAAATTGATTTCAAATTGAAAGAACCCTTTGGTTTCCATGGTTTATACAAAATAATTCAGCGTTGTACGGGTTAAAGGGGATCGACGTTAGTCGTCAGAACCTGACGCCCGGGATTTGACGTTTAAATCGATCTCCGCACTGAAAGAGTGACACATTTATAATGGTCATAGACCCATAACATAGGTATTCAAATGAAGCAGAAAAAGCTAACTGAGACATTTATGATGATTTCAAATTTATTTTGGCTGCATGGTTTATACAAAATAATTGAGCGCTGTAAGGTTTAACCCTTTCACCGCCAGAGCCGCATATATTCGGGTTTTCATTTTTTATTAGCACATTAAGTACCACCTTTTTAACATGTTAAAAAATAAAATATGACATCGATCAGCAATATTTGAAACAGTTGACCTCCATTTTGTCAAATCTGAATAATTTTCACTCACTTGAAGTTGTGGATCGCGTCAGCGAGACACAACTTCAAGTGGGGGGAAATTCAGATTGAATAATTTGGCGGTTAAAGGGTTGAAGGGTTAGGACATCATAACTCTCCAGGGATCGAATACACATGCCGTGACATCTGTCTGATTCGCTTGTCCGCGATATGAGTGATGGAGAAAGGAAAACCAATTTCTCCCTTCAGCCGTAGACAGGGTGGATGGCCAGACATAACCGCTGTCCAGAACACACGCAGATCCTCACTGTGCTGGGTTGATGTTGGGCCAGCGTCGCAGACGGTGGGCCAACATTAACCCAGCACTGGGTGAATGCCTCGTAACTGCTGGGTTTCTGCTGACTCATCAAATCCTGTCTTTTTTGGAATTTGACCCCTGGACCCCGCCTCCTGTCGTCTATTTGTGAGTGCTAGCACATGCTTATGGTTTGACCCTTTTAACTCTGAATATACAATTGAAATACTGGGCGGGGGCCCTAGAGTAGTCGTTAGCAGCGCTGCCTTCCACGCTGGAGTTTAAGGTTCGTTTCCCGGTCTTGGCGGTTTGAAAGAAACAAGCCGCGAATGTTTGACTTGCAGTGGGTTAGTTGAGTGCTGAGGCCCTGGGGCGTTGGTTAAAAGCTGCCACCTTGGATAGTTGGGGATCGCGGGCTCGAGCCCCACTGGGCGGGGGCCCTAGGGTAGTGGTTAGCACCGCTGCCTTTCACGCCAGAGTTCGGGGTTCGGTTCCCGGTCTCGGCGGTTTAAAAGAAACAAAATGTTTCTTCCCCATCCACGTGTGAAAGTAAATATTGTGGGGAGCCTCCGTGACCGAGAGGTAGCGTGCACGGCCTCAGACCGCCAGGGCTCGAATTTCGAATCCTGTGTCTGGAGGACAGTGTCATCTCAATCATCTCACCATCCTCAGGAGGTTCTCCTGGCCCAGTTTAGCCTATATGTGCACAAAGGTGGCCTAAAGCCCGATTCATTCCATTTCGAGCTCCACTCTGGCCTTTAAGTTTCAAAAAACAAAATGTTTTTTCCCCACTCACTCATGATTCAATATTGCAGGGAACATCCGTGGCCGCGAGGTAGCGTGCTCGACCTCAGACCACCAGGGCTATGATTTTGAATCCTGTGTCTGGAGGGCAGTGTCATCGCATTAATCTCAAGAGGTTATCCTGGCCCAGTTTATCATATATGTGCACAAAGGTGGCCTAAAACCACATTCATTTAATTTATAGTTGCCAATAATTTGATGACCAATTTAATAAATTTGACGGGTCGAAGCAATTTCATGACAGTTATTGTTAGAACAGTTTCAAAAACGCTTCGGTATAAAACATTAGGTCATGTCTCAGTTATACAAAATAATACCTCGTGGTAACCCACAATTTCAAGTGGTTGTACATTATTTATATTTTTTTAATTTGCAACCAAAAATTAGCAAATCTTGATGTTTAAAAACTCATTTCAATCCTAATAGCAGTGATATAACCTGCTAATATAACAGGTTAAAGACTATATTCATGCTTAGCGTCTTATTATAAAAATGGATTATATATTTTTATTATTTTTTTTTGTTTAGAAAATATTCAGTGCGGGTGCTTAAGTTGACACTTGAATAAGTGAATACTGATTAAATACTGATATTAGTCAGAAAAAAGTTCGAACATTTGTTAATGGCGTTAATTGAAAGGCATTTTTATTTGTATCTATAAAACGTAAGAAATCATAATAGGGTTTCTGATACCAGCTTAGATATTTTAAAACGTAGCTACAATTATGCTGAAAAGTTCTTAATGTTTTAAATACCCCAGAGCAACTTCACTAGAAAAATAAATCATTGATGTTCTTCTTTGTTCTCGCTAATGTTCTCCCACCAATCTTTTAATGTACACTCCGAAGACTACATCAAAAATAGTTGTGATAAATGGAGCGCTGCACACTATGGAAAACTGAGTAGTTTAAAATTAGGACAATATTTGTGTCTAATGTAAGCATTTTATAAATAGAATTGACAGTGATGTAAAATCGATTTGTAGGTTGAGTGGTGTTTTTATGATGGTATGGGTGTGACGTCCAATAAACATGAACCATTAATCCAAAGCTGGTATAATGTTGGGGCACCGTCTACGACGCTGACCCAACATTAAACCAGCGTTGGGTGAATCGCTCGTGTTTTTCTGGAGTGTTGGATGGGTGGCTGGCTAGATTGCCGGCGCTGTTTTTGTGATGCTATTGGTGTGACGTATTAGATCACGTGACGTGACGTATTGGATCACGTGGTGTGACGTAGAGCACCACTGGTTGGTTGAGTTACGGCCTTGATGTGTCTTTCTGATGTCACAGCTGATAAACCTGTGAGAAGTCTGGCCGCATCAGACAAATCAAAGGGGAACATACACAGGCGCTTAGTCGAGTTAAAACACAACCGCCTGGTTTAACCACTAAAGCGTTGAAATCTTGTTGTATAAACCATGGAGACCAAAGGGTTTAGTTCAATTTAAAATCATCATAAATGTCTTATTTAGATCTTTTCCGATTTATTTGAATACATATGATATGGGTCTACGGACATCATAAACAGTGCGGGGATTGACTTCAGAAGTCAGAATCTGACGTCTGTAGACGTCAGATTCTGACGTCTAAAGTCGATCCCCGTGCTACAAAGGTTGAAGACAAAATTTAGCAGAATGGAAATAATGTTTGTTTTTCTGTATGATGACGACCAGTGTAAGCTGAGAATAACTTACAGTGTGGGAAGTTTTTAATAACATAACATAGTTATAGCTAAGATAGCTTATGTGAATAAACGCATATGAACGAATCAATTCGCATTAAAAGATATACACTCTTTAAAGGTGATCTATCACCCCTTATATAGTATGAATAATTGTGTGACAAATAAATCAAAGTTGCCACAAGATGGGGCACAAGTGTATCCTTATATGGGGTGATTGGCTATCATGTGATCCTCTGAGAGGGTCACATGATAGCCAATCACCCCATATAAGGACATAATTATTCATACCATATATAGGGGGTGATAGATCACCTTTAAATTGGAAGAAACCCAGCAGGGCCAGCATTAATAATACATTGTTCTCAGCAGACACTGAAATGCACCAATGCTTGGGCACCGTCTGCGAACCTGGCCGGCCATTGGTGCATGTGTCTTGTTTCCAGGTCTTCTTTATTGGGCCCTTCGACCAGCGCATATGGCTAACCAAACAAACACACAACGATGAATCAATAGTGGTGGAATGTTCAGCCGGCGTTGCAGGGGGTGGAAACGTATAGGATAAAGCCCGAGGAGCTCTAGATTCTTAGCTGTGAGAACGGTCGAGGCCGAAGGCCAAAGCCATTTTCACAGCTAAGAATGTAGAGCTCCGAGGGTTTTAACCCTTTTAAGCCTGAATTTACCATTGTCATCCTCATCCACTACAAGCCCCGAATTGCTGTCGCAATTCTCGACTTGTAGTGGATGAAGATGATTTGATGTGATCTAAAAATTAAAGAAAATTGCCATGTATTGGTAAACCAGTTTCATGGAAATTTTCATTCTAAAACCCCTAGTTGTAGAAAAATTAAGTGCGTTTTCAGGGATGTAAAATGATGCTTTAATGCATCGTGAGGGTTTAAAGGGTTAACTGTCCTAAAACACATCCTACCATAATGAGGATCCCTTATATTCAACAGCTCGGTCACACCTGACTGATTTTAATACCATAAACCTACCATGATAATTGTCTATACTTGGTCAACAATAACTTCATTCCCGGCTCGGAATGTAGTGGTCGGACAAAGCAAATAATGTAGTGCTGTAGTGGTGTGTTTTAATTTCTGGTAACCAATGACCCTAAAGAAATTGAAAAATTATATTGAGTATTTCATAGGTTAAACCATTCGACATGTAACGACATTCTAGGTTAAAAACCCAGTTAATAGAGGGACGTCATCATTTCTATGTTACTCTGTCTCAAATATTCAATGTCTAATTCTGGGAAATTTTAAGGACTGAAATTGATTTATTTGACATAAGGAGAACAAAAGTACTTAAATCATAAAAAAACATACGCGTTTTTTTTTTGTATAAACATATTTTATTTTGGAATATATACAAAAATGTAATACATGGTTTTTCTGGAACCCTTATTAAGACTCTGTTCAGCTTGCACTACGAAAATTGCAGAAAAATCGTTAGATAATTGACTGGGAAATCGAAGAAAAGAAACGTAAGCTGCTGGATTTCTCTCTCCAGCTCTCATAGTCTGGCGTGGAGATTCTATTTGCATATTGTCCGTGTTATCAGAAAAGGCTTCCTGAGTCTTTAACCGCAAGATTAATAAATATGACGCTTTCCCAATTCAGAGCACAATTCCCGGCAATAAACTCGGCAGTAAGCTCAAGGTTAGCGATAGAAAGCCATAGCGGCATGCAATGTATTAACCCTGACAGCGCTGGTATGTTTTCTCGCACTCATGCTGTTGGCTTTCACTACTAGACGTATGGTGAGATCAGCCCATCTCGCACTCATGCTGTTGGCTTTCACTACTAGACGTATGGTGAGATCAGCCCATCTCGCACTCTCTTCAATACGCTTCACTGCTCAGTTTGATTTTGCTGTTTCAGATAGATATTCGTAGGAGAAAATGCATACTGCATCGTTGGCACGGCAAGATGGACTTATCTCAGCACTAGTCACCACATCAAGCCCTCGCCTAAAGGCTCGGGCTTAATGTGGTGACTAGCTTTTGCTGAGATGAGCACACCTAGCCTTCTCAACGACGCCATATGCACAACACCAAGACACCAACGGTTTTTTCTTAAATATGAAATCATCATAAATGTCTTATTCGACACTTTCCGCTTCAATTGAATACCTAGGGTAGATTCAGGTCAAGCGAGACACCTAAGCTTTGCATCTTGTACCCACGTATAACGATTGCCTAGAGATATCGAATTTGCATTAAAACACATTTGACTAATAGTTCTCAACATAACCACATGGATATATCAGCAATATTAGTATACAAGTAAAGACAGGGGTCTGTTGAACCAGCAGTGTTGGTGTCTCGGTCCAGCTGAATGATTTCAGGTACACCGAGACACGTGCATCAGGTTGACCGAGACAACTATTTATTTCACACTGTTCAAATTAGTTTAATAAATAATTGTCATATACTGCAGTGAGTACTTTTTATTGTATCACATAACAAAAATGTAAATGCATAAATTCTATCAACTCTCAAACATTGAAACTACATGTAGTAAGTGAATCATGCTTTAATATGTAATTCTGTACCATGTACGTTACTGTGCAAATATGATCTGCAATTCTCAAATGGCACCAAGACATTTACAGACACTGCGCACAGGTGAAATAATCATCGTCATCAAGGACACCATGTAAGGTAATACCATGTTTGGCAAGATATACACATACACCACTCTATGTGCACAAAAGTGGTCCAAAACTGCATTCATTTATTCATTCTTCCTCCCTCTGTCTCTTACTCTCTCATTCTGCCTATCACTCTCCCCTCTGTACTTACAACTGTTATTTTAATAGTGAAATGTATCATTTAAAATATTTCTAATGTCCATATCAAACACCCAATGTAGGTTCAATGCTGGGCCACTGTCTGCGACGCTGACCCATTATTGAAACATTATTGGATATATGTAGTTTAATTAATAAATGTCAATGGTGTTCAGAGGGTCACGGCGGTGGAGACGGCCAGTACACTGGGCAGCATAAGATGACAGTCGCTGACACAATGCCCCATTGTGAGTCGCAGCTGTCCTTTCATTCAATCAATGGGCTATCAACTGACATGTGCATCATTGAACCGACATTGATCAGCATAGTGGATTTATAAAATCCTGAATAGATCCATTATTGGCAACGGTGAAAAAAATATTTACCCTGGTACTTGAATACCTGAAGATTATTGTGCCAAAGTTTGAAGTCGATTACTTGAAAACTGAGTGAGAAATAGCGTCCGGAGAAAGGTAGTAATAATAATGATAATAATCTTAGGAAAGTTGCTTTAGGATTACAATAAGTTCGGACAACTACGTCCAACTTAATAATCATGCAAATTTTGCCATATGCTGCTAGACCCACCTGGTGAATCAGTTTGAGTCAATTCTAAACTGATATGCCAATCGTGAAAACGCATTAGTTTGCCTGCCAGAGCAAAATTCCGAGAAAATTCACGAGTTCTAAAAACAAAATAGGTTGGGCCCTTTGGGGGCTATGTTCTAATGCTGTAATAAATCGTACTATTTCCAGATAGTATAATATAATGTGTAGTTAGTAGAATATATTGGTAATAAAAATGTGTCTCGGTCAACCTGAATGGGGTCGTCTCGGTACAGCTGAATGCATTAAGGTCCACCGAGACACCTGCATAAGTGCTGGTATTATCACCCACAAGGTCACCCCTAGGACACCGCAATTGGTATGTACTTTAACGTCACATAACCCATTGCTTGCGCTATAACCACTCCAATCACTCATAACAATAGTCTCTAAAGATACTTAGCAAAATAACTGCACATTTATTAGTACAGCCATCACCGATACATTAGCACTAGAAAATCGTAACTTTGTGATGATGTCGCCAAGGTCAAGGCGTATGCTACGGGGCTTTGAAATGGTCAAAGCCGGCGCCAAGAGTGTTGTCTTTCTACAGGAGCCAATATTCAATAGGCGTCGCCACCAGATGTTGTTCAATGAGTTCAGGTTCATAGGTGTCTCGGTTGATCTGCTGTCTCGGTTGACCTGAATCTACCCTATGTTATGGTTCTACGGATATTATAAATATTTTAAATCTTTCAGTGCGGGACATGTTAGCCGTCAGAATCTGACATCATAAAGCGACGTGAAACAATAGTCACTCACTTTGACAAACCACGGGAACTGCTTTACTTCCATTATAAAACACACCACTACATTATTTTCTTTGTCCAATCGCTACATTTTAAGCTGGGAATGGAGAGTTATTGTTGATCAAGTACAGACCAATTATCATGGTAGGCCTATTATGCTTTTATCAGTCAGGTGTGAGCGAAATGTTGATTCTGAGGGGTCTTCATTATGGCCGGATGAGTTTTAAGTCAATTAAAACCCTCGAAGCGCTACATTCTTAGCTGTAGAAAAGGCCTCGGCTTTCGGCCTCGGCCTTTTCTACAGCTAAGAATGTAGCGCTCCTCGGGCTTTATCCTATACATAATCAATTACTGTAGTTTACATGCTGTGTGGCCCAACCCGCTTTATTATTAATACCCTCACACTATCTAGATCGCTGTCAGAGAAATAATCATTCGAAAGAAGAAATATTTGAATTATATTCAGTCATCAGAATAGCGCTGCACAGCATCATTTTATCAGCGATGTGGCTTACACGTCAGCCACTATGATCTGAAGAGATTTATCATATTTTCTACAAGGTTTTAACCGTTAGAAAGCTCTAAAATATAGAATTTAAATTTTACCCACTTGACACTGTTCGATCCACAACATAGCCCTTACAGCGCGGGGATCGACTTTAGTCGTCAGAATCTGACGTGTGTAGATGGTAGATTATGACGACTAAAGTCGATCCCCGCACTGTAAGATTAAAATTATTTCTAATGGCCGTAGACCCATAACATAGGTATTCAAATAAATCAGGAAGAGCTCACTAAGGCATTTATGATGATTTTAAATTGAAAAAAAACCTTTGGTTGCGATGTGTTTTACAAATGAATTCAGCGCTTTAAGGGTTCCAGTGGTTTAAATTACTTATAGCTGTACATTTTGGATCAAAACATATATCAATCTAGAAAGTTTAACCCTTGAAGCGCTGAATTTTTTGTATAAATCATGGAGAACAAAGGGTTATTTTCAATTCGAAATCATCAGAAATGTCTTAATTAGCTCTTTCCGCTTCATGTGAATACCTTTCTCATGGATGGGTGTACGGCCATAATAAATATTTAATTATTTCGGACGTCTGAAGGCGGTCCCGCGCAGTAAGGTTAATAGAAGTTATGGGTCTACGTCCAGTAGAACTATTTCAATTCTTTCAGCGCGGGGATTGACTTTAGACGTCAGAATCTAACTCCTACACACGTCAGATTCTGACGTCTACAGTCGATCCGAGCGCTGAAAGGGGTAAAGCTTTTTCCCCTTCAAATGTTCCTGTTTTGGGGACAAATATGTAGCTGAAACAGCTCTAGACGTGATAGCACTCTAAACCTTAAAGCGCTGATTTTTTTTGTAAAAAAAACATAGCAACCAAAGGGTTTTTTTCAATTTGAAATCATCATAAATGTCTTAGTTAGCTCTTTACGGTTTATTTGAATACCTATGTTATGGGTTTCCGGCTATTAGAAATATGTTGATTCTTACAGCGCGGAGATCGACTTTAGACGTCAGAATCTGACGTCTACAGACGTCAGATTCTGTCGACTAAAGTCGATCCCCGCGCTTTAAGGGTTAACCCATTGACTGCCAAGTTATTTAATTGGAATTTTCACCCACTTGAAGTTGTGGGTGAAAATTATTCAGATTTTACAAAAACTTGGCCCTTGATGTCACGTTTTATTTTAACATGTTAAAAGCTTGTATATTTGATAAAAAAATGGAAAAGAGGAATATAATCGTTACCGGCAACTGAAGGGTTACGGGTTAAAACAATAAGTGGATATTTTTGTTTCATTGCTGCTTTTCTCACTTCCAACTGCATTAAAACTTCTTGATTTTATTTTGTAAAACACCGAAATAAATATAACATCTCAAACTAGACAGTCAGTCACAGACTGCAAACCTCCACCAAAATTCATGCAAATCGTTCATTTCTTTTTCAGTAATCCGAGGAACAAACAAGCAAACAAACAAACAAACAAATAAACAAAAAAACAAACAATCAAAAATGACAAACAAAAATAGTCATCCTGGCGGAGGTAATCAACAGCACATTATCCTGACTGTCGAGCGGTACCGTATCCTCGTGTTCAACAGCTTAGTTGTCACTTGATAAATGCCAGCGCTGTAAAATAATATAATGTGCCACTCTATTTGCATATTCACGCGCTTTAATGCCATTTTGTCTTCATTACACAGACGAGGCTTTGCTCTTTCGCTATCAATATGTATTTTTTATAAGTTCTGTTTTGAATAAATGTGCAATAACAGCACATTCAGTCATCTGTTGATGGGTATCACGTGTCCGACGGTGGAGGCTGGTCCAAAAATAAAGTTAGCTTTTCGTTGATTACTCAAATGCAAATTCTCAAGCAATTTTCGCGCCATTTTGCAACCATTATTATCTAGTCATTTGGCAACAATCCTGAACACAGTGAGTATTTCAAAAGCTAGACAATTCTAAGAATAAACCGGAATATAGGTAATCAGCTTATAGACGGTCGTCAGATATATAAATTGACTACATGCAAACGTCTGACTTGAGGGATTCTATAAATTCAGGGCGTCATTCCATGACTAATTGGCTGGAAAAAAACATTTTCTTTTCTATTGAAATGCCACTCAGGTTTATGTTATGGATGTCTGTTACTGCCTTAGGATATATTCAAGCTGATTTTTAACATTATTTGATATAATGACCTTTGAAATAAAAAAAATCATCATGTAATGATTTTTTACCTAGGCACGGAATGAAATACAGTCATAGAATAACATTATTTTCTGTCATGGCAAGACAGCCTTATCACGGAATGACATTTAACTTGAATATTTCCACAAATTGACCAAGCAGAAAATTATGGAATAGTTTCTGCACATTTTTAGGCATTCCCTTGAACAGAGACAAAAGGTTTGGTCAAGGTCTGACGCATATGTCATTCCATGACATTTTATATTGTCATGATGACTGTCAAGGAATGACAAAATATTATTCAATTGAAAAAGAACGACGAGCAAGTGACCAATTATACCTCATGACGTGGTGCTAACAATTAAACACATTCATTTGTTTTATTTCATTGCACTACAGTGAGCTAATCTTAGTTGATGACTGTCATTGATTTGACATAAAATAAAAGTACGTAGGGGAAAGAAACATATTTCTTAGATTACTTACAGCTAAACGAAAAAAATCTTCCAGAAGGAAGGTCACTTGTGAAATGGTAAAGTTGAGCGTAGTTTGCCAAAAAAAACGATTTCCAGTAACCGTATGAACGCCACGATATGGGTGATCATGGAATGACGTTTTCATCTGGGATGATGAAATAACCTGCCAGTAAATTTAGACATTAAAAAAATAATTGTAAAAAATGTTGTGTAGTGCTTCCTTAATTACAAACAAACACTAAATAATTATTTCATCATCATAAATGTCAATATAAAGGTATCGTGTATGAAAACAATTTACTGGGACAATGGATTTTATCGTCATGGTGTGAGGGATTAACCCTTTGAGCCCTCACGATGCATTAATGCATCATTTTACATCCCTGAAAACAGACGTAATTTTCCTACAACCAAGGGTTTTAGAATGAAAATTTCTTTGAAAATTGTTTACCAATACATGGTAATTTTCTTTAATTGCTCATCCACTTCAAATCATCTTCATCCACTACAAGTCGGGAATTGCGAGAGCAATTCACGGCTTGTAGTGGATGAAGATGACAATGTAAAGTCAGGATTGAAAGGGATTAGGGGATATTGTCCAAGTGTACAAGCACAGACTATGCACGAATTAAAAAAAATGGCCTAAATAATAACTTGATGCAGTTGTGAATATGGGTTGTCTTATTGAATGCAACAATGACGCGATTTGAGGCTTAGGACACAAAGGAACCAACAAATTATAGAATCCCTCACGTTTGAACTATAGCCTATTTGTTTACACAATTTCATGAAAATCGTTTTAGAATCGACTGAGTAAGCAGCGAAAAGCAAACTTTCATTTTGGCAATCCCCCTCCGTTAAAGACACATTATGTCTGTATTCGTTTATACATAGCGATGTACAATTAATTATTAAATACATACAGATGATGATAAAACAAATAGTATCTGATAGATAAAACCCTAACAAGGCATAACATCTTATGTGCTGCTGACCTTTAAACATGTTATCTACATGCGATTTCAGAGCAAATATAATGACATTGAATTCCATAGAATAATTTGTGATATATGCTTACCTAATCAAATTAATTAATGTTGCAGCTGTTCCTTATAAATAAGGCTTGTAATATATCTCGTGATTTGAAGTTTGATATCGCTTTTGCCATTGCAGCTGCAAATAAAAGATAATTTAAAAAAATCAGCATCTCACGGGCTAAATGTGGCATGTACCCCTAGGTGGCTCATGAAATTATCAGGATTTTAATATTTTTGTAATATTTCTGCTTCCTATCTGTAGTTTCTCGAATTGAACTACTATAACGCCACCAAGTGATTAACGTTGAATTGAACCGCTACCGGAGGATAACTGACACGTGACTCCTTTCAAACTGATGATCTACGCAGCCAGCCAATCCAAACACGTGTCTCAATTCAACATGATGATCTACGGTAACAACCAATCACATTTATGCTGCTATAATTAGCGTCATACATCAGACGCGTGCGAGAGAAGGAAGGCATAACCCTTTCAAGCGTGAATTTACCATTGTGATATTCATCCTCTACAAGTCACGAATTACTGTCGCAATTCTTGACTTGTAGTGGATGAAGATGAATTGAGTGGACGAGCAATTAACCCTTACAGCGCGGGGACAGACTTTTGTCGTCAGAATCTGACGTCTACAAATGTCAGATTCTGACGACAAAAGTCCATCCGAGCGCTAAAAAGGAAAACATATTTATACTGGTCATAAACCCATAACATAGGTATTCGAATGAATCAGGAGGAGCTGAATAAGACATCTATGGTGATTTCAAAGTGAAAAAAACCCTTTGGTCTCCATGGTTTTTACAAAAATTCAACGTCGTAAGGGTTGAAGGAACTTGCCGTTTCGGCGGTTTGAAAGAAACAAAAAAGTTTCTTCCCCATCCACGTGTGAAAGTCAATATGGTGGGAAGCCTCCGTGACCGAGAGGTAGCGTGCTCGGCCTCAGACCGCCAGGGCTCGAATTTCGAATCCTGTGTCTGGAGGACAGTGTCATCTCACTCATCTCACCATCCTCAGTAGGTTCTCCTGGCCCAGTTTAGCCTATATGTGCACAAAGGTGGCCCAAAGCCCGATTCATTTCATTTCATTTTAAAGAAACTTGCCATGTATTGGTAAAGCAATTTCATGTAAATTTTCCTTCAAAAATACCTTAGTTTTAGGAAAACTAAGTCTGTTTTCAGGGATGTAAAATTATATTTTGATGCATCATGAGGGTTTAAAGGGTTTACAATATCACAGCAAACAGTGCTATAAACATCAGGCTTTTTAACCCTTTAGGAGCTAGTGACACAGACAGCAGATTTGCTTTTTCATAAAATGTTTGGACCGGATTATAATACTCGGAATGTAGCCCTTTCATCGACAATCATCGTTTTAACCTTTAAAGCGCTGAATTATTTTTGTAGATAGATAGATAGATATTTATTGACGACGGCAAGTCTGAGTAATTTTTGCGTAATTAAAATCAACAGTACATTATATGATACAGTGCATAATATAATAAAATAGGAAGTGTTGTAAATATATGTACAAGTGTTAAAGATTTAAAATAATTAAAATAAATATACATGTTATTAATATATACATCATAGATATATATCTCCCGCACCAAAACCAGAGATAAAATAACTGCTATTACTATAAATAGTAGCAAAAAAACATAAACATGGAGACAATAGGGTTATTTTCAATTTGAAATCATCATCAATGTCTTAGTTAGCTCTTTTTGCTTCATTTGAATACCTATGTTATTGGTCTACGGCCATTATAAACATTTAAATATTTCAGTGCGGGGATTGAATTTAGACGTCAGAATCTGACGTCAACAGACGTCAGATTCTGACGTCTAAATTCGACCTCAGCGCTGTAAGGATTATTATATTTTATCAGCAGGTCAAATCACAGTTATTGGCAATAAAATGCGTGTTTAAATATTCAAGATGAGTACGGTAATTTCCGGCGAGTCACGAACTCTGAGTGGGTTGAAATCGAAGTAAAATGAAAATAATTAAATAACAACTGAATAGCGGCAGTGATTGGCTAATCTCGTCATGTGACATGCTGAGTCACTATTTCATTGGTCGGGTACTTGGTATAACATTTCTAATTCAACAAATACAAATACGGCATTATACTTTTTCTTAGTTTAGCTCTGGTTACGACATCAAGAGCTGATATCAAGAGAACGAGTTTAATATAAACGATGGGTCCGCCCACATCAAGCCAGTATTGGGTCAACCTCGTCCGTGTTTCACTCACTCACTCACTCACTCACTCACTCACTCACTCACTCACTCACTCACTCACTCACTCACTCACTCACTCACTCACTCACTCACTCACTCACTCACTCACTCACTCACTCACTCACTCACTCACTCACTCACTCACTCACTCACTCACTCACTCACTCACTCACTCACTCACTCACTCACTCACTCACTCACTCACTCACTCACTCACTCACTCACTCACTCACTCACTCACTCACTCACTCACTCACTCACTCACTCACTCACTCACTCACTCACTCACTCACTCACTCACTCACTCACTCACTCACTCACTCACTCACTCACTCACTCACTCACTCACTCACTCACTCACTCTCTCGCTCGCTCGCTCGCTCGCTCGCTCGCTCGCTCACTCACTCACTCACTCACTCACTCACTCACTCACTCTCTCACTCACTCACTCACTCACTCACTCTCTCGCTCGCTCGCTCGCTCGCTCGCTCACTCACTCACTCACTCACTCACTCACTCACTCACTCACTCACTCACTCACTCACTCACTCACTCACTCACTCACTCACTCACACACTCACTCACTCACTCTCTCACTCACTCACTCACTCACTCACTCACTCACTCACTCTCTCGCTCGCTCGCTCGCTCGCTCACTCACTCACTCACTCACTCACTCACTCACTCACTCACTCACTCACTCACTCACTCACTCACCCACTCATAGCACGTGTCTAGGGCAGTGAAAACACTTCCATAGACTGTGCTAGAATCCTCAATCCTAATCCTCAATCCTAATATGAATCACCTTTAAGTGGCACAACTCTATGTTTTGTTCACAACCAATCAGTTTCTGTGAATTATCACATTTGTTTTTGTGTATTCCAATCAGTGTAATTCTCCTGTAGATCTGCTTCTCATTTCAGGTGGGCCAACATTACCCCAGCGATAAGTATAGGCATAGTATGTCTGTCTGATCCGCTAAGCACGACACTATTTGTTTCAACCCTTAAATCTCTGAATTTTTTTTATCAAAACTTTGAGGGACAATGGTTTTTTTTGCAATTTGAAATCATCATAAATGTCTTAGTTGGCTCTTTTTGATTCATTTAAATACCTACGTTATAGGTCTACGGCCAATACAATATTGTTTTACGTCTACAGACGTCAGATTATTTTGACGTCTACAGACGTCAGATTCTGACGACTAAAGTTGACCCTCGCGCTCTAAGGGTAAATATGTTTCATTAGCAAATCAAATCACTGTTGCTCAAAAATATTGGGAATGGAATGTGTGCTTATACATCAAGAATTGCAAATGTTTGGTCTCGAATTGAGTAAATTTGCATAATTTTCATCAACTTGAATTTGTAGGTCGTAGCGAGACACTACTTCAAGTGGGTGAACATTTTAATTATTTATTTTAAATTTAGGAGTGAAGTTTTAGAGTGAAATAGTTTTCATCACCGTAAAGAATCTGAGCGGCTTAATTTCAGTGGCATATAATGTTTCTCTGCGACGCGATAATTATTATTAAACTTTTAAATTTAATTATCGAGATTATTTTTTCTACTTTGTTTGGTTTCGGAAAGATAAATCAAATTTTGTTACACCAAAAAAAAGAGTATTTTTTTAGGAAAACATATTGTTAATGCAAACCAATTTTACATGAAATTTATTCTGAAAAATTGTTTGGTGTCAGAAGTGAATACAGTGAGTGATTGCACACATATTCAGCTTTTGATAAATATGTTACTTAAAATATCTCAATATTATTTTTTTCGTTTTTAGTATGACTATCTATGCCATCCCTTTTTCTCAAATATCGGCCCGGATTTAGATGGATAGATATTTATTAACGAAATAATGTATGTGTAGACTTATGCGAGATAACATAGCTGCTATGACTATAAATAGTAGGAAAAAAGACACATATAAAACTTAAAAAACAATATGATATATACAATTTGATATACATAGGGTGTATATAAAAAAAATGGTTAATCTAAACAGTTAATATGTACGCAATAAAACATTAAGATAACATTTTAAAATAAGCATATTTTTTTAGTGTATATTAAATATTAGCCAGTAATATCTAACATTAACCCTTACAGCGCGGGGATGGACTTTAGACGTCAGAATCTGACGTCTGTAGACGGCAGATTCTGACGACTAAAGTCGATCCCTGCCCTGTAAGAATAAAAATATTTCTAATGG
This sequence comes from Flabesymbios commensalis, assembly GCA_964017125.1. Classification (NCBI taxonomy): domain Eukaryota; kingdom Metazoa; phylum Annelida; class Polychaeta; order Terebellida; family Flabelligeridae; genus Flabesymbios; species Flabesymbios commensalis. The sequence goes on from OZ024918.1 coordinate 60,023,373, forward strand.
CCGTAGACCCATAACATAGGTATTCAAATGAATCAGAAAGAGCCAACTGAGACATTTATAATGATTTCAAATTGAAAAAACCCTTTAGTCTCTATGGTTTGTATATAAATAATTCAGCGCTTTAAGGGTTAATATGTGGTACATTGACCCTTTACCCCCTAAGTTATATTATTTACATTTTAACCAACTTGACGTTGTGCCTCGCTACCGCGACCACAACTTCAGGTTAGCGGTGAAAGTGTTGACCCTCTTCACACACAGGTATTATATTCTAATTTCTAGATTTTATCAAAATTGTACGTGAAGTATAAGATAGCCAAGTAAGTCTGAAGACCTCCACAAACAAACAAACAAACAAACAAACAGACAAACAAACAAACAAACAAACAAACAAACAAACAAACAAACAAACAAACAAACAAACAAACAAACAAACAAACAAACAAACAAACAAACAAACAAACAAACAAACAAACAAACAAACAAACAAACAAACAAACAAACAAACAAACAAACAAACAAACAGGAAAAACAAACAAACAAACAAACAAACAAACAAACAAACAAACAAACAAACAAACAAACAAAACACAAAGACAAACAAACAAACAAAGACATAAACAAAATAAACAAACAAACAAACAACACATAAACAATCAAACAAACAAACAAAAACACAAAACAAAAACCAACAAAAACACAAGCAAACAACACATAAACAGACAAAAAAACCCACAAAATGAGCAAACAAACAAACAAGCTGTCTTGAAGGATGACGGGCGTGTGGGCAGTTAGTCAAAATGGCAGACCAGGAAGCGAGCAAACAAACAAAACAGACAACCTAACAAACAAATGAAATGAAATGAATCGGGCTTTAGGCCACTTTTGTGCACATATAGACTAAACTTGGCCATGAGAACCTCCTGAGGATGGTGAGATGATTGAGATGACACTGTCCTCCAGACACAGGATTCGAAATTCGAGCCCTGGCGGTCTGAGGCCGAGCACGCTACCTCTCGGTCACGGAGGCTCCCCACAATACTGACTTTCACACGTGGATGGAGAAGAAACATTTTTTTCCGAGAACGGGAACCGAACCCCGAAATCTGGCGTGAAAGGCAGCGGTGCTAACCACTACCCTAGGGCCCCCGCCCAACTAACAAAAAAACACACTAAATAACAAACAAACAAACAAACAGATCAAATTGATATGTTTAGCCTGAATCCCCAACTCCCATCCAGACATATGGAGCCGTAGTCTGGCAAGAATGGATTGAAGGAACCAGCGTCTGCCTGTCATTCGTGTTTCGAGATATCTTATTTCATTTTCCTGTAGTGTTTGTCAACCTGCCATGCCTTTGTCGGGATACTTGATGTCGTCTCCCTACCATGCCTATGACGGAATAATTCACCGTGGTGTCCTCCAGTTCAAACCATGCACCGTGTTGCCCGTCCGCCTATACTATGTCTATGTCAGGATATATACGTGTCACAGCTCTAGCCCCAGTGGCTGAAACAGGTTTCGGCCACAGATTAACCCCGTATCGTGGAACATTTCTTTGGACGGTCATATCTAAGACTTGCCCTCAAATAATCAGGGCAAAAATAGTTTTTATTTGAATCAGCAACATTTCAGTTACATGCCCGCATTCTCAGCTCTCAGTTCGCACAGTCGTTGAAAATGTATGGACATGTTTCGGACCTTGGGGTCGAGATCGCTCTCAGTCACCGCCCTGTTAAATTTTTCGTGTAAAACCAATGCATCAATCCACGGCCTCGGAACGGACGACACGGCTATCACGGCTTCTGACAGTCGTATTCCTGTACAGTGTTCACTCATCTGTGTCCTGACTATGGCTGCCCTTTAACCCCATCATTGATTCGTATAAATATAGCATTTAGTTAAACATCTATCACATCAGTCCCATAGCGGGAATACCAGCACTATAAGAGGAAAAATATTTCTAATGGTCGTAGACCCATAACATAGATCTTCAAATAAAGCAGAAAAAGCTAACTAAGTAATTTAGAATGATTTTAAATTGAAGAAACCTTTCGGTCTCCATGGTTTATACACAATGGCAGAGGCCCTGGTGCAGTGGTTAAAGCTGTCTGTTTGGAAAGTCGGAGATCGCGGGTTCCAACCTCGCTCTAGCCTTCCAGATACAAAGAAACGTAATGTTTCTTTCCTGCTCACTCGCAAAGATTCAATATTGTGGGGAGCCTCCGTGACCGAGAGGTAGCGTGCTCGGCCTCAGACCGCCAGGGCTCAAATTTCGAATTCTGTGGCTGGAAGGCAGTGTCATCTCATTCATCTCACCATCCTCAGGCGATTCTCCTGGCCCAGTTTAGCCTATATGTGCACAAAGGTGGCCTACAAAACCCATTCATTTCATTTCATTGCCAATCCATGCACAGTGTCGCCCGTCCGCCTTTTCCATGTCTATGTTGGGATACTTCCCTCCGGCTCCTGGCAGTCGTATCCCTGTACAGTGTTTACTCGTCCGTGTCGTGAATAATGCTGCTCTTTGACCCCATCATTGATTCATATAAATATAGCATTTACTCGGACATCGATCAGATCTGTCCCACAGCGGGGATACCAGCAGAAGGATGTATCACATACACTGTTTGCACGATTTTGCGCATAAGCAGGACTCCCAACTAAATAGTTTAGTTGTAATCACTGTGTGGCGTGTTGTAATAGAAGTGTGACAGGACTCCCAACTAAATAGTTCAGCTTTTAGTCACTGTAGAAAAATAAACATTGTGCTATCCACAAACACGTCCACTTGAATAGGCGTTTTTATTATACCTTTACCCGCCAAGTTATATGATGTAAATTTTCACACACTTAAAGTTGTGGGTCGCGGTAGCGAGACACAACTTCAAGTAGATGAAAATTACTGATATTTGTTTACACTGAGACCTAACACTTACAAATTGTGATGTTTAACCGTTTCGTCGCTGGGACCGTCTTTATACGTCAGAATCTGACTCTGTATATACGTCAAATTCTGAAGTATAAAGACGGTCCCCGCGCTGACAGAAGTAAAAGTAAATTATTTAAATTTTAACTCACCTGAAGTTGTGTCTCGCCACCGCGACCCACAACTTCAAGTGGGTGAAAATTACTGATATGTGTTTACATGGAGACCAAATATTAACAAATGGTGATATTTGAGCACAAAAATTATGAGCTCAGTAATGAATTTAATTACCAGCTTATGTAATGAATTGACACTTAAAACGTTGAAATATTGGTGTATAAACCATGGAGGTCAAAGGGTTTTTTTAATTTGAAATCATCATAAATGCCTTAGTTAGCTATTTCTGCTTCATTTGAATATCTATGGTATGGGTATATGGCCATTAGAAATATTTTAATTATTTTAGTGTGAGGACCGCCTTTATACATCAGAATCTGTCATATTTTGATGTATAAAGGCAGTCCCCGTGCTGAAAGGGTTCAGGCGTCCTGTTTGCTCAATGATTTTTATATTATTTGATAACGACAGCTCCACATCGCATTGGAATAATGCCTCGACGTGGGGATTCAGATGCCACCGTTTAGGACCTAGTTTAGTATTCTACATCTGACAAACGAAACAGTTGCTCAGCCTGTCGCATGATGCCATTGGCCAATCACAATCGTCATTAAGTTGCTATTTAAATAAGGGGGTAGAATACCATGTTTGGGTCAGTCTATATAGGTCAATTTATCATTTTAAAAGAGCTAGATTGGCATGTGTTTTCGCTCGAATGTTACGTATATGTAAGTACATTCTACCCAGTCGAAGTTGTGTTTTGCGGTAGCAAGTCATCTTCGAGTGGGTAAAAAGATGAATGAGATAACTCAGTAATCATAAAACATTTGCAAAACATTTATGCAACGTCAGCTTAGCACATCTCATACACGTGTTTTGTGTTTACTGGGAATGTTGGGGGTAAATGCTTGAATTTCGAATCCTGTGTCTGGAGGGCAGTGTTATCTCACTCATCTCACAATCCTCAAGAGGTTCTCCTGGCTGGCCCAATTCAGCGTGTATGTGCACAAAAGTGGCCTAAAGCCTGGTTTATTTCATTTCTTTTTGAGGGTAAATGCATGGTTGAGATTGTAGTGCATGCGCCTCGAACCCCCGGTAAACTGTAAACATTCCTCTAGTAAGCCACGTGCTCAGGATGTTTTGTCCAATAACAATAAACTGCGATTTTTCAATCAGAACCAGAGGAAAGTAAAGATAACAATCACAATTGTAATTGGTTATCGCCCATGCGCTGTCACAGAGGATTGTGGGATACATGCTATGACAGATTGAGCGTTCCTAAAAACTGACGTGCGTAAAAACAGACATAAAGGGAAATGAGAAATGGTAAGCAGCGATAGAAAAGTTTTGTCTAAATATGAATGTGTGACTACGTTAGAAAACATAAATATAATGACCTTACGTGTAATTAACTGAGTGAGTGAGTGAGTGAGTGAGTGAGTGAGTGAGTGAGTGAGTGAGTGAGTGAGTTAGTGAGTGAGTGAGTGAGTGAGTGAGTGAGTGAGTGAGTGAGTGAGTGAGTGAGTGAGTGAGTGAGTGAGTGAGTGAGTGAGTGAGTGAGTGAGTGAGTGAGTGAGTGAGTGAGTAAGTGGGTGAGTGAGTGAGTGAGTGAGTGAGTGAGTGGGTGAGTGGGTGAGTGGGTGAGTGGGTGAGTGGGTGAGTGGGTGAGTGGGTGAGTAGGTGAGTGAGTGAGTGAGTGAGTGAGTGAGTGAGTGAGTGAGTGAGTGAGTGAGTGAGTGAGTGAGTGAGTGAGTGAGTGAGTGAGTGAGTGAGTGAGTGAGTGAGTGAGTGAGTGAGTGAGATTCATTCAGTTAATTAGCATTCCGCGGCGGAAAACGTAACCCTTTCATTGCGGGGACCGACTTTACACGTCAGAATCTGAAATAAAACAATTATAATGGTTGTAAACCCATAACATAGGTATTCAAATTAGGCATAAAGAGCCAACTAAGACATTTATGATGATTTCAAACATCTTTCAGCATTGTGAGGGTTAGTAAAGTCTCTAAGTCATCTTTATTCCCACCAACCTGTTTACAATCTTCTTATCCTAATAGTTTACCCGCCTTCAGCATGTTCAACAAAAAACAACTAATTAGAAATACCACAATTGGCTTCATTATTTTACGGCATAGTCAATCACGAGCCGTAGATTGTTTTTTTTTCATTTAAAACACATATTTTTTTCTCGAAATCTAGTTTATTTCTACAATGATTTGTCTTGCTACGGCAACACACAATTCTAAGTGGAGTAACATATAAAAATATAAATGAAATATTTATAATAAAAATAAAACATGCAATATATGTGTTTCTATTGAACGTGCGATATGGGAAAATACGGCAGTCGTACTCTGATAAATAACTTGATAAATAAGGCCATAACAGTAAACTAGACAGTCAGCCAGAGACTACAAAACCTCCGCCCATATTAATGAATTGTTGCTTGGCCCGAGGCACCCGCTGGTAAAAATGTCATGCAAATATGTGCTATACGGATCGTAATGGGGATTCTGAATTGTAAAACAAACAAACAAAAAAAAACACCTCCTGTTAGGAGTTATTAAAGATGATATATAACAACAAGTGCTTGAATTTTGACAAGACAGCCACATATGAATATACAACAGCGGAGCTGCTTGTACTATAAAATGCTATAAAATCTGCAATGAAATTAATTTTGCTTTTGCTATTTGAATTGGCCCATTAAAATATTATCGTGGTCCTTGAACGTCCTTGATTTTTGTTGTTGGGTAAATGAGCGACCCCTGACAGGGTTTTACTAAACAGCCTGAAGCGTTTATAAATGGGGTCATCCACCTTTATATCCACCTTTTTACATATTTCCCATTTGCCTGGCTTTTGTACATGCACGGTGTCTCCGCGCCTGAAGGCCGATGTCGCTGTGGGACGAAATCACACGGATTTGACAGGATTGGAGACCTACATCATTCCGGCACGGACATAAATATTGATCCAATGTTGATTGAATGTCGGGCCATCGTCTACGACGCTGGCCCGACATTGCGCCAACATTGGATCAATGTTTATTTGTTTTCTGTGGGTGTCTTGTCTGGTCGGCTTCTCACTTAACCTCTCTGGAATTGCCGCTTACATTTATGTTCTCTATTATATGTGACTGGAGTCCTGTGTCAGATTTACCTCTGGTGGGCGGTTCCAGGGTATTACTGACGGCGTTGGCCCCCGATATATCTATATATAAACATTTCGGCAGGATTGTTCAAATTAAAGGGCATTTAATTATCGCTAGACGAGGTGTCCTCCACATGTACATAACATTTATATACTATTAGAACAGTATAACACAATAACAAAAAACAACATTAACTTAATCAACATAAAAGTGTTACGTGAGTTTCTTTTTATATATATGTAAAAAAAATAGAAACAATTATGGAAGCTCCATGTTATATTTCAAATTATAGTTGATCATTGATAAGGTTAATTTATATTATAATATCGTCTAAATCTATTAGAATTTAAAATGTAATTTTGTGTGGCTCTGAAAAGAAGAATATTTTCTTCTGATGATAAATAATTGAATCCAAAAAGTAAACTTTTAACGCTTTCAGTGCGGGCAACGACTTTAGACGTCAGAATCTGACGTCAGATTCTGATGTCAAAAATCGTAAGAGTAAAATATTTCTTTTGGCTGTAGACCCATACCACAGGTATTCAAATGAAGCAGAAAAAACTAACTAAGACATTCATACGGGTCCAGCCGTTTATAAATGACCATCCATTTCAATACAACCGTGCGTTTATAAGCACTCGCAGCGCACTTGCGGCGAGTGTTTATAAACACCCGGGTGTTTATAAACGGTCGGCCTTGTTCACTTGCCTACTGCCGGGAAAAGTTAAAAGGCAGTATCTGCTTATTGTTAATCAAGCTAATACTGCCTTTTGGCTTTTCACGGCAGAATAGCAAAGGCACCAGCCCCATAAAATTACGAATTACACTGCATAACTTCAAATGAATTTGCAAACTATATAATAATCTACATTTTAGTCTTTTTGTGATGTAAATTTCCGCAGAACTTACCTAGGAAGTGAGATAAATGACTGAGCTCCTGGATTGTATATATGTTTGTGCACTAAATAATCTGTACAAAAAATATGACACATGGAAAATGCAAATTACGCGTTCAATTTGATCATCACTTTATCCACCACCTCATGGTATTAGCAGATTGTATCGGCAACGTACACATATTTTAGCAATGACACTTTGAGCAGGTTGGGGTCAGTCGTCAGAAAATCAATTTTTTGCGTTTTTTACCAAATAAAGCTGGACCTGCCCCTGTAGCCTACTGGGGTATCCGTCAAAGGATAATGTTTTCCACGGAACAAAAGCACTCCACCCCGCACCCCCACCCCTCCCACAAGACATGAGATAATTATCTGCTGCGTTGATCCAGCAGACGTGATATGTTCAGCCAATGCTGGTTTAATGTTGGCCCACCGTCTGCGACGCTGGCCCAACATCAAACCAGCATCGGGTCAACATCTCGTGTGTGTTACGTTTATCAGCAAACACGAGGAGTCTGGACAATTTTATTCTAAGTGTGATTAGCTTCCCAGCAGACAAGATACATTGACCCAAAGTTGAGTTAATGTTGGGCCGACGTCGGAGCCGGCGGGCCAACATTGACCCAACATTGTGTCAATGTATCGTGTTTGCTGGGCTGGTCTTTACTCCACCACTTTCTACTATACAATATAAAAAATGCAATACTAGGAGCTTTCCTTTAAATGGCCATACTAGCCGAAAAGTGACGTAAAAAAGACATTTTACTTACTTACTTACTTACTTACTCATGCTTACTTACTAACTCACTTACTTATTAGGCAATCCTGTTTAATCCTTTCAAGCTTGAATTTAACATTGTAATATCCATCCATTACAAGGCGGGAATTGCTGTCGCAATTCATTATCGCCTTGCGGTGATGAAGATGATTTGAAGTGGGTGGCATATGAAAAAAATATAGTGTTGTTATTATAACAGTTCCATGAATATTTTGTTCTAAAACTTTAAGGTGTAAGAAATTAAGTCATTCTTCAGAGATGCAAACTGCTGCTTTGATGCATCGTGAGGGCTCAACCCCTTCAGCGCATTGGGCCAACATTGGTTCAATGTCTTGTCTCTGCTGTGTTTACAGCCAATGCCCTGGGGCCTGAAGTCATGTGACTGGCCATGTGACAAATCAGAAGCTGTAAGGTTTAATTGAAGGTCACATAAGGAGCAAGATCGGGTGAAATTACAGGAGGCCAAATGATCACTGTATTTATCACTATTTACATCTACATATTTAGAACAGTCTAATATGTGCCTGCCTGTTTGTCTGCCCGCTGGTCTGTCTGCTGTCTGCCTGCTTGCGTGCCTGCCTGCCTGCCTGCCTGCCTGCCTGCCTGCCTGCCTGCCTGCCTGCCTGCCTGCCTGCCTGCCTGCCTGCCTGCCTGCCTGCCTGCCTGCCTGCCTGCCTGCCTGCCTGCCTGCCTGCCTGCAATAATGCACAATTAAATTACATTTATTATAGCAGGTTTCACCTAATGTAGTTAAAACTGCAATTTTTAATATGCGACTAGAGCGACTGTCCGCTTACAATATATGTAACTAGTTAGCATTGTAAGCGGGGATAGTCATTAAAATAGCACATTGTCCGTATATATACTGCATATTCCGTGTGATCTCACGGGGTACTAGATAAGACTTGCAAATGAGTGTCTGCTGTAAAGAGATACATCTACAACAGAACTGGGGAATTGTCCTAACTCGGTCACATCTCTAGAACCTTTTAAGCCCTGACGATGCATCAAAGCATCATTTTGCATCTCTGAAAAATGACTTATTTTTCCTTAACACCAAGGGGTTTTAGAACAAAAAATTGCGTGGAATTGTTAATAATAATAATATTTCTGTTTCATTTGTCACCGACTTCAAGTCATCTTCATCCACCAAAAGTCGAGAGAGCAATTCGCGGTTTGCAGTGGATGAAGATGACTAAGGTGAATTCAGGCTTGAAAGGGTTAATACAACGACTGCTAGATGTTGTTTGAATGTTGGTGCGACGTCAACGACGTTGCCCAACAATAAATAAACGTTGGGCAGCATTATTGTAAGCTCTGTCTCACCTCTTTCACATCCCCCATTGCAACAGCTGCTGGCCAGACGTTGTTTCAATGTTGGTCCAACGTCACAGACGTTGGACCGACATTAAAACAACGTCGTACAGCATTGAGGTATGTTTATCCTCTAATACACTGAGGTAATCATCCTTTTTCACAAACAACGTCCTAATAATGACTTATGGGATTGTACACGGGGCTGATACTTTGATGCTTTTCCCTGATATTTCTAAATAATGTGAAATGACAAAAAAATTATCGGATTGTGGAGTAACGTGCTGGGCCTTTTTGTCGTATGAGGGCAGTCTATTTCATTCATCTCACCATCCTACATCCAGGAGGTTCTCCTTGCCCAATTTAGCCTATATGCGCACAAAAGTGGCCTAAAACCCCATTCATTTTATTTTTGTCGTATAAATCTCTTGTGAGCGCGAATTCACTGCCATACTTTTTTATCAGATATGGAACAAAAGAAAGTCAAATGTCGAAATGGGTAATGGTTTATAATTTTCATATTAAGTCTGCAAATTGTCAGCCTAATTAAAATTTTACCCCGTGGTCACTGGACCTGTTCATTTGTGTGCCATTTGAACTTCATGGAGAGCAAGCATACCGCAGATTGAACGTATCATACACATTGTCATCTCTGTCCTACTGGGTAATCATTTACACCTGAGTCAAGTGAAGCATGTGAGGGTAAAATGTTGTGTCCAAGGACACAAACAGCAAAACAATGTCCCCACGTAAGAGGAGAGAAACATTATATTTCACAAAAAAATGCACCAAGTGATGTTTGAACCAACACATCATTTTGAGACTTTTCACAAAGTGAAGAATTCGCGAACTTTCATTTTTTCTTCAGTAGCGCTATTATATTAATAATTTTCGAATTCTTGAATTTGCGAATTTGTTCTCCTCGCGAAATTAGCGAAAATAGAAACCTCACAAATTTTGCCAGATGTACAGTAGTACAATACAATGCAATTGTGATTGCGTGTTTCAATCTGATGACTTGAGTTCCACATAACTAAAGCCGCACAAATTGTGCTTTATTTTCCCATATCGCACAGAAACCGTACCGTCACAGTAGGCCTACCTCACATCTACACACCTAATCTTCAAAGGGTGGAGTGCGGAATGCCCGAGGCCAGCTAATACAAATCGATCAGCTTAACCCTGTGACTGCAAGGGACAATTATATGCGCCGTCCACACAAACATGTTAACCCAATGTTGGATTAATGTTGGGCCAGCGTCGCAGCCGTTGGCACAACACTAAACCAACATTGGATCATAATCTCGCGTTTGGGTAAAGCATATTTTTAGGAAAATTAATTTCGTGGAAAATGATGCAACTCATTGCAATGAGAATGTCTCAAACTTTAACTTTTACAACGCTGGAATATTTTTTATATAAACTCTGGAGACCGAAGGGTTTTTAAAATTTGAAATCATCATAAATGTCTTAGTGAGCTCTTTCCGCTTCATGGGGATCGACACCCGTGAGGTGGGAATTTACAAACAAAATCCTAATAAAAGTTATCAATTGTGACCACACGCACAATAAGGTGCATCCAGGGGGGGGGGGGGGCATTGCTATTTACATTTGATATACGTTTTAATCTTAATGATTACATAACTAAAATTACAAATTTTAAAATCTCATAAATGAAATGTAGTGGTTTGATATAGATATTTCAACAAATATTTCACTTTATAAAACAGGGAATACGCTGCTGACATATCTACTATTTTTTCAATGTGTACCCCACTACATTTTTGTTTATTGGTCCAATGTATCATTTGTTTGTCTTCATGTCAATGAGATGTGTCATATTCCATGAAAGTAAGTTCATCAAAAATATGCCCTACGTCGCATGTAATTATGGGTTTCTAGAGAGTTTTAATTCTCTTGTAGGTAAAGTGTTACACAAGTGGCAAAGCTTAACCTCTATGCTGTCGAATTGTTTATGACTATTTTTCATTCATTTGAAGCTGGATTTGCTAACGCAATTTCCAGCTCCAAATGACGAAAAATAATTACATTTATGCAAAAATATACGTCTTAAAAATATAATTATTAGATTAACTAAGCATCTTCCACGAAACATTTTAACAACTTGAATTGAAGTTATTTGGTCTGAAATTTGCTTGAAAATGCATATATACGGCCCCGGCAGCATAACGTCCCACCACACAAATTCATACGTGAGAGAGTTACGATCTTTTTTAAAAATGTTGCGATTTAGGCCTACAGCATGCTTGGGTTCAAATATTAAATTGAAATCATTTTGCTACCAGTTCATTTAGAATGGGTGACCATTTCTTCAAAAACATCGAAATCGAGAAAGATTGGTATAAAATGTAGTCCCTACGCTGGTAGTAACAAGGCTTATGCTACATTCGATAGTTCCCGTGTATTTGCAACTCTTAGAGAGTAAATGAGGACCTAACATTTTCATGTGAAAATAGAGAAAAAGCCAGACGTTTAAGCACCCTTTTTATTTTTTATATATAAAATATAGAGTATGTCATGATGATAAAAAATATCTAGTTTTATATAGATATTTTCATTTAAAGAATGCTGGAAGGCCCAAGCGTATGGGCTATAATAAGTGTATGGGAGCGGTATTATGTGTGGTGAGACTACAAGGGTTAATAAACAGCCAAATAATTGGAGCGAATGTCCGCCATTCTGGAGTGGTCAGCCTGGCAGAAATGACCGCAGGGTTTAAACGTCACATAACTCAGACTTAACGGACAGCGACACAAAATGACGGCGTCCACGTACACGACCCCTGGTCCAAAAACAGGACCCCCTGGTAAATGGAAGAATAGTTTTTCTCGCACTCATGCTGTAGGCTTTCACTACGAGACGTGTGGTGAGATCAACACTCTCTCTGAAACGCTCTCTCCAAAAACGCTTCACTGATCAGTTTATTTCACCGTTTCAAATATATATTCGTACGAGGAAATACATACGGCATCGTTGAGAAGGCGAGATAGGGCTCATCTCAACACAAGTCACCACATCAAGCCCTCGCCTAAAGGCTCTGGCTTGATGTGGTGACTTGTGCTGAGATGAACCCATCTCGTCTTCCCAACGATGCATACCCCTGGTAAATGGAGTCCAATCACAGGACCCCCCGGACCCCCTGGTAAATGGAGGCCAAACACAGGACCCCCAGACCCTTTGGTAAATGGAGGCCAAATACGTCAATAAAGTCATTTTTTCAATTTTAACAAGAAACATACGCAGTCGGCATAACTACGTTAATATATTTTCACATCCAACCATGGATGTTTGTGAATATTTCGTTGTTTGTTTGTTTGTTTGTTTGTTTGTTTGTTTGTTTGTTTGTTTGTTTGTTTGTTTGTTTGTTTGTTTGTTTTGCTAGTTAGCTAGCTAGTTAGTTAGTTAGTTAGTTAGTTAGCTAGTTAGTTAGTTAGTTAGTTAGTTAGTTAGTTAGTTAGTTAGTTAGTTAGTTAGTTAGTTAGTTAGTTAGTTAGTTTGTTTGTTTGTTTGTTTGTTTGTTTGTTTGTTTGTTTGTTTGTTTGTTTGTTTCTTTGCTTGTTTGTTTGTTTGTTTGTTTGTTTGTTTGTTTGTTTGTTTGTTTGTTTGTTTGGTTGTTTGTTTGTTTGTTTGTTTGTTTGTTTGTTTGTTTGTTTGTTTGTTTGTTTGTTTGTTTGTTTGTTTGTTTGTTTGTTTGTTTGTTTGTTTGTTTGTTTGTTTGTTTGTTTGTTTGTTTGTTTTGCTAGTTAGCTAGCTAGCTAGTTAGTTAGTTAGTTAGTTAGTTAGTTAGTTAGTTAGTTAGTTAGTAAGTTAGTTAGTTTGTTTGTTTGTTTGTTTGTTTGTTTGTTTGTTTGTTTGTTTGTTTGTTTGTTTGTTTGTTTGTTTGTTTGTTTGTTTGTTTGTTTGTTTGTTTGTTTGTTTGTTTGTTTGTCTGTTTGTTTGTTTGTTTGTTTGTTTGTTTGTTTGTTTGTTTGTTTGTTTGTTTGTTTGTTTGTTTGTTTGTTTGTTAGTTTGTTTGTTTGTTTGTTTGTTCGTTTGTTCGTGTGTTCGTTCGTTTGTTTGTTTGTTTGTTTGTTTGTTTGTTTGTTTGTTTGTTTGTTTGTTTGTTTGTTTGTTTGTTTGTTTGTTTGTTTGTTTACCGCTGCCTTTTTGTTTGCTGGCTTGCCTTTTTGGCTGATTGGTTGGTCTGTCGGTCGATCGGTTGGTTGTTTGAAATCTCCTTTATTTTTGTGTTTTTACTTGACGTAAACAGACCACAAATCGTTACGGCCCTAATATAGACTGATCGTTATGGCTATTTTATATACTCGCTCCCAGCATTTCACGACACTAACTCTCCGTGCAGGGAGGTAATCCCTGTTGAGTACGGCACTAATTCTCTCTGGCGGCACTGCAGACTTCAGAGGTAGTCGTTAGTCTGTCTCTGTGAGGATGGCTCTGGCGTGCTGATTATAACCTGACTAATGTCCCAGATACACCAGCCTACTGTTCTCATCTTATAACCCTTGTCCTGCTACGCCCGTATATCGTCGCCTCGGAACTAAAGGATCCTATCTGACACTCGTCAGAGTGGCAGATAGGATCCTTTAGCTCCGAGGCGACGATATGGTCTGACCACCCTAAATAAGCCGAAATCCGGCCAGGTGTCTACTAATAATGGAATCTTGACACAAAATATTTCTAATGTTTCTGTTCTAACCTTTGTTGAATAAAAATATAATACAAACAAGTTATAATTTTGTGAATATTTAATAAGCACACTTTGTTCCCGTCATGCAGGATATCAGATATAACTGTTTCATGATAATCTCGCAGGGGTACCGTGGGTTAAAAGGATGTGTGTCTGGTCTGTAACAGTGGGTAAGAATTAGAGCTAATTTTGAGCTGTCCTGACCTTTATTCACGACAGGACTGTAGCTCAAAATCTGTCTGGGTACTAAATACATATTGGACCTGTTTTTGAAAAAGGACAGATCAGGTTTTATCATGATATTCGACACTACATGTATATATTGTCGAAAATAGGTGAAATCGGCCCATGAAATTGAGGCATGTATTTCAATGGGAGCCGCATTTGTGGTGGTGAGACCATATATGAAGAATAGACATCTCCAATATGAGGTTCTGTAAAATAATCAACCCTTAAAGCGCTGAATGATTATGTATAAATCAAGGAGATCAAAAGGTTTTTTTCAATTCGAAATCATCACGAATGTGTTAGTTAGCTCTTCAATCTGATTCATTTGAATACCTATGTTATGGGTCTACGGCCAGTATAAGTATTTTTACTCTTACAGTGTGAATGGATCGACTTTAGTCGTCAGAAACTGACGCCCATAGACGTCAGATTCTGACGACTAAAGTCGATCCCCGCGCTGTAAGGTTTAAAGCGATGAATTATTATGTATAAATCAAGGAGACGAAAGGGTGTTGTTTTCAATTCGAAATCATCATAAATGTCGTAATCAGCTCTTTCCGAGTATGGGTCTACATCCATTATAAGTAATTGTACTCTTACAGTGCATGCATCGACTTTATTCGTCAGAATCTGACGTCTACAGACGTCAGATTCTGACGAATAAAGTCGATCCTCGCGCTGTAAGAGTTAAGCATCCGGCACAAACTATTTGATCCAAAAAAAAGGCATCTCCCATATTGCACCATTAGATTAATTAAAGCGACCCAATCATGCTAAAAACGTCAAAAAATCACCGATTTTTTGACGATTTTAGTCTGATTGGGTCGTCATAAACCTTATCCTGCTAATCGCGACTAGTGTTTTTTAACCCTTTCAGGCCTGACTTTTCCATTGTCAACTTCATCCACTGCAAGCCGCGAATTGCTGTCGCAATTCTTGACTTGTAGTGAATGAAAATGACTTGCAGTGGGTGAAAAATTAAAGAAAATTACCATGCATTGGTAAACCAGTTTCATGGAAATTTTCCTACTAAAACCCTTGGTTGTAGGAAAATTAGGTCTGTTTTCAGGGATGTAAAATAATGATTTAAGGCATCGTGAGGACTTAAAGGGTTAATCTAATATTCACCCACTTGAATTAAAAATAGAACTGCATTTGCAATAGCCAGACTATATTTAATGCCCACAATACAAAATAATAAATCTATTCTTTAACACAGCGCCTAGGCCTAACACTGAATCAGGGCAAACTGAATGTGTTTTGTTTTGTGTTTCTGCTGCCTTGAGTTTAGCTTGCGTGCAGACACAGATTGCCCTCTCGGCAGACTCAGACAGCAGACAGTGTATGTGTTACCACTCTGATTAAATACAAAGACCACTCATCAATAAAACACGAGGCTGTCTGCACCAGACAAAATACTGCCGTGACAGGCTGTAGCGGTAACCATTCCACCAGCCACCCCTCATTGATAAAGTAGTGATAGATTATGACGTCTGTACCCGCGCTGAAAGGGCTACCCCTGGCCCTGCTGAGTGGGCTGTTACTGTTTTTTTTTCATTTGAAGCTGGAATTGCTAATTTAAATTCCATCTTTAAATGACGATAAATATATTTTGCCGAGAAATAAATATCTACAAATTAAATTATTTCAGAACATCACTACTTTCGGTGACACTTGATCTATTTTGAAACCGGCTTAAAAATTTACGAAACGATACAAATTAAAAAAGGAAGAATAAAATGAGGAAACTTGCCACGTTTTTTAGGAAACTCTGGGATGCAAGGAATCATATCCAGACATAAACGTTGATTGCCTTTCAATATACCAGCGGACAAACCCTTTGGATCTACCGCTCTACGCTCTAGTTGACCAGAAGCCTGTGGTTAAGTGACGGAGTTGACCAGAATCCTGTGGTTACGTGACGGAGATGACCAGAATCCTGTGGTGACGTGACGGAGTAGATCAGAAGCCTGTGAATACGTGACGGAGTTGACCAGAATCCTGTGGTTACATGATGGAGTTGATCAGAATCCTGTGGCTACGTGACCGAGTCGACCAGAATCCTGTGGTTACGTGACCGAGTAGACCAGAATCCTGTGGTTACGTGACGGAGTAGATCAGAATCCTGTGGTTACTTCAGAAGCCTGTGGTTACGTCAGAAGCCTGTGGTTACGTGACGGAGTATATCGAAATTCTGTGGTTACGTGACGTAGTTGACCAGAAGCCTGTGGTTAAGTGACGGAGTTGACCAGAAGCCTGTGGTTACGTGACGGAGTTGATCAGAATCCTGTGGTTACATGACGGAGTAGATCAGAAGCCTGTGAATACGTGACGGAGTTGACCAGAATCCTGTGGTTACATGACGGAGAAGATCAGAAGCCTGTGAATACGTGACGGAGTTGACCAGAATCCTGTGGTTACATGACGGAGTTGATCAGAATCCTGTGGTTACGTCAGAAGCCTGTGGTTACGTCAGAAGCCTGTGGTTACGTGACGGAGTATATCAAAATCCTTTAGTTACGTGACGCAGTTGACCAGAAGCCTGTGGTTACGTGACGTAGTTGACCAGAAGCCTGTGGTTACGTGACGGAGTTGACCAGAAGCCTGTGATTACGTGACGGAGTTGACCAGAATCCTGGTGTTACATGACGGAGATGACCAAAAGCCTGTGGTTACGTGACGAAGTTGACCAGAAGCCTGTGATTACGTGACGGAGTTGACCAGAAGCCTGTGGTTACGTGACGTAGCTGACCAGAAGCCTGTGGTTGCGTGACGTAGCTGACCAGAAGCCTGTGGTTACGGAGCTGATCAGAATCCTGGTGTTTCATGACGGAGATGACCAGAAGCCTGTGGTTACGGAGCTGATCAGAATCCTGGTGTTTCATGACGGAGATGACCAGAAGCCTGTGGTTACGTGACGAAGTTGACCAGGAGCCTGTGGTTACGTGACGTAGCTGACCAGTGTGGTTACGTGACGAAGTAGATAAGAAGCCTGTGGTTACGTCAGATGCCTGTGGTTACGTGACGGAGCTGACCAGAATCCTGTGGTTACGTTAGAAGCCTGTGGTGACGCGACGGAGTAGATCAGAAGCCTGAGGTTACGTATGAATATGAATAATGCATTACGTCGCTTTCTGCACATAAAATCGCGACGGAAGGAAGACCAAAGCCGGTACTATGCCCTAATTTTATTTCGAATGACTTAAAGGGTTCTTTATATTGCACGGTAACATAGGCAGCACTTTACACTACATTCCTTTGAACAGTTTGGAGCACTGTATTTGCACAACGACGAGGAAAAATATCCGTCCCGACCGGGATTCGAAACTGATACCCCCAGGTTACAAGCCCCAGTCTGTTATGTGTTTATTGTGTTTACGTGACGGAGTGGGTCAGTCTGTTATGTGTTTACTGTGGTTACGTGACGGAGTGGGTCAGTCTGTTATGTGTTTATTGTGGTTACGTGACGGAGTGGGTCAGTCTGTTATGTGTTTATTGTGGTTACGTGACGGAGTGGGTCAATCTGTTATGTGTTTATTTTGGTTACGTGACGGAGTGGGTCAATCTGTTATGTGTTTATTGTGGTTACGTGACGGAGTGGGTCAGTCTGTTATGTGTTTATTGTGGTTACGTGACGGAGTGGGTCAGTCTGTTATGTGTTTATTTTGGTTACGTGACGGAGTGGGTCAATCTGTTATGTGTTTATTGTGGTTACGTGACGGAGTGGGTCAGTCTGTTATGTGTTTATTTTAGTTACGTGACAGAGTGGGTCAGTCTGTTATGTGTTTATTGTGGTTACGTGACGGAGTGGGACAGTTTGTTATGTGTTTATTGTGGTTACGTGACGGAGTGGGTCAGTCTGTTATGTGTTTATTGTGGTTACGTGACAGAGTGGGTCAGTTTGTTATGTGTTTATTGTGGTTACGTGACGGAGTGGGTCAGTTTGTTATGTGTTTATTGTGGTTACGTGACGGAGTGGGTCAGTCTGTTATGTGTTTATTGTGGTTTCGTGACGGAGTGGGTCAGTCTGTTATGTGTTTATTGTGGTTACGTGACGGAGTGGGTCAGTTTGTTATGTGTTTATTGTGGTTACGTGACGGAGTGGGTCAGTCTGTTATGTGTTTATTTTGGTTACGTGACGGAGTGGGTCAGTCTGTTATGTGTTTATTGTGGTTACGTGACGGAGTGGGTCAGTCTGTTATGTGTTTATTTTGGTTACGTGACGGAGTGGGTCAGTCTGTTATGTGTTTATTTTGGTTACGTGACGGGGTGGGTCAGTCTGTTATGGTCTCACCACCCCAAATGCCAGTCCCATTGAAACGCATGTATAATGCAATTCTAAGGGCCGAAATCACCACTTTCGTCCTTAACTGCCCCCCTATGTGACACA
This sequence comes from Flabesymbios commensalis, assembly GCA_964017125.1. Taxonomy (NCBI): domain Eukaryota; kingdom Metazoa; phylum Annelida; class Polychaeta; order Terebellida; family Flabelligeridae; genus Flabesymbios; species Flabesymbios commensalis. The sequence goes on from OZ024918.1 coordinate 60,041,888, forward strand.
CCATAATAAAGCCTAAGCTGTCCTTTTTCAAAAACAGCCGCGAAAATGGTATGCTAACTTCCTGCGTTTTGAGCTACACTCCCATGTTGGTAAAAAGGTCCGTTTTGCCCAGATCTCCCGAAATATTATTGCGCCCATTCCCAGAAAAGACACAAAGCCTTCTCACGCCATGTGTCCATCCGAAAATCTCACATAACAGTTATACCTCATATCACAGATAGCGAAAACAATTTATCCACATAATTTATCCACATAATAACAACCATTTAAAGCAGTAATTTGGGTAGGGATTCTCTAGTCAGTAGCCACCCCCCTTGGATTTCGGCTCATTTAGGATGATGAGACCTTATGTGTTTATTGTGGTTACGTGACGGAGTAGATCAGTCTGTTATTTGTTTATCAACCTCTCGCAGCTTGAAATTGCCGCTTCAGAACATGCTAATTAACTCGCCTGCCACAGACAGTTTATTGTGGAGGGCAGACGATTTATTTCAACCTGGCTCACCCGAAATTATTGATTTCAGAAATACTCCAGCCCCCCTCCTCCTGGAAATTTGAATGGTGGCCCCTTAACGCCAGTGGAAGATAAAGCTGACTGCAACTGCATGTCAACCACTACACCAGACCCGCCATCGACAAAGTGGTGATAAATACGGGGCATGCTGCGCAGGCCCTGGGCCCTCTATGACGTAAAGCCTACAGCTCCCCAGGGCCTGGGGAGCTGTAGGCTTTACGACATAGAGTTGACCACTAACCTGTGGTTACGTGACAGAGTAGCTCAGTCTGTTATATGTTTGTTAGCCTCTCGCGGCTTGTAATGGCCGCCTCTGAGCATGTTAATTAACTCGCGTGCCACAGACTCTCGTCACGACCACGTGAGGTCACGTGGGATTATATGGAATTACCCATGGGACACCCTGTGCAGTTTCGGACACCCTGTGTAGAGTTTTGGTATATGCTATTCACTACAAGCATTGATACCGCAGTGGCTGGGGCCCTGGTGCAGTGGTTAAAGCTGCCTGCTTGGAAAGTCGGAGATCGCGGGTTCGAACCCAGCTCTGGCATTCAAGTTTCAAAGAAACAAAATGTTTTTTTTCCGCTCACTTCAATATTGTTGGGAGCCTCCCTGACCGAGAGGTAGCGTGCTCGACCTCAGACCGCAAAGGCTCGAATTCCGAATCCTGTGTATGGAGGGCACCGGCATCTCATTCATCTCACTATCCTGATTGTCCTGGCCTAGTTTAGCCTATATGTGTACAAAAGTGGCCTAGAACATCATTCATTTCATTTCATTTTATACCGCAGTGCTAGCCCAGCAGACACAAGACGTTGTATCTAGGTTGGCTTAACGTTGGTCTAGCGTCGTGGACGGTGGACCAACGTTAAACTTTCAACGTCTTGTGTGTCTGCTGGGACGACAAACCGCAATAACTGTTTACCTGGGTACAGATAGTTTAAACATATTTGTAACAACCCTGAAAATTTCGCGAAATTCCTGCGATTTATTTTTCAAAAGTTGATGTATATTCTGAGAATAACCGGAATGAAGTTAGGGGTTTTGTCAAGTTAAAAAAAATCCAAAAATCCGAGAAAAACTCGGATTGGTCAGACACCAACCAAACCCACCCCCCTATCCATTTTTTTATTTTTTTAGAAACATTCAGAAACATGAAAACAACACAAAAACTCAAGAAACAACAACATTTCCAAAAAAAAATCGAGTTGGGGCTTAACCCACCCACCCACTTCCGAGTTTTTCTCGGATTTTTGGATTTTTTTTAACTTGACAAAACCCCTTAATGTCTTATAGAGGGGCATCATGATCTGAAATTTACTACATGTCAAATGGCCTCGCTTGACGCCCTTAAAGCGGTAAAATATCTGTATCTAAATCAAAAAAACAAAATGTTTTTTTCAATTTTAATTTGAATACCTATGTTATGGGTTCTACCGCCGTTACAAACATTTTAATTTAGACGTCATAATATGACTTCCAAAGACGATCCTGCGCTGTAAGGGTTAAACTTGCATTATGTTTCTAGATAAATTTTCAGGGTAATTGCAAAATATTTACTTTTCGTGTGTTATAAGGGTAACTAAGGGCTCCTGAGGGTTAGGGCTATTTTTGGAAGCTGTAGCCTCTAAGCCGGCTCATAGTTGGCCCGTAGCCTCTAAGCCGGTTGAGAGTTAGTCTGTAGAGTGTCAGTTATATCTGTCAGGAGAGATCGATGGCTGCAGCCGCCGGGTGAAGTCTATATGTCGAATTACGTCATGGTTCTGTCGCATCCTAGTCTGATCCCGCTTGACCTGACCTCGATCTGTCACATTGAGGCATGACCTGCCCTAATCCAGCCATAATTCTCCACACAGCTACACCACAGCAAACCAAGAGGCAGTATCTGCTTACTTGTAAGGTAAACAGCTACAGCCAAACCAAAAGGCAGTATCTGCTTACTTGTAAGGTAAACAGCTACAGCCAAACCAAAAGGCAGTATCTGCTCACTTGTAAAGTAAACAAATACTATCTTCGGCTTTGCACGTTACTCCAGCAAAGCCATAAGGCAATATATGCGTACTTGGTAAGTTAGCATATACTGTCTTTCGCCTTGCACGGTACCACAGGAAAGCCAAAAGGCAGTATATGCTTACGAGTATAGTAAGCTTATACTGCCTTTAGGCTCTACACTGTAGCCCAGTAAAGCCAAAATCAGTAGCTTACTTGTAGATTGATGATTACGTTTTTAAGTGATGGGAAAAAGAAGTGACAAAATTAAGAGTATATAAAGATTGAGCTCATATTTCGTCGCCTTGGAGCTAAATGATCCTATCTGCCACTGTGACGAGTGTCAGATAGGATCATTTAGCTCCGAGGCGAGACGAGTGTCAGATAGGATCATTTAGCTCCGAGGCGACGATTTGTTGTATTGAATCGTTTGTAGTCCTAATAGGGTAGATCCGGATTTAGACAGTCAATTCATATAACTCCTAGTAGATGCACATAGGCCGCGAGAGATGAACATCTTCAGATTTAATCCTGTGAACCATGGACCATTCAAAATACTGATGTACGACCGAGTCCAGTACTATAGCCCCGACAAATCCAACTGCAGTGAACCTGTCACACGAAGAGATCTGCCAATAACCAACGCCATTCAGTTTTTTATTAAAATAGGGGATAGTGTACCATACTTGGGCCGAAAAACGCTAGCCGCGCACCACTGGTTTTAGCTCCCACTGCCAATTTTTTTTTTGAGATAATTCCAACTTGGACATTATTCTCCTGAGTGAAGAATTGTCAGTGATTTTGTGAGTAACTAGCGAAATGACTGAAAATTCTTCACTCTGTAGGCCTATATCTAAGGACAATGAATGGTGCCGTAAAAATCAGGTGGGAGAAGTCAAGCAGATATTTGAGAGGGGGCTACATGTATGTAGCCGGTTGTATGTATGACGGACTGGAGTGATTGCCACAATGGTCAGCGAGTTGACTCCTTAGTCACACTGGCAACACCCAGGCCTCACGATGCTAGTGTCGGTGGTTCATTTGTCGGTTAGACATTTTGAACAGTGTTACAATTTTTTAAAATTTGCATATATCCCGGCAAACATAAGTAGGCCTACATGAACCAACTTAAATGAAATGAATCGGGCTTTAGGCCACCTTTGTGCACATATAGGCTAAACTGGGCCAGGAGAACATCCTGAGGATGGTGAGATGAGTGAGATGACACTGTCCTCCAGACGCAGGATTCGAAATTCGAACCCTGGCGGTCTGAGGCCGAGCACGCTACCTCTCGATCACGGAGGCTCCCCACAATACTGACTTTCACACGTGGATGGGGAAGAAACATTTTTTGTTTCTTTCAAACCGCCTAAACCGGGAACCGAACCCCGGACTCCGGCGTGAAAGGCAGCGGTGCTAACCACTACCCTAGGGCCCCCGCCCATATTTGAGAGGGGGCTACATGTATGTAGCCGGTTGTATGTATGACGGACTGGAGTGATTGCCACAATGGTAAGCGAGTTGACTCCTTAGTCACACTGGCAACACCCAGGCCTCACGATGCTAGTGTCGGTGGTTCAATCCCCGGATTAGACATTTTCAACAGTGTTACAATTTTTAAAATTTGCATATATCCCGGCAAACACAAGTAGGCCTACATGAACCAACGTAAACAAGCTAATAAGTTCTAATGACACCGGAGGACATATATCTATTTTTATAGGACAGAATAATAATGTCGAAATCGTGGCTTCGCTTCAGATTTCCACAAAACCGTTTCAGCGGAATCTAGATAGGCTCATCATGCCAGAACATGTGTCACTCAATGTTGGGATGGCATAAATGAAATGAAATCAAATGAATCGGGCTTTAGGCCAATTTTGTGCACATATAGGCTAAACTGGGCTAGGAGAACCTCCTGAGGATGGTGAAATGATTGAGATGACACTGTCCTCCAGACACAGGATTCGAAATTCGAGCCCTGGCGGGATGGCATAAATAATGGTTTAAATTTGAAAAAAGGGAATGTCATAGGAGATAAAATATCTAGTCATTAAACCTTTCAACGCTGGGACCGTCTGTAGACGTCAGAATCTGACGTCTGTAGACGTCAGATTCTGACGTCTACAGAAGGTCCCCGCGCTGAAAGAATTAACAATTGTACAATGGCCGTAAACCCATAGCGTAGGTACTCAAATGAAGCGGAAAAAGACATTTGTGATGAAAAAAACTTAGTTCTCTTTTGAAAAACACACCAACGCGACGTCGCGGGCGTTTATCAAACACTATACTGTATAGATCTGGTAATTTTCGCGTGTTTAGATTTTCGCGAATTTGTGATTTTGGGACGTTTCGCAAAGTCTAGAACTCAAGAATTATCAATTTCGATGATAGTAGCGCTATTAAAATAATAATTTTTGCGAGATTCTTAAATTCATGAATTTGTCCTTCACACGAAATTCGCGAAAATTAAAACCTCCCGAATATTATCAGAACAGTTACTATAGTATTTGATCATTGCCAAAACATGTCGCGTTGGTCGTCGCGTTGGTGTTTGGACAGTCACGCGATTTTGGCTTCTGTCATCGCGTCACTCGTCGCGTGCATAATCGCGCACACGTTCGCGTTGGTGTGTTTTGAAATTTAGCTCTCACAGCGCGGGGATCGACTTTAATCGACCAAAGTCGATCCCCGCGCTGTAAGAATAAAAATATTTATAATGACCGTAGACCCATAACATAGGTATTCAAAAGAATCAGAAAGAGATAAATAAGACATTTATGATGATTTCAAATTACCATACTTCCTAATTTATCTAATAAAGTGACAAGAAATAAACGACATGAAGTAATTACAGATGAACAGCTGGTAAAATTACCCCTCTCCGCGCTATGTTATCTGTTTTAAATTTGCACCAACTCGAAGTTGTGTCTCGCTACAGCGACCCACAACTTCAAGTGGATGAAAAGTACTCTTATTTGTTTTATTTGAGACCAACAAATTGATTTGATCGCCTAATAAGACAGAAATAAAACGATTCTAGTTGTGATAAGTATATCGGTATCAGCCCATATCACACTATATGCAGTGGTTTTTACAATGAGACGTATATCGGTATCAGCCCATATCACACTCTGTGCTGTGGTTTTCATTATGATACGTATATCGGTATCAGCCCATATCACACTCTGTACTGCGGTTTTCACTATGAGACATATATCGGACGTATAACACACTTTGGGCACTGATTTTCACAGCGCGACGTACATCGGTATATTGGGCGGGGGCCCTAGGGTAGTGATTAGCACCGCTGCCTTTCACGCCAGAGTTCGGGGTTCGGTTCCCGGTCTCGGCGGTTTGAAAGAAACAAAAATGTTTCTTCCCCATCCACGTGTGAAAGTCAGTATTGTGGGGAGCCTCCGTGACCGAGAGGTAGCGTGCTCGGCCTCAGACCGCCAGGGTTGGAATTTCGAATCCTGTGTCTGGAGGACAGTGTCATCCCAATCATCTCACCAGCCTCAGGAGGTTCTCCTGGCCCAGTTTAGCCTATATGTGCACAAAGGTGGCCTAAAGCCCGATTCATTTCATTTTTTTACATCGGTATCAGTCCATATGACACTCTATGTATGGGATAAAACCCGAGGAGCTGATCATTTTGGGCTTATAATGTAGTGGTCGGACAGAGAAAATAATGTAGTAGTGTGTTTTAATCATCGTACAAGTGCTGCAATTTCTCACATGGCTCTCATGAAAACCGTTTGCATGTCTTCCCGATTGATCGATGGTACATTGTGTGGCGCTGTGTGGTATTGTGTGGCTTTGTGTGGTATTGTGTGGCATTGTGTGGCATTGTGTGGCATTGTGTGCATTGGCATTGTGTGGCATTGTATTGTATTGTATTGTGTGGCATTGTGTGGCATTGTGTGCATTGGCATTTTGTGGCATTGTATTGTGTTGTACTGTGTGGCATTGTGTGCATTAGCATTGTGTGGCATTGTATTGTATTGTATTGTATTGTATTGTGTGGCATTGTGTGGCATTGGCATTTTGTGGCATTGTATTGTGTGGCATTGTGTGGCATTGTGTGCATTGGCATTTTGTGGCATTGTATTGTGCTGTATTGTGTGGCATTGTGTGGCATTGTGTGCATTGGCATTTTGTGGCATTGTATTGTGTTGTACTGTGTGGCATTGTGTGCATTAGCATTGTGTGGCATTGTATTGTATTGTATTGTATTGTATTGTGTGGCATTGTGTGGCATTGGCATTTTGTGGCATTGTATTGTGTGGCATTGTGTGGCATTGTGTGCATTGGCATTTTGTGGCATTGTATTGTGTGACATTGTGTGGCATTGTGTGGCATTGTGTGCATTGGCATTATGTGGCATTGTATTGTATTGTGTTGTATCGTGTGGCATTGTGTGGCATTGTGTGCATTGGCATTGTGTGGCATTGTATTGCATTGTGTTGTATTGTGTGGCATTGTATGGCATTGTGTGCATTGGCATTGTGTGGCATTGTATTGTATTGTGTTGTATTGTGTGGCATTGTGTGGCATTGTGTGGCATTGTGTGCATTGGCATTGTGTGGCATTGTATTGTATTGTGTTGTATTGTGTGGGATTATGTTGCATTGTGTGGTATCGTGTGCATTGGCATTGTGTGGCATTGTATTGTATTGTGTTGTATTGTGTTGTATTGTGTGGCATTGTGTGGCATTGTGTGCATTGGCATTGTGTGGCATTGTATTGTATTGTGTTGTATTGTGTGGCATTGTGTGGTATTGTGTGGTATAGTGTGTGACATAACGCTGGCTCAACATTACACCAACACTGGGTCAGAGCCGCGTGTCTGTTGAGGTATTTCATAAAAATGGAAAACCACATAAAAATACACCCAAATTGCGCAGGATCCTGTCAGACCGAGGCAGAGAAGTGATGACTTATCACACGTTACTGACCCGGCTGTCTGCGGCCGCCAAATATGCACCGTTTCCCAGTTTGAGCTTATACCCAACTACATTGTTAGCCCCTAGGACGCTGATGTTGACTACAAACTATAGTATTGTTATCTCATGTTTTATTGGTCTTGTATAACAACCAACAATAAATAAATCTCAAATCTGTTATAATCATATACATTTGAACCTAGATTTAGCAAATTCAACTAATTTTAAGTCACTTGAAGTTGTGGGTCGCGGTAGCGAGAAACAGAATGGGTAAAATGAAATTAGTTAACTTAGCGAGATAAGGGTTGATGTTGTGCCGGCGTCGCATCAGCATTAGGTGGATGTTAAGAGTTTTGATGGAGCATTCCAACAGCCTCTCCTGGTCCAATTTGGGCGGGGGCCCTAAGGTAGTGGTTAGCACCGCTGCCTTTCACGCCAGAGCTCGGGGTTCGGTTCCCGGTCTGGGCGGTTTGAAAAAAACAAAGACTCAGTATTGTAGGGAGCCTCCGTGACCAAGAGGTATCGTGCTCGGCCTCAGACCGCCAGGGTTCGAATTTCGAATCCTGTGTCTGGGGGACAGTGTCATCTCATTCATCTCACCATCCTCAGGAGTTTCTCCTGGCCCAGTTTAAGCTATATGTGCACAAAGGTGGCCTAAAGCCCTAATCATTCATTTATTCTTTCTTTCCTTTATTCTTTCATTCATCCATTCATTCATCCATCGATCCGTTCATTCGTTCACTCATTCATTCATTTATTCATCCATTAATCCATTCATTCATCTATCCATTCATTTATCTATTCATTCATTCATTCATCCATTCATTTATTTATCTATTCGTGCATTCATTCATTCATCGATCCATTCATTCATTGATTGATTCATTCATTCAATTATTCATTCATTCATTCATTCATTTATCCGTTTATTCATTCATCTATCAATTCATTCATTCATTCATTCATTCATTCATTCATTCATTCAACAGCCCCAGTGCAGAATTCAACCCAAATACCACGACATCACCTGGTGAGATTCATGCCAACTTTTGACAAAATGTAGCAAACGACAGCGTGTGAAATGGAGATGTGCTAAAAAATCTACAGATTCTGACATCGATGCCGCTCATTGCGCATTGCACCTATAGTATACTATTTATTTGTACCAAAGTACAAAATAAGTATGATAAGTATCATTATTATCACTGTACACATAATGACGTCACACCGCGATTCACACTCTCACTACACATATACTGCACATCTGGTAGTTTTCGCGTGTTTAAATTTTCGCGAATTCCCGATATATTGGGATTTTCACTAAATTTACAATTCACAAATTTTCATTTTTCTTTAGTTTTCTTTACTAATAATTTTCGCGAGATTCTTGAATTCGCGAGTTTGTCCTCCTCGTCAAATACGCGAAAATTAAAACCACGCGAATATTACCAGATCTACAGATACAGAGTGCTGATCTGATACGGCGGATTGATCGGCGGATTACCGCCAGATCTACAAGGATTACTTCGCGCTTATGACGCAGTACCGCCAATTAGTCCGCCCACGATGAGCGGCGTGATAAATTAGCCTGATGGCGTGGAGCAGACGTGTAATATAAACCCTCAATCCTTATCCTGTTTTATTTTAGTTAAATTTTCAACCACTTGAAGTTGTGTCTCGCTACCGCGATCCACAACCTCAAGTGATTGAAAATTACTCATATTCATTTAATTTGAGACCAAACATTAACAAATCTTGCTGTCTAAACAGTAATTTCATTCCCAATAACAGTGATTTAATCGGCTAATAAAACGGATTAAAACGACTATTGTCGTGATCAGCAGGCAAAGGGTTAAAGCGGGGCTGGTATATTTAATTGGTGGACTAGTCCATTTATTTCAGGAAATACAAGACATTGAAAAATGTGAGGGGTGTCCTATTCAAAAGGTAATTTATCAATAAATAGCCTGAGCTAAACCCATATGTTAAGGTAGTATTCAAATAATCTTGACATTGATCATTGGTCAGGGCTGTTCCAGCAAAAATCCGGACTTCCCCCATGGACGGCAATCGTTTTTTTCCGAAGGGGGTGGTGGGTTTCAATTGACACTTTTCCAGTGTGTGTGGTATTTTGACAGTAAACTATTTCCGAGGTGGGTGGCGGTAGGCTATACAGCATACTGAAATCCGCGGTGGTGGGCGCCTCTTCTGGCATGTATTGTAGGCCTAATACATAAATTCAAACGACAGTGTAAATGACAATCGCATTGTTTCTGTATTAAAAATGACATGAAAGCTGTAGACGTGGGGATATTATTAGTTTCATATCCCCCCTTTTCGAAATAATCCGTGGGTGGTAAATAAAAACTATGTTGAACCATGAGAAAATTCCGGGGAGTGTGGTGCTAAAAAACTCTGGAAATCCGGGTTCTGTGGTGGCCCAAGGACCAAGATTTCCGGGAGGGGTGATGGTAGTTTTCCAATTGCTGTCCATGGGGGGAGACCTGATATTTACTGGAACAGCCCTTAGAATAGACTGAGCAGTAAGCTTGACATGCTTGCGTCTGTCCAGTCCACCGCTCCCTGCAGTGTCTTTTCTGGTGTCTTTCTCATGTACATGCGCATATTGACTAAATTGATATAATAATTGTGTGTATTGTAAAATCACCTCATAATTTTCATATCTTTTAACTTTTAACTTTTTTATTATATTTTAACTTTTGTATTGGTACTTGGTAGAAATACGTCTTTTTTTCCATGTATCACATTTATATACTTTAGATCTGCTAATATTATCGAGGTTTTAATTTTCGCGAATTTCGCGGGGAGGACAAATACGCGAATTTAGGAATCTCGCGAAAATTATAATTATAAAAGCGCTACCTGTCATCGAAAACGATAATTCGCGAATTCTAGACTTTGCAAAAAGTCCCAAAGTCACAAATTCGCGAAAATGTAAACATGCGAAAATTACCAGATCTACCGTACTTTTTCTCATAGCTCCTGGTAATTGTAAAACCTAGTCAGCCAAACTGCCTGTTTTTTTAATGTTTTTGTTTTATCATGGTTTATTCACAAGTCGCTGATATAGCTATTGTCAGCTAGTGTTTTCTCAGTTTATACACTTGCATCAATAAAACAATCTGATCTCTTATCTCATGATGAAACACAACACCCGGCCATAGATTGCCGTCACTAATGCTGGATGTCTGAGTTCCGCTGTATTCTCCCACATTGATTATTGCGCAGCTGCGCATCTCAGGTTTATTTCCGGAAGCTTGGTTGGGGGTGTGGTCATGTCGTCTGGTTCAACCCATATCAAACTGTATGGAACAGCATGATATTTTGAAACAGAAGATGTTTTCAGATAAATAAAATAGTAATAAATTATTTATCTTTCATAAATTGCAAGGAAAATATTGTACAACTGAGCTAAATCTATGGCCTTGAAATATACTTAACACTTTGAGTGCGGGGACTGACTTTAGACGTCAGAATCTAACGTCCATAGACGTCAGAATCTGACGTCTAATGTATGGTTTAATGTTTACCTACTATTTGTGACACTATCCCACCATCACCCTGGCATTTGGCCAACGTATTATGGTCGCTGAGTACATATACTCACACAAGACGATAGACATTGAACCGATGTTGGGTTAATGTTGGTCCACTGTCTACAACGCTGGACCAACATTAACCCAACATTGTGACAGAGCACAGTGCTGCGGGGTCTCTGATGAATTCTACAATTAGCTGGAGAGAATCACGGATGGTCACGTGGGGGTCTTTTGTGCAGCGCTGATTGGTGGAGCTGTCTATGCATACTAATAAGCTGTGCTGAGTGCTGTCAGTGGTTTATATGTGGACAGCCTTTATATCTGACTACAGCAACAATTACAGCTACTTGCCTAAATCAAGGACGTCCAATGGTTAGCAGTGTGACTAGGGTTAGGGTCAGGGTCAGGGTCAGGGTCAGGGTTAGTTTACCTCTCCAAGGAAACTCCCCGTACACGGGCCTACTTACAGCTTACAGTTTATTAAGATACAATAATTTTGGTAAATTTTTTTCGTCGATTTCTCCTTTGTGCCTCGCACAGCGATCCACTACTACACGCGAGTGAAAATTACTGATATTTGTTTAATTTGGGACTAATCATTTGCAAATCATGACGTCCAAATACTCATTTCGCTCCCAATAACAACACAAATTAAACGACTTCAGTCGTGCTCAGCAGGGAAAGCACAAATTAAACGACTTCAGTCGTGCTCAGTAGGGAAAGCACAAATTGAACGACTTCAGTCGTGCTCAGCAGGGAAAGCACAAATTGAACGACTTCAGTCATGCTCAGCAGGGAAAGCACAAATTAAACGACTTCAGTCATGCTCAGCAGGGAAAACACAAATTAAACGACTTCAGTCGTGCTCAGCAGGGAAAGCACAAATTGAACGACTTCAGTCATGCTCAGCAGGGAAAGCACAAATTAACCGACTTCAGTCGTGCTCAGCAGGGAAAGCACAAATTAAACGACTTCAGTCGTGCTCAGCAGGGAAAGCACAAATTAAACGACTTCAGTCATGCTCAGCAGGGAAAGCACAAATTAAACGACTTCAGTCGTGCTCAGCAGGGAAAGCACAAATTAAACGACTTCAGTCGTGCTCAGCAGGGAAAGCACAAATTAAACGACTTCAGTCATGCTCAGCAGGGAAAACACAAATTAAACGACTTCAGTCGTGCTCAGCAGGGAAAGCACAAATTAAACGACTTCAGTCGTGCTCAGCAGGGAAAACACAAATTAAACGACTTCAGTCATGCTCAGCAGGGAAAACACAAATTAAACGACTTCAGTCATGCTCAGCAGGGAAAACACAAATTAAACGACTTCAGTCATGCTCAGCAGGGAAAGCACAAATTAAACGACTTCAGTCGTGCTCAGCAGGGAAAGCAATAAAGCTTTTAATTTAAATTACTTTTAGATTACAAGTCGAAAGGTATTTTATATCCACATCATTACATGTGATACATCATATTGATATGAAAGGGTGTATCGGCCACTTCTCAAGTGGCAGATACACCCTTTTGTATCCATGTTATAGTATTTACTTTTGTAATACACAATGCACTTAATTTTTTTGCGTCAAGGTTTACAAGGTCCGTCGGCGACGGATTAGGCATCAGCCTCTAATCACCGTTTAAAAGCAAATATCATTTGAAAATAACTTTTACCTATAACTTTAAAAATCTCCTGATCATTTAATTCAAATTAGTCATGTTAGACCATAGGCACCCCTTTCCAAAACCACCCCTCCCCCACTACATTATACACCTTGGTGTGTAATGTAGTGGGGGAGGGGTGGTTGTGGGAAGGGGGTGCCTATGGTTATACAGATATTCCCAGATGTTACGCACATTAAAGGGACTGGCCCAGGCTAAAATCATCAAAAAATCGTTGATTTTATTTTGGCTCCTTAATATGACCATATGATGTAAACATGTCCATAGACTAGAACTGCAAAAGTTTTTTAATTTTTCTGCTGCGCATTCACCAGTTAGACTAGATATAGAGACGAAATTCCTGATTTGTAATTATTGACAACCATGTCAAAAATTAGAAATACGGGAATTTCGTCTCTATATCTAGTCTAACTGGTGATTGCGCAGCAGAAAAATTAAAAAACTTTTGCAGCTCATGAAAAATCCCAAATGAAGGCGACGTTAATATCTCATCCAATTGACATTAACATCACATAGAGTTGGCCTCAATATCACATCAAATTAACCTTATTATAATAAAGAATTGACATTAATATTACATCCGGTAGACCGTTTAATCAGGGTATTGTTCGTACGTTATTAGAAGCCCTGACAATGTCAGGGTGGTCGTTATCATGTCTGGCTGCAATGCACCGTAGTATAATCTACAGCTCTCCTCTCTGTCTGCAAAGTCAAACACCAGTAACTGGTTCCTTTTAACCCCTGGAGTGCTGAATTAATTTGTAAAAAAACATAGCCACCACAAAGGATTTTTTTTAAAGGAACTGGTCCACCCTAAAAATAATAAAAAATAAAAAAAATCGGTGATTTTATTTTGGCTTCTTAATATGACCATATGATGTAAGCATGTCCATAGACTAGAACTGCAAAAGTTTTATAATTTTTATGCTGCGCATTCACCAGTTAGACTAGATATAGAGACGAAATTCCCGTATTTTCTATTTTTGACATGGTTGTCAGGAATTTCGTCTCTATATCTAGCCTAACTGGTGAATGCGCAGCACAAAAATTAAAAAACTTTTGTAGTTCTAGTCTATGGACATGTTTACATCATATGGTCATATTAAGAAGCCAAAATAAAATCATTGATTTTTGATGATTTTAGCGTGGGCCAGTCCCTTTAATTTTAAATCATCATAACTGTCTTAGTTAGCTCTTTCCGATTCATTTGAATACCTATGTTATGGGTCTACGGCCATTACACATATTTTAACTTTTACAGTGCGGGGAGCGACTTTAGATTACAAGTCGATTACATACATCCACGTTTTTTAGAACGAAAATTTT
>OZ024918.1:60060898-60143398 GCA_964017125.1 Flabesymbios commensalis
CGCACTGTAAGGGTTTTATAATCTATAAAAACTATCAATCAAATCAGGAATACTAATTTCTGTATTCTTGATAAGATGCATATATTTTCAAACAACATAATCAGTTCATCAATCAATACAATTTCTCAACTGCTCTATCTATGAATTACATTATATTCCCAACATTAAACCTATGTTGCCCCCGAATCCGCTGGGGGGCGCTGTTGATTCGATGAGAAGTGGTCCGGATATTTTACTTAGATTCTCCAGCAGTGTAACAAAACGAGTTTACAGCTGTGTTTGGCCAATTTATATTACGAAAAACACCCCCTCTCCAAGTCTGCCACTGAGGCATGGTTCATTGAGAATCTTGTGTTGGATTAACTTTACTCATTTTGGATCAACGTTTGTTATTTACTATTAATCGTCACCTTGGATATGAAAGGGTGCATCTGCCACTTTACAAAGTGGCAGATGCACCCTTTTGTATCCAAGGGGGAGAAATATACAGAGCGGGATCTTTTTCTAAAAGATTACTTTTCGAGATTAGTTTTCCTTTTGAACTTTCGCAGGACGCTATTCTTGCCCAGTTTAGCCTATATGCGGACAACTTGGCATAACATTGATGTATTATGTAGGTCTATTTAAAATGCTGTGATTGTTTTAGTTGAAAACATTTTATAATATCAAGTGACGTCATTACAATGATCTCCCAGACAACCCATCTTTCCTTGGCCAGTCTCACGCGAGTGCTTACCGCGTGAGCCTGGTCGTATCAGTACTACAATCAGTTATATCTGTCTATGTGGTCATCTTGTGGGGGGGGGGGGGGTGGTGTCTGAGATTCAATCCTCATTGGATGTTTCTTATCTATAAAAAGGTCATAAAAGGTCACGAAGAATTGATCTCTTGTTCATCTCTCATGCACAGTTACCTGTTTCCATTGCTAGATGTATTATATAGACAAGTTGGGAATCTCTCATTCTGGACAGTGAGGTGTACCGAATTTCGTCATGGCGGCCAGTAATCATATAGTGGTCGCCATCAGGAAGCTTGGAACACAATGACATCAGCGTGAGATTCCGAACTTATCTATCTATCTGATCCATCATATCAATGGAAACAAGCAAGCTTTGCTGTGAAGCGCTGTCTGATTGGCCGGTCTTAAGACGCGCGACATTCAAGGTATCTCGCTATTTAAAAATAATTAGACGCTATGCTCGATAAAGCAAGGTATCGCACTGCGTGCTCGTGGCTAAGATAACTTGTTGTGGAAGATGAGACAACCTTGTATTTACTAGTCTGAGTTTGACGTCATAGTTATAGCGTCAGAGATGCACAGCATTGCAAAAGCTGTGGTTTTGCATGCTGGTAGTCAGTGTACGCTGAGATCGACAATTTCATGAAAAATGTGAGGGTAACCCTATTCAAATAATAAATTCATCTATAAAGACTGGCGTCACGGTTATGCATTTAAATATCAAATTAAATTTAAATCTGTCATTATAAAATAAAATAAAAACCACTCATCAAACATTGACGCATTAATTCGTTGCGCAATCGATCGTCCGCGCACCGGATTTTTGTTACACAACTTTACAAATGGCAATGATTATTCTGTGAAACGCAGTGACGTCACTCAATAAAAACAAGGTTATATAAAACCCCCTCCCCCATACTTCATCCTGTGAAACTCAGTGACGTCACTCGGTGAAAACAAGGTTATATAAGAACCCCTCCTCCATACTTCCTTGTATTAGCCAGCTCAGTGAAAACAAAGGAGGTCAAGGTCATTGAGTTTCACACAATAGAGTCTGTCATTACGGACTATGTCTTCACGTCACTGGCGATTAAGATGACGTCATTACAGGAATACCCGGGGTGATCTAGTAGTGACGTCACTTGACATACTGATGACCTCATTAGAGGGATGATCCCGGTTAGCTCACGTTCTGGTGCAGACAATAATGACATAATTTGACATCTTGATGAAGTATTGACATTGATGACCGGCAGTGATTCCTGTAATGAAGTCATGTGACATTGTGGTGACGTCATCATAGGGATCACCCGGGGTCGTTCCCGTTACTTCTGGTCAGATGCAGGCAGTTCAGACAGATCTGTTGTACAGCCAACATTACAGGGTGACACAATGTTGATTTAAAGCTGGTTCAACGTCTGCGACGCTGGCCCAACATTATGCTCACAATCACAATAACCATGGTGAAGTTTCAACAATTGTTCAGTCAATTATCAATCATGACTTTTCTAGTTGTGTATCGAGCACATTTCGCAAACTTTTGGTAAACTGAGATGAAGTGATATGAGATCTTCACTATTTGTTTTTTAATTTTCAATATAAATTTATTGTAGGCTAATTGTCGCATCACTGGGAAATAGTTGTTATATGAATGAATGAATGAATGAATGAATGAATGAATGAATGAATGAATGAATGAATGAATGAATGAATGAATGAATGAATGAATGAATGAATGAATGAATGAGTGAATGGATGGATGGATGAATGAATGAATGAATGAATGAATGAATGAATGAATGAATGAATGAATGAATAAATGAATGAATGAATGAATGAATGAATGAATGAATGAATGAATGAATGAATGAATGAATGAATGAATGAATGAATGAATGAATGAATGAATGAATGGATGAATAGATGGATGGATGGATGGATGGATGGATGGATGGATGGATGGATGGATGGATGGATGGATGGATGGATGGATGGATGGATGGATGGATGGATGGATGGATGGATGGATGGATGGATGGATGGATGGATGGATGGATGGATGGATGGATGGATGGATGGAGTTTTAGGCACAGACTAGACTGGGCCAAGAAAACCTCATGAGGATGCTAAGGTGAATAAGATGACACTGCCCTCCAGACACAGGATCCTAATTTCAAACCCTGGCTTTCTGAGGTCGAGCTCGCTACTTCTCGGTCATGGAGGCTTCCTACAATTTTAAATCTTTACGAGTGAGCAGGGAAGAAACATTTTGTTTCTTTTAAGAGCGATTGCAAGCACTACGACATTGTTCCAGCCTTAACACTTAATACGCTGAAATATTTAATAGACACCAAGACACCAAAGAGTTTCAATTTGTTTCAAATTTGACTTTTAATTTGAAATCATCAAAAATGTCTTAATTAGTTTTTTTCGCCTAATTCGAATACCTATGTTATGGTTCTACCGCCATTATAAATAGTGTACTCTTACAGTGCGGGGATCGACTTTACACGTCATAATCCGAGGTCTACAGACGTCAGATTCTGACGTCTAAATCCACCCCGCGCTGAAATAGTTTAATAAACATTGGCTTAAAATCTCCTGTTTTTGGCTGGTTCTGCAAATATGCGACCAATGTTGTTTCAATGTTGGACCATCGTCTTCGACGCTGGCCCACCATTGCAACAACATTGCACCGTGTTTGTCGGCTGCTGCAGCAAATAGACGGGCAATGCTGTTTTAATGCTGGGTCAACATCTGCGACGCTGGTTCACCATTAAACCTTTCAGTGCGGGGATCGTCTTTCTACGTCATAATCTGACGTCTACAGACGTCAGATTATGACGTATAAAGACGATGCTCGCGCTGAAATAATTAAAATGTTTCCAACGGCTGTAGACCCATAACATAGGTATTCTGTCCAGTCCTCACCTAACCCTTGTGCTTGCGTCTAACTCGAGTATAATATCCCAAATGTAGCCTGGGAACTTTCTTATATTTTTTACCTTTACAGTGCGGGGATTAGCTTTAGTCGTCAGAAACTGACGTCCATATAACTCAGATTCTGACGTATACAGACGTCAGAATCTGACGTATGTAGACGTCAGATTCTGACGTCTAAAGTCGATCCCCGCACTGTAAGAGTAAAACTATTTCTAGTGGCCGTAGACCCATAATTTAGGTATTCAAATGAAGCGTGAACAGCTAACTAAGACATTTATGATGATTTCAAATTAAAAAAAAAACCTTTGGTCACCATGGTTTATACAAAAATATTTTAGCGCATTAGTGTTAAGGTTGGACAAATTAAAAAAAAACTTTGGTTTCCATGGTTTTTAAAAATATATTTCAGCGTTGTAAAGGTTAACCCTTTAACCGCCAAATTATTCAATCTGAATTTTCACCCACTTGAAGTTGTGTCTCGCTGACGCGATCCACAACTTCATCGATCCACAACTTCATGTGTGTGAAAATTATTCAGATTTGAAAAAATGGAGGTCAACTGTTTTCAAATAGTGCTGATTGATGTCACATTTTATCTTGACCATGTTCAAAAGATGGTATTGTTGAGAGATACTGGCGCTATAGAAGTCATTATATTATTATCATTATTATTATTATTAGTTAATGTGCTAATAATAAATGAAAACCCGAATATATGCGGCACCGGCGGTTAAAGGGTTAAACCAGTTTTGTATCTTTTTTTCGGGTGCTGCGGATTCTGGATCTAATCCGGCGCGATGAGACACAGCACGCAGCAGCCAACCAGACATCCCTACGCGGCCACATCACCTGCACGTATCACTCCGCGTCACCTGCTGCTAGGCTCTGTCAGCGCATGCGTGCACCTGCCGCGAGGCATCTCACCCAACAATAGGGATTACAGAACGGATATCTTTACTGGAGTATTGACTTCATTGAACAATGGGATTATGATCATACAAGTGAAGTTCTCACAGGAGTGTTGTGTGATTATAACAACGGGATTGTGATCACCCCCTGGACACTGATGTCGACTATACTCGCTGTCAAATTAACCAGGTTCGCATGATTTTCGGCGATTTCTCCGTTAATTCTGAACCGTTTTTCTTCAAATTTTGCAAAGGCCATAGCCTATGCAAATCCTAACAGCCCTGAGAATTTCGTAGAATTATATGACGTCTTCCAAAAGTTAGACCATTTGACATGTAGTAAATTGATGACGTCCCTCCATGAACCCGTTAAACTAATTCTCGAATTTTATTACATGGCAAATGGTCTAGCTTTTGAAATAATAATATCATTTTGCGAATTTTTTACCTGTGTTAGGATCTAATAGAAAATGGCCTTTGCATAATTTCAAGGAAATCGGTTCAAAATCGACGGAGAAATCGCCGAAAATCATGCGATCCTGGTTGATCATTTTTAATATGACGGCGAGTATATGGTGTTAGTTCCGTGATTGTAGGTGCAGGGCCCTCGTGCAGTGGTTAACCTTACAACGCTTAATTATTTTGTATAAACCACGGAGACCAAAGGTGTTTTTTTTCTTTTTGAAATCGTCATAATCGTCTTAGTTAGCTCTTTCCGATTCATTTCAATACCTATGTTGTAGGTCTACGGCCATTAGAAATATTTTTATTCTTTCAGCGCGGGGATCGTCTACAGACGTCAGAATCTGACGTCTGTAGATGTCAGATTCTGACGTATAAAGGCGGTCCCCGCACTGAAAGGACTAAAGCTACCTACTTAGAAAGTCGGAGATTGCGGGTTCAAACCCCGCTCTGGTATTCAAGTTTCAAAGAAACTGAATAGTTCTTTCCCATTCACTCGTAAATATTCAATATTGCGGGGAGCCTACGTGACCGAGAGGTAGCGTGCTCTTTATACGACAGGGCTCCAATTTGGAATTATGTGTCCGGAGGGCAGTGTCATCTCATTCATCTCACCATCTTCAGGAGGTTATCATGGCCCAGTTTAGGCTACATGTGCACAAACATTTCCTAAACTACTATTCATTTCATGCTATTTCTTTGATCGTATCCACACTTGTGAAACCTGTTTTTTTTCAATTTGAAATCATCATAAATGACTTAGTTAGCTTTTTACGATTCATTCGAATACTTTTGTTACGCCAATATAAACATTTTACTTATTTCACCGTGGGGACCGTCTTTATACGTCAGAATCTGTCGGTCCCCACGTTGATAGGGTTGATTGATTGCCGTTGACATTGTCACAGACATATAGCTTGTTTAGGTATAGGATAAAGCCCGAGGAGGTCTACATTCTCAGCTGTGATAAGGGTCGAGGCCAAAGGCCAAGGCCATTTTCACAGCTAAGAATGTAGAGGTCCGAGGGTTTTAGCTGACTTAAAACACATCCGACCATAATGAAGATCCCTCAAAATCAACAGCTCGGTCACACCTGACTGATAATAGCACATTGGTCTACCATGAAAATTGTTTTGTACTTGATCAACAATAACTCTCCATTTCCGGCTTAGAAAGTAGTGGTCGGACAAGGCAAATGATGTAGTGGTGTGTTTTAATTGGACAGAAGAATGGTTGAGAAATATAAAAGATACATACACGAAACTCAAGATGTGAACATTCAGATCACAATAATTTTGACCATCTAAACACTTCTCTTATGTAAAATGTAATGATTGCAGCTGACTTTAATAGTCAGGGTACGGACTTTTCACAGTTCTTGATCAGAGACATGTAGTTAGATTTAGGTGTAATTTTCTTCGCATTAGCTGCAGCTGATACCAAACGTTTATTTCAATGCTACATTAACCCTTTCAGCCCGGAGATCGTCTTTACACGTCAGAATCTGACGTCTGTCCCCGCACTATAAGAATTAAAATATTTATAGTGACCGTAGACCCATAACATAGGTATTCAAATGAAGCGGAAAGAGCTAACTGAGATATTTATGATGGTTTCAAATTTACAAAAACATTCAGTCTCCATGGTGTAAACAAAAATATTTCAGCGTTGTAAGGGTTAAGGTTGGGCCATCGTTGCAGACGATGAGTCAACCTTAAACTAAGATTGGTGCAACGTCTCTTGTCCTATAGCAGGAATAGATGGTTATCTTTTTCTGTTTATAGGCAGCAGTTGATCAGAAACGTAGTTAAATTTAGGTGTGCTGTTTTTCGCATTAGCTGCAGCAGACACCATACGTTTGAATCAATTTTGGTTTAATGCTCAGCCATTGTCGCTGACGATGGGCCAACCTTGAACTAACATTGGTTCAACGTATATTGTCTTACTGGCAGCAGTTGATCGGACATGTAGTTAAATTTAGGTGTGATGCATTAGCATCAGCAGATACTATACGTGTAAATCAATATTGGTTTAATGTTGAGCCATGGTCGCAGACGATGTGCTAACCTGAAACTAACATTGGTTTAGCGTCTCTTGTCTTATAGGCAGCATCTGATCGGATTAGTCGGATAATTGATCGGATAACAGGCTCATGGGATCTACATCTGTCTGATGAATCTGCGCTATTACCATAGGAAATAAGAGTAGGGCATAGTCCCGGTTTCGGGTTTTTTTTTTGTCGCGGTATTGCCATGATTGTGCAGAAAACGATGTAAAACAATATTCACTATTCACCATACGAAATACAACAAACTGGAATCAAATAAATGAAATGAAATGAATGAGAGCTTTGGGCCACCTTTGTGCACATGTAGGCTCAACAGGGCCAGGAGAAACTCCTGAGGATGGTGAGATGAATGAGATGACACTGTCCTCCAGACACATAAATAGAAACTGGAGCCCTGGCTGTCTGATGCCAAGCACGCTACCTCTCCCACAATTTTGAATATTTACGAGTGAGCGGGAAAGAAACATTTTGTTTCTTTGAAACTTGAAGGCCAGAATGGAGTTCGAACCCGCGATCTCCGACTTTCCAAGCAGGCAGCTTTAACCACTACAACAGGGCCTTCGCCCTTGGAATCAAATAACGTGGAATTTCCCCCATGTTATAGTCTATGACAACAGGCTGAACAGGAAGCAATGACTCTGGAATCTGAATCTGCAAAAAATCTCATTTACCATCCTGGATTGACTTTGACCCAGAAATGCATAATGAATGAACTGTATCGAGTTGTAAAAGGCATATACTGTAGATAAGACACGGGTAATTATTTGTTGAGCTTGGAAGAAACTCATCAAACATTCAATAATCAATGTGCATGCATAATGAAGGAAACTGTATTGCATGACTTCAAATAGTGTACACATAGCAGGTAAGAAAACGTGAATACTCGCGACAGCTATTTATTCATGTTGTACATTCCTGTACAGTAGCAAAATTTACATTTGCGCTTATATAGCCTGCGTAGTACACAAACCACACCGACAATGTGTACCACACATTTTCCGTGACTTTGTTATTATAAACTGACCAGCTTAACCACAAGCCCTATGTGGATGCGATTATATAAATGAGCCGTGGACACAAAAGCCCTTTGTGGCTGTGATTGTATAAGTGAGCCATGGACCCACACGCACTTTGTGGCTGTGATTATATGACTGGGCAGTGGACCCACACGCACTTTGTGGTTGTGATTATATAAATGGGCAGTGGACTCGCATGTTCTTTGTGGCTGTTATTATATAAGTGAGCAGTAGACCCACAAGCCCTATGTGGCTGCGATTATATAAATGAGCAGTGGACCTATCTGCCCTTTGTGGCTGTGATTATATAAGTGAGCCGTGGGCACACAAACCCTTTGCGGCTGTGATTGTATGAGTGAGCCATGGACCCACACGCACTTTGTGGCTGTGATTATATGACTGGGCAGTTGACCCACACGCACTTTGTGGCTGTGATTATATAAATGGGCAGTGGACTCGCATGTCTTTTGTGGCTGTGATTTTTTAGTGAGCAGTGGACACACATGCCCTATGTGGATGCGATTATATAAATGAGCAGTGGACCTATCTTCCCTTTGTGGCTGTGATTATATAAGTGAGCCGTGGACACACAAGCCCTTTGTGGTTGTGATTGTATGAGTGAGCCATGGACCCACACGCACTTTGTGGCTGTGATTATATAAATGGGCAGTGGACTCGCATGTCTTTTGTGGCTGTGATTTTTAGTGAGCAGTGGACACACATGCCCTATGTGGATGTGATTATGTAATTGAGCAGTGGACCCAAACGACCTATGTGGCTGTAATTATATAAATGAGCAGTTGACCCACATATCCTTTGTGGCTGTGATCAAATAAGCGAGCAGTGGACACACACGCCATATGTGGATGTGATTATATAAAATTGACAAGACAGTGGACCCACAAGCCTATGTGGCTGTGTTTATATACATGAGCAGTGGACACAAAAGCCCTCTGTGGGTGTGATTATATAATTAAGTAGTGTACCTCAGCATGTGGCTTTTCAGGGGATCTGTCGTGGGTCAGAGAGACACTCCACAGCCGGGGGAATCCCTACCTGTGACGTCACAGCACACAGGCTGGGGGCTTCCCCCATCAGAGAATACAGATGTTCTGCCTTCAGACTCAGCGTCACGTGAGTAAGCCTATACAGGAAAGCAAATCCAATGTTAGTTTGATGTTGGCCCAACGTCTTAGACGTTTGACCAACATCAAACTAACATTGGGTCAAAATAACTTTCAATTGAAGCTGGTAATAGCTCTAGATTGACTTTTAATTTCAAATAACAAAAAGAACGATGTCATGACATCATAGATAATGACGTAACTAGCATTGTCATGTCATGTTTTGCACTAAGTGAAAGAAAAACAAAAAAAAAGTAAAAACAGTCATTTTTACTTTAGGCAAAATTTCACACTATCGCATACGTATTTGAGTCGAAACAGGGACGGCATATGCCTAAGATAAGCGAAATAATGTGATAAGACAAAAGGGTTTCATAATATGACGTCAAATATTGATGCCTGATCTAGGCATCATAATCTGATATCACAAAATGAGGTTTAAACATGTCTTCTAAGAATCCTGAAGCCCACCCACTTTCAGCCAAGCCTGCATAATTATTATTTTAATGCTAATCTATAAAATATACTGCCGATACATTTTTTACTTCGCCCCATAGAATTGCATTTTTAACTCGATAAAGAGTGCGTAAAAATACTTACATGCGATATATGCAACTCCGTGATATTTATATGAAAAAAAAACTAAAGGATTAAACTAGCTTGAAAAAGTTTAGTTATATGGTTCTAGCAGGACAAGGGTATATATTGAGACTATCGTAACTTTTTCTCATTTTCATTAGAAAAAGGTAACTTTGGAAATGATTCAAGATTCAGAATCTATTTATATACATGTACAATCATAACATATAAACAATAAACACGACAAGGAGACCATCGTCAAGATAAAGTAATTTATTTTAATTTTCACCCACTTGGTAGTTGTGTCTCGCTGTCATGGCCCACAACTTGAAACGGGTGAAAACTACTCATATTTGTTTATTTTCATACCAAAGATTTGCAAATCTCGATATTTAAAAAGTATCCCTATATCAGTGATTTAATCGGTTAATAACTGATTTAATAACGGGTTAAAAACTACTATAGCCATGATCAGCAGGCGAAGACTAAGTGACGTCTGAATTGAGAGTTTTTCAGTGAGATATGACAGGGAGACAGATATCTTATTGACAGAAAAAAAGTCATTACAGACTTATTTGTCATAGAAATGAAAGAGATAGTATGTACATGTATAGACAAGATTGTTAATTAGTTAAAATCATATGACAATATACATGGTTTAAAAAACATAACTACACTGTAAACAATATAGGTTCTTTAAAAAGAACCCTTCAGTACTATTATCATGCAACCCCAGGAGAACCCTGCAAGGGTTCTCCAGGGGTTGCATGGTGATAGTACTAAAGGGTTCATTCTAAAGAATCTATATTGTTTAGATTGTAATGTATAGTATGTATATACAAGATTGTTAATTTGTTAAAATCATAAGACAATATACATGGTATGACAAACATAACCAAAATCATGTTAAGTGGCATTGGCGTAATAAAAACTGGGTATTTCGATAATATAAATGACTACTACTTAAAATGAATATTAAAAGATATTGCCAAGATAACATAGGTGTCTATCATTTTGCTTCCCGCACCATATGATGTTGAGTTTGTTGAAATCAGAACTCAAAGAGTTCACCTGGAATTGATACTCTTCACAATGTCCCGGGTTCTAGTTTCTGCGTCCTGCCCCCTTAACAATGGCAGGCATCATGTTTCTTGATGAGATTTTAATAAAGTTTAGAAAACGACCTATAACACTCTCTGTGAACTGAACATGATATGACAGTAATCATAGGCCCTGGTTCGTGATAGATTATCGTTATCAATACATATATAATGTCACACATTCACTCACAGGAGCATGGTGTAAATGGTCAGCAGCAGGGTGTAAATGGTCAGCAACAGGGTGTAAATGGTCAGCAGCAGGGTGAAAATGGTCAGCAGCAGGGTGTAAATGGTCAGCAACAGGGTGTAAATGGTCAGCAGCTGGGTGAAAATGGTCAGCAGCAGGGCGTAAATGGTCAGCAACAGGGCGTAAATGGTCAGCAACAGGGCGTAAATGGTCAGCAACAGGGCGTAAATGGTCAGCAACAGGGCGTAAATGGTCAGCAACAGGGTGTAAATGGTCAGCAGATGGGTGTATATGGTCAGCAACAGGGAGTAAATGGTCAGCAGATGGGTGTATATGGTCAGCAACAGGGTGTAAATGGTCAGCAGCAGGGTGTAAATGGTCAGCAGCAGGGTGTAAATGGTCAGCAACAGGGTGTAAATGGTCAGCAGATGGGTGTATATGGTCAGCAACAGGGTGTAAATGGTCAGCAGATGGGTGTATATGGTCAGCAGCAGGGTGTACATGGTCAACAACAGGGCGTGAAGTTACGTATTTTTTACACATTCAAGTTGTGGGACGTGTCAGCTTCAATGTGTGAACATTTCAATTCGATAGCATTGTGATCAAATGAATAATAATATAATATGATGTACAAAATGTACAAGTTACGGTTTGGTGTGAGTTAACCATTATCCTGCTGATTACGGCCATAGGGTAGTGGGTAGCACCGCTGCCTTTCACGATAGAGTTCGGGGTTCGTTTCCCGGTCTCTGCAGTTTGAAAGAAACAAAAATGTTTCTTCCTCATCCACTCGTAAAAGTCAGTATTAGGGGGAGCCTCTGTGACCGAGAGGTAGTGTGCTCGGCCTCAGACCTCCAGGGTTTGAATTTTGAATCATGTGTCTGGAGGGCAGTGTCATCTCAATCATCTCACCATCCTCAGGAGGTTATCCTGGCCCAGTTTAGCCTGTATGTGCACAAAAGTGGCCCAAGCATTTGATCGCGATCATTGTCGTTTTTAAACTGTTTCATTAGTCGACCAAATCACTGTTATTGGGAATGAAATATGTATCCAAACATCAAGATTTGAAAATATTTGTGCTCAAATTAAACAAATATTAGTAATTTTCAGCCACTTAAAGTTGTGGGTCGCGGTAGCGAGACACAACCTCAAGTGGATGAAAATTGAAATTATTTAATTTACCGCTTTAACGGTTAAATGATGGTAACACTTATATCTTTGTGACCTAAATTTCCCAAATCACAGTAATTTTCTGTGACTTCAAGTTGTGAATCGCGGTAGCGAGTCACAACTTGAAGTCACAGAATATTAAAATATCATAGCTCAGAACGCTAAGGTTTATTTGAGAAAATGAAATGAATCGGGCTTTAGGCCACCTTTGTGCACATATAGGCTAAACTGGGCCAGGAGAACCTCCTTAGGATGGTGAGATGATTGAGATGACACTGTCCTCCAGACACAGGACTCGGAATTCGGGCCCTGGCGGTCTGAGGCCGAGCACGCTACCTCTCGGTCACGGAGGCTCCCCACAATACTGACTTTCACACGTGGATGGGAAAGAAACATTTTTTGTTTCTTTCAAACCGCCTAGACCGGGAACCGAGCCCCGAACTCTGGCGTGAAAGGCAGCGGTGCTAACCACTACCCTAGGGCCCCCGCCCTGTGAATTGCGGTAGCGAGACACAACTTGAAGTCACAGAATATTAAAATATCATACCTCAAAACGCTAAGGTTTATTTGAGGTATGAACTGTACATTATATATTGCTCAATTTTCTCGTTTGTGAGCTGAGTGGGAAAATAGTAAAATACAAAAAATGATGATTTACATGCGAAGTGATTGCATTCCGACCTGACAGTGTTGTAGCAGTGTGAAAGGACGGCGTTTATATTTTGTTATCCGTTATATTTTTAGTGTAGCTGAAAATTCTAATAAATTAAAGCGACACCATCAGGGTAAAATCATTAAAAAATCGGTAGTTTTATTTTGGCTTCTTAATATGACCACATGATGTAGACATGTCCATAGACTAGAACTGCAAAAGCTTTTTAATGTTTGTGCTGCGCATTGGCCAGTAAGGCGAGATTCCCGTATTTCTTATTTTGGACATGCAGTTCTAATCTATCGACATGTTTACATCATTTGGTCAAAAACCGAAATAAAATTTCCGAATTGTTTGATGATTTTAACCTGATTGTGTCGCTTTACCTTGTATAACAGAGGATAAGGGCTAAAACACATTCACATGCGGATAACGTAACAGACATCATACATGATTACTTATGGTGTCAGCCATAATTCCCTACATTAGCATCACATGTCATATCTAATACACTATACTGTAGATCTGGTAATATTCGCAAAGTTTAATTTTCACGAATTTCGCAAAGCGGACAAATTCGCGATTTTAAAAATCACGCAAATATTGTTATAATAGCGCTACTATCAGCGAAATTGATAATTGGCAAATTCACCACTACACGAAAACTCCCAAAATCACAAAATCGCGCGAATCTAAACACGCGAAAATTATCAGATCTACTTATCTCATGTCATACCTAGAAGGCACCATAGAGTGAAACCTACACATAGCTGCGTCATGTAAATGATAGACATGTATCTGCGCATATAAGCGCTCACGTGACATGGTCGGCCAATGAGGCAAGGAGTTCAGTCAACCCGCTTGGATCCGAGTTGAATTCAGGATTTAACAATAGTTTCTTCGCAATTATGTAAGTAAGTATTTTCTGATTTGCCGTTACATTGCACAAATGACCTACAAAATAAATGGCTTCGATCATAATTCACCCCCTGGATATGAAAGGGTGTAACAGCCACTCGTATTCAAACAATTGCTGTATCTGCTAATATTCCTGAGATTTTCATTTTAGTGAATTTCGCGAGGAAGACAAATTTGCAAAATCAAGAATCTCAAAAATTTAAAACGCGAAAAATACCATATCCACGGTAGCTGGAGAGGTGTCTATATTTTCACAATTATATTTTTGGCGACATTGGTCGGCGATTCCACCCTCGAAAGTGTGCTAAATACTTACGACCACATAACAAGTGTCACAAGTGTAACACTTCATCGATTGCTGGTCATTGCATCACAAACGCCTAAGGCGTAACGTGGTTACTGTGGAAAGATAAGCTGTGTGACCGATATTAGGACGTCATTGTGAAATCAATGCGCTATGAGGATGAACACATTTTTTTCCTTGACCCGTGTACTGAATTGTTTGTATTTTTCATTCATTTGAAGCTGGAATTGCTAACGCAATTTCCAGCTGCAAATAAATGAAAATAATAATATTTATGAGAAATAGACATTTCCCAAATTGAAACATCTGATTAATTACGAACATTTACCAATAACTACTATTTTATAGAATATAGTGATATTTTCATTGATCTAAAACATACTTGAAACCGTATATGTAGGCCTACAGGCGTAGCAGCACGAATGCTAAGATTTGACGTACGTTGTTTAAAGGGACTGGCCCAGGCTAAAATCATCAAAAAATCGGTGATTTTATTTTGGCTTCTTAATATGACCATATGATGTAAACATGTCCATAGACTAGAACTGCAAAAGTTTTTTAATTTTCCTGCTCCGCATTCACCAGTTAGACTAGATAATAGAGGTGAAATTCCCGTATTGCTAATTTTTTACATGGTTGTCAATAATTTGAAATCAGGAATTTCGTCTCTATATCTAGCCTAACTGGTAAATGCGCAGCACAAAAAATAAAAAACTTTTGCAGTTCTAGTCTATGGACATGTTTTCATCATATGGTCATATTAAGAAGCCAAAATAAAATCACCAATTTTTTTATGATTTTAGCCTGGGCCAGTCCCTTTAAGTGTTGACGCAACGCCGCGTTGGTTCAAAGTTTGTAAATTAATGGGATATTTGCTAGCCTGCACATCTGGGAATAACGGGCCATCAAAAATATCGACTCACAGGTGTAGCAGCACAATGGTTAAGATTTGACGTACGTTATTTACCCCTTTAGCCGCCAAATTATTCAATCTGAATTTTCACCCACTTGAAGTTGTGTCTCGCTGACGCGACCCACAACTTCAAGTGAGTGAAAATTATTCAGATTTGACAAAATGGAGGTCAACAAATTTTAAATTTTGCTGATTATTTTCACTTTTTATTTTTTTTATATTTAAAAGCTGATATGTAATGTGGTAATAAAAATGTAAAAAAACGAATATGGACGACACCGGCGGTCAAAGGGTTAAGTGTTGACGCAACGTCGCGTTGGTTCAATGTTTGTAAATTAATGGGATATTGGCTAGCCTGCACATCTGGGAATAACGGGCAATTAAAAATATCGACTCAAGTGTGAAACTACATTCGTGTTTTATACAAAAAAAAATTTTTCTAAAGCAAAAACATCACCACCACTGAATTGTGTAGCTTTCCCTTGCCTACGTGAAATTACAGGTATATTGTCATGGCATGATTAACAATAGACTCTTTCATGTAAGACAAGGTTTTCTTCGATTTACCTGTGATTAAAACACACCACTATATTATTTTCTTTGTCTGACCACGACATTCTAAGCCCGGAATGGAGAGTTATTGTTGACGAAGTGCAGACCAATATCATGGTAGGCCTATGGTGCTTTTATTAGTCAGGTACCGAGCTGTTTATTATGTAGGATCCTCATTATGGACGGGTGTGTTTAAAGTCAGTTAAAACCCTCGGTGTTCTCTATTCTTTGCTGCTAAAAAGGCCTCGGCCTTCGGCCTCGGCACTTTTTTGACAGCAAAGAATGTAGAGCTCCTCTGGCCTTATCCTATACGTACTTCTCAGTGGGATGTACCATAATAATGACTTTCTTAAGAAATAATACTTGTCACATTTCACAAGTAGTATACCCTGGTATTTCAGAACATTGTCCTTCTTTCTGAATCTTGAGGTTGAAATTGCTCTCTCCAGGTTGACGAATAACAGAACACTGTCATTTTTCTGTATCTTGAGATGGAAATTGCTCTCTCCGGGTTGACGAATAACAGAACATTGTCATTTTTCTGTATCTTGAGATGGAAATTGCTCTCTCCGGGTTGACGAATAACAGAACACTGTCATTTTTCTGTATCTTGAGATGGAAATTGCTCTCTCCGGGTTGACGAATAACAGAACATTGTCATTTTTCTGAATCTTGAGGTTGAAATTGCTCTCTCCAGGTTGACGAATAACAGAACACTGTCATTTTTCTGTATCTTGAGATGGAAATTGCTCTCTCCGGGTTGACGAATAACAGAACATTGTCATTTTTCTGAATCTTGAGGTTGAAATTGCTCTCTCCGGGTTGACGAATAACAGAACACTGTCATTTTTCTGTATCTTGAGATGGAAATTGCTCTCTCCGGGTTAGCGAATAACAGAACATTGTCATTTTTCTGAATCTTGAGGTGGAAATTGCTCTCTCCGGGTTGACGAATAACAGAACATTGTCATTTTTCTGTATCTTGAGGTTGAAATTGCTCTCTCCAGGTTGACGAATAACAGAACATTGTCATTTTTCTGTATCTTGAGGTGGAAATTGCTCTCTCCGGGTTGACGAATAACAGAACATTGTCATTTTTCTGTATCTTGAGGTGGAAATTGCTCTCTCCGGGTTGACGAATAACAGAACACTGTCATTTTTCTGTATCTTGAGGTGGAAATTGCTCTCTCCGGGTTAGCGAATAACAGAACATTGTCATTTTTTTATATCTTGAGTTGGAAACTGCTCTCTCCGTGTTAACAACAGAACATTGTCATTTTTCTCTATCTTGAGTTGGAAATTGCTCCCTCCGGGTTAGCGAATAACAGAACACTGTCATTTTTCTGTATCTTGAGATAGAAATTGCTCTCTCTGGGTTAGCGAATAACAGAACATTGTCATTTTTCTGAATCTTGAGGTGGAAATTGCTCTCTCCGGGTTGACGAATAACAGAACATTGTCATTTTTCTGTATCTTGAGGTTGAAATTGCTCTCTCCAGGTTGACGAATAACAGAACACTGTCATTTTTCTGTATCTTGAGATGGAAATTGCTCTCTCCGGGTTAGCGAATAACAGAACATTGTCATTTTTTTATATCTTGAGTTGGAAACTGCTCTCTCCGTGTTAACAACAGAACATTGTCATTTTTCTCTATCTTGAGTTGGAAATTGCTCCCTCCGGGTTAGCGAATAACAGAACACTGTCATTTTTCTGTATCTTGAGATAGAAATTGCTCTCTCTGGGTTAGCGAATAACAGAACATTGTCATTTTTCTGAATCTTGAGGTGGAAATTGCTCTCTCCGGGTTGACGAATAACAGAACATTGTCATTTTTCTGTATCTTGAGGTTGAAATTGCTCTCTCCAGGTTGACGAATAACAGAACACTGTCATTTTTCTGTATCTTGAGATGGAAATTGCTCTCTCCGGGTTAGCGAATAACAGAACATTGTCATTTTTTTATATCTTGAGTTGGAAACTGCTCTCTCCGTGTTAACAACAGAACATTGTCATTTTTCTCTATCTTGAGTTGGAAATTGCTCCCTCCGGGTTAGCGAATAACAGAACACTGTCATTTTTCTCTATCTTGAGTTGGAAATTGCTCCCTCCGGGTTGACGAATAACAGAACATTGTCATTTTTCTGTATTTTGAGTTGGAAATTGATCTCTCCGGGTTGATGAATAATATAGTTAATAACTGTGGGTTAACCCTTCTACCCTTGAAGCGCTGAATTAATTTGTAAAAAAAACATTGCAACCAGAGGGGTTTTTCACCTTGAAATCATCCTAAATGACCTAATTAGCTCTTAGTCTGACCACTGGCCCTGTGACTACATATTGGAACAGAAACGGGGCTCTGGTTTTTAGGTTTGTTTTTAGGTTGGCCAGCCTCAATTTGATTCAATTTGGGGGTGTGGCTTGAAGGTTCCAGTCCCATTGGCCGATTGAGTTTAGGGATTCCCCGAAGTATTTCTTCACACTGTCATTATGAACAAGTACGATTAGTGATGCGTAGCAGTGTATCGTGTTTGCTGTGTTGACCATCACTAATCGTACTTGCATTATCGTTCTAAATAGCTCTGTGACCCTCACGTGTCCGTGACGTAAATATGCCAGTTGAACCGGTGGGAATTCCTACCGGTGAAGGAATGTAAAATGGAGCCCAGTATCTGGCCCAATATCAGTGTTCAGGTTAGTTAGCTCTTTTCTCTTCATTTGAATACCTATGTTAGGGGTCTACGGCCATTAGAAATATTTCAACTCTTACAGTGCAGGGATCGACTTTAGTCGACAGAATCTGACGTCCCCAGAGTCAGATTCTGACGACTAAAGTCGATCCCAGCGCTGTGAGCTTTGATCACGAATATATACTCGCCGTCAAATTAAAAATGATCAACCAGGATCGCATTGTGAAGTCATGCCTAGTAAAACGCAGATATAAGGCGACTGTTGACCTTCCGGGATGGTCTGCACAAAGGTCAATGGAGCCATCAAGAGAGGCCGAGTGAGTCACTCGAAGCGTCGCCAGGAAATGTATGTTATATCAATGGTGGGATTATATTTATATATAGTTAGATGTTAAATCCATGTTGTAACTATTATTAGATATGATTATGAGCGTGCATATAAAGGTCGAGCGATGGCGACCAGAGAGTGGTGCGCGCTTTACTTTTGAATCAATCTCTGAACCCACGGGTTGTGATTCTCTGCCATGATGAAGCAGAGTGAATTAACTATGTAACTGTATTTTATCTTATATGTGTTCTACACAGAGGAGTCAAAATAAACACGACCTTTGAGCCAGAAATGGAATTCTGTTCAGTGAATCTGGAATCTGAGTTTTTATAACCCGTCCGTCGCCGTTGGCCTTGTCGTGTTGGCGTCACAATGGCGTCAGGGATGGACGTATTTTATAGCATGATTTTCGTTGATTTTTCCGTCAATGTTAAACCGATTTCCTTGAAATTTTGCGGAGGCCATTTCAAATTTAAAATCCTAACAGGATTAAAAAATGCGCAAAATTATATTTAATATTTCAAAAGTTAGACCATTTGACATGTAATAAAATTCTAGTTTAATAGGTTTATAGAGGTACGTCGTAATTTCAATTTACTACATTTCAATAGTCTAACTTTTGAAATACGGGATATAATTTCACGAAAATTTCAGGGCTGTTAGGATTTAAATAGAAAATGGCCTTTGCAAAGTTTGAAGGAGATCGGTTTAGAATTGACGGAAAAATCGCCGAAAATCATGCGATCCTGGTCAATTTGACGGGGAGTTTAGTCGAAATTAGACAGTCAAATCACTGTTACTGGAAATGAAATGAGTGTTTACACATCAATCTTTGCAAATGGTTTGTCTAAAAATAAACACATAGATAAGTTTTTTTCGCCCACTTCAAGTTGTGTGTAGCAGTAGCGAGACACAACTTCAACTTTATTTATTGTACGCTTTAAGTCTTGAAGCGAATTTATAAGGCCCCATATAGTTGGCTAGCAATATAATTATTTCTCATATTCATTTGGCAGAAACCTATTACATTACGCATAGAATAAAGCCCGAGCAGCTGTGGAAAAGGCCGAGGCCGAGACAGAGGCCTTTTTCACAGCCAAGAATGTAGAGCTCCTGGGGTTTTAACTGACTTAAAACACATCCGACTATAATAAGGATCCCTTAAAATCATCAGTTTGATCACACCTGATTGATTATAGATAGCACTATAGGCCTACCATTATAATTGGTTCTGTACTTGTTCAACAATAACTATCCATTACCGGCTTAGAATGTCGTGATCGGACCAGAGATATTATAATAACGAGATATTCCACTCTCATTGGCTGTATACTTGACAGTACTAAACCGGAAGTGTTACTACATGGGCGAGCCAGATGCCGGTTTGGAGGAGTACATTTCCCAAACACAGCCTAAAAAAACTACATGTTATAGAGAAGCCGTGTCGGTACCGGTTCAGAAAACAGGCCAAAATAAACATTACAATGGATGACAACATTACTATGACCTCATTTTATTGAAATAAATGGTTAATAAACAAATTCACATTGAAAATTATACTTATACCGTCGTATTTTATGAAGTAAAATAGCAAAACTGTACAAGTAACCGACTCGCCGATTGCCGCCGATTGTTTGTCAACCGATGGATCGAGTGAGGAGTGACAGCACATTTGAGCGAACCGGCGGTAACAGTGACAGACAGCTAGAAGTTGTACGCTGGCAAACGGGCAAGTGACAGTGGGAAAAATCAATAATATGG
Source organism: Flabesymbios commensalis (assembly GCA_964017125.1). Classification (NCBI taxonomy): domain Eukaryota; kingdom Metazoa; phylum Annelida; class Polychaeta; order Terebellida; family Flabelligeridae; genus Flabesymbios; species Flabesymbios commensalis. The sequence continues at coordinate 60,081,310 of OZ024918.1, forward strand.
ATAATATAATCTAACAGTTAGTCTACTACTTTATAATAAAAAAATATTGACACTAAATTTGAGGCTAATTCTAGTAATTGGATCTTCCGATTTCATGGAATTGTCAACAGGGAGTGACAGTGACAACAGCTAACGTGACTGTAGTGGGGGACTTTAGGCTTATAGGCCCTACGGGAGAGGGAGGGAAGCTGGGCCACGAGGCAAGTATGGGCATTGGGCACCCCTTCTATTGCCAAATTTTTTTTTAATGTAGACTAGGGGGCCTATAGACCTAGTTTTGCAAATTTTTGATGTGTATTTCATGCTCATAATTTTTCAGTAGGCCCTACTTCAAGATATAGACTTGACCTAATTTAACTTGAGACCAATTTTGACACATCTACAGGTGGACTAGTCTATCTTTTTTGTAATAGGTTATAATGAGTCCATAATTCTAAAATGAATTAGGGTCTACTGACATCAGAAAAGGTGGTTCACAGGGTTCATTTAAATAACCAATATATATAGGCCCTACGGATGCATGTGCCCGTAAAAAAAATATTAGGGGCGCATGTGCTATTTGTTTTTCTATTTTGACTTTTTTCCCAAATTTAGTTACGTGAAGATATATAGGGCCTACTGTAGCCGTGTCGTCCTCTCCGAAGCCTGTTTCAGGCACTGGGGCTATATATATAACTGCACATAAATAGAGTGTTGATATCCCTCTTGCGCATCGCGACCAAACACCTGAAACTTGAGTGCACAGCACTCCTAAAAAAAAAGATTTACAAGCGCCACACCGAAAACAGGGATATTTAATGGATATGAGATAATATGATATATGAGAAAAAAATGACCCCCACTGCCACCATTCAGTATTTTTCTGCATGACTCTCTTGTAGGCCTACAATATACTGTAGATCTGGTAATATTCGGGAGATTTTAATTTTCGCGAATTCAAGAATCTTGCGAAAGTTATTATTATAATAGCGCTACTAAAGAAAATTCGTGAACTCTAAACTTTGCGAAAAGTCCCAAAATCAGAAATTTGCTAAAATGTACAGTACATTTCCACTGAATTGAATTTCACCAAGTCAAATACAGCCATAAGTGGGCACTTATGAAAAGTGTTAGGAGTAAAATAAACTAGAAAGGTGTATCGACGCATGCGTCGATGACTACGCCTCCGCTGTAAAGGCTATCACCCCCCTTCCTGCCTTACCCTCCCATTCGAAAAAAATGTATTTCGAACGAAGGTCATAGACAAAAAAAAAATTATTTTGGCACCCCTACTTTTTTGTTTAAATTTGTTTTGATCCCCCCCTTGAAAAAATAATCAAATTAGCCTTGACCCACCCCCCCCCCAACCCCTGGCCTGACTATCCCCACTAAAGAAATGTAATCCAGAGAGGCTACTGCGTTAAATAAAAAAAATACCCTTAAAAGAAATATTTGTTAAACATCCCCAAGTGCCCACTCTGCCTGAATTTTTTTAATTGGCCTGGATCAACCCCCCCTTCCTGCCTTACCCTCCCATTTGATAAAAAAGTAATCCAGACAGAAGTTACAGAAAAAAAAAATAATTTGCCTTCACCCCCTACTTTTTTGTTCAAATTTGTTTTGAACCACACACAGCCCCCCCTGGCAAAAAAATCAAATTGGCCTTGTCCTTCCCCGCCGGTAAATAAACGTCCACAGAAGCTACTGCGTCAAATGAAAAAAAAACCCTAAAAATAAATATTTGGTAAAACCCCCATGTGCCCACCCTGCCTGAATTTTTTTAATTGGCCTGTATTATCCCCCCTTCCTGCCTTATCCTCACATTTGAAAAAAAGTAATCCGGGCTGAGGTTATAGAAAAAAAAAAAATTTGCCTTGACCCCCCCTATTTTTTGTTCAAATTTGTTTTGAACCCCACACTCCCACAGCCCCCCATGGCAAGAAAATGAAATTGGCCTTGACCCCCCAAGCCCTCAGTCTGACCCTCCCCGCCCGTAAATAAATGTAATCCACAGAGGCTACTGCAATAAATGAAAAAAAGACACTTAAAATAAATATTTGTTAAAACCCTCCATGTGCCCACCCTGCCTGAATTATTTTAATTGACATGGATCATCCCCCCTTCCTGTCTTACCCTCCCATTCAAAAAAAATAATCAGGACAGACAGACAGCCAGTCAGCCGGACAGACAGACGGACAACCCGACTACATAATGCCTCTGGCCGCAGGATGCCTCCGGCCGCAGGCTGGCGGAGGCATAAAATACACCATAACTACTATAAAAATGAGAAAAAGTCTAAATTTTAAACTTTTTATTGACAATGGGCACTCAAGATTCACTTGAGTAAAATAGACTATCAATTTGTGCCATGAAACATTTTATTGTAGCACTATTTTATGTTATCAAATATTTTCTTTAAATCTAATTCAACCTTGACAATCTCAACATGAAAATTGATAAGCAACACAACTGACATTCTAAAGTCAGCAAGAAATATCTCATTTCACCAAATACCTTTAACTTGTTTAAGCAAATATAAAGTGTCTTATGTATAGTTATTAATTAATATAATCAAGAATGTGGTTGTATATTCTTGATATAATATGTCAGGTTATCCAAATTGAAGTGGATTATATAATTTCAGGTAAATGATGCATTTGTGATACCACAGTCCTTCATGGGTTATATAAGTCATTGTATACAGTAGAGCATGCTATGAGCAGCCACTTTTATGAGCAGCCAACCTCCTATGGGGGGCCACTAGGTCATTCCTCAAAATGATCCTCATCAATGAGCTTGTGGGAGAAATTTGTCATCATCTTCCTGGAAACCATATGCATTGCACTGACGGATGCACAGATGTCCACAATTTCTTTTCTTCCTACAAAGAAATTGATATAAATACAAAACCAATACAATACAACAGAATTATGAAGGGCTAAGTTTATTTTTACACACACCATTTGAAACCAGATTTTTTTCTCAAGAATTTAAAGTCAGCGTTAACAAATGCATAAATAATTTATTGGGTGATATTTGTGCACTTTTATTCCTCCAAATTATACAAAGCCATTTAAATAGCAATCATGTCGTACAATATTTTATATTTCACTTCAAGCATTGTCATGATTACCTTTTCAAGAAAAATGATAAATGGACATGTTCCCTCTTTTAAGAGGTGAATCAATATCTTTTGAAAGTTATTCAAGCAATTGTCACGCACAAACAGGTTGTGCCAATTTATTTTCTCAGCTAAAAGTGGCACCAGATTTAACCCTTGTCCTGCTGCATTGTTTGTGAGTATTTTTAATTCATTTGGAGCTGGAATCGCTAACACAATATCCTGCTTCAAATGAAATGAAAGAAAAATAATAATATCTATGAAAAATAGGCATCTCCCAAACTGAATTATTTGAATAACTGAGCAGATACCAAAATATATGTTACAAATTTGTTTGGTATTTTCCTTTAATACTCAAAAATTTGCTTGAAAACTTATAAATACAGTCTTAGCAGTTGTCAAGTATTTCTATCTAGAATGTCAAGTAGGCCCTGCTCCCCCTGGAAAATTTTGAAGAAATGAGTGTTTTTTATACTGAAAAGTGGTCCGGCCAACGTCTTGCTTTGCTACTCAGTGAGCTAGACGGGGGGCCTGTCTGGCACTGCACGCTTCACTGAATCAGAAGTGCCATGGAGTAGGTACAGTAAGTGACCATCTGACACACACAGTAACCACTGGTTACTGGTAGGCTAACAGTAGGCTAACAGTACACTGATAGTTGACACTGTCACTGACAGGCGACCACGTCACTCATCAGTTATGTCGCTTAAATTAATCGTGACGATGTAGACTACATATATTCTACCAACAAATATGTACAGACATATCCTACAAATATAATTTGGTGGATTTTATTTTAATAAACTTTAATTTTTCTAAAAAAAAATGTATTTTATTCACACAGGCCAAAATACCGTTCGCCATTTCTGTACATTATCGCCCACATTGATGGCATCGGTAGGGTGGATGTTTAAATCGTTTTCTGTGTATTATTTTGATAAAATACAATAATTATGTATCACTTACCTTTCTACGAAACTACAAAAGATAAATGAACTCAAATCTGGAACATTTTTCGGATTGTTGGATCAACCAGCGCGCACACAAAACTCGATGTGGTTGTGTTGTTTACAGTCATTGTTAGCGTCGACTTGACAGGTGCTTCACAGTAATATTACTCCTTGGCGGCCAGGTGGCGCTCCCACCCATTGCGGTAACGGAAGTAGCACTCAGTGGAATATCTCGTTATTATAATATCTCTGATCGGACAAAGAAGATAATGTAGGGGTTTGTTTTAAAACTCAAAGAATCACTGTAAAATCCACCCTAACAGGACCAGGGTCCATTTTCGCCAACTTTACATGGACTTAAGACAGTAGACTTAAGTCAGTCTTAAGCTAACTGATTGGTTGTGCGGTGTTCACATGTTGATAGTTAAGACACAATTTTGACTTAAGTCAGGCTGGAGAAAGCGGGGCCTAATTATCACAGGGGCTTACCTAATCCTTAGGCATTGATCGAGATGTAGTTAGGGGTTTTGTCAAGTTAAAAGAAATCCAAAAATCCGAGAAAAACTCGGGAGTGGGTGGGTGGGTCAAGCCCCAACTCGCATTTTAACTTTTTTTTAGAAATTTTGTGTTTTTTTGTGATTTTAGTGTTGTTTTCATGCTTCCCAATGTTTCCAATTTTTTTTATTAAAAATGGATAGGGTGGTGGGTGGGTGGTGTCTGACCAATCCGAGTTTTTCTCGGATGTTTTGATTTTTTTTAACTTGACAAGGCCCCCTATTATACCTCCGTCAGAAGAGGTCATGTATTTTATCGTGTTAGTTTGTTGGTTTTACTGCTATTATTACTAGTTTTGCTACTATGTTTGTTTGTTTGTTTGTTTGTTTGTTTGTTTGTTTGTTTGTTTGTTTGTTTGTTTGTTGTTGTTTGTTTGTTTGTTTGTTTGTTTGTTTGTTTGTTTGTTTGTTTGTTTGTTTGTTTGTTTGCTTGCTTGCTTGCTTGCTTGCTTGCTTGTTTGGTTGGTTGGTTGGTTGGTTGGTTGGTTGGTTGGTTGGTTGGTTGGTTGGTTGGTTGGTTGGTTGGTTGGTTGGTTGGTTGGTTGGTTGGTTGGTTGGTTGGCTGGCTGGCTGGCTGGCTGGCTGGCTGGCTGGCTGGTTGGTTGGTTGGTTGGTTGGTTGGTTGGTTGGTTGGTTGGTTGGTTGGTTGGTTGGTTGGTTGGTTGGTTGGTTGGTTGGTTGGCTGGCTGGCTAGTTGGTTGGCTGGTTGGTTGGCTGGCTGGCTGGTTGGTTGGTTGGTTGGTTGGTTTGTTGGTTGGTTGGTTGGTTGGTTGGTTGGTTGGTTGGTTGGTTGGTTGGTTGGTTAGTTGGTTGGTTGGTTGGTTGGTTAGTTGGTTGGTTGGTTGGTTGGTTGGTTGGTTGGTTGGTTGGTTGGTTGGTTGGTTGGTTGGTTGGTTGGTTGGTTGGTTGGTTGGTTGGTTGGTTGGTTGGTTGGTTGGTTGGTTGGTTGGTTGGTTGGTTGGTTGGTTGGTTGGTTGGTTGGTTGGTTGGTTGGTTGGTTGGTTGGTTGGTTGGTTGGTTGGTTGGTTGGTTGGTTGGTTGGTTGGTTGGTTGGTTGGTTGACATAAGGATTACTTACAATGTAATGAACGGATTTGCAAATAACTTTCGTCAGTGTGTCTCGGGCCAAGGAACAATCCAATACATCTCGGAGATGATCCGAATCCCGCTGTGGAGGTTTGCTGTCTCTGACCACTTATCTCTGGTTTGGGCGCGAGAAACAGCTATGAGTCACTAATGACTTTTAATTATGTGAATAAAAAGTCGGTCTGGTGTCTCTCTCGCACAATGACATTCCTAAGATTTATGTTCACCCTGAAAGCGCTGACCGCGACTACAGTAGGTTTTAATCAATTTTATCACCCAATCAAATCACTGTTATTGTGAGCAAAATGAGTCTGTCAACATGAAGATTGTCAAATGTTGGGTCTCTTAATTAATCGATTATGTATAATTCTCACTCACTTGAAGTTGTATATCGCGGTGGCGAGACACAACTTAAAGGGGGTGATAAATTAAAATATTAAATTCAGCACTTTAACCCTTACATCGCGGGGAAATAATTTAGTCGTCAGAATATGACGTCTGTAGACGTCAGATTCTGACGACTAAAATCGATCCCCGCACTGTAAGAATAACAATATTTCTAACGGTCGTAGCATAGCATAGGTATTCAAATGAATCAGAAAGAGCTAACTAAGACATTTATGATGATTTCAAATTGAAAAAAAACCTTTGTTCCCCAATGTTTTCATAAAAAAAATTCAGCGCTTTAACCCTTTCAAGCTGAATTTACCATAGTCATCTTCTTCCACTACAAGCCGCGAATTGCTGTCGAATTCTCGACTTGTAGTGGACAAAGATCATTGGATGTGGGTAAAAAATTGAAGAAAATTGGCATGTATTGGTAAACCAGTTTAATGGAAATTGTCATTCAAAAACCCTAGTTGAAGGAAAATTAAGTATGTTTTTCGCGAATGTAAAATGATGCTTTAATGCATCGTGGGGACTCAAAGGGTTAAGGGTTGCTGGTGTACGGCTTTGAGAAAAGCGGCCCATGTGCTGAGATAATGTGAAGAAGCGCGGGATGATGATATCTGGAATATTTGTCTGAATTCTGCTGACATAATTTCCGGGCTTATTTTCTGATCTGTCTGAAAATCCGGTTTTTTGGAATAGTTGCATCTTTGCATCGATATTGTAGGACTGCCTTTTGCAATCAAAGAAAATATTCCTAACCATTTTCCCGTCAAGTTTATTTTTTTAACTCAATTGAAGTTGTGTCTTGCTACGCGATCCACAACTTTAAGTGAATGAAGAATTACAGACCAAACTTTGCAAATATTGATGTTTAAACACACAATTTTTCAACGATAGAAAATAAATAAATCAGGATTCGCGACATTATAATGGAGCGCACTCTTGGGAATTGAACTTAACATAAAATTTCTTCTTTTATTGATATATTTAAATTCAATTGTATAAACATGATAAATCAACAAATCATTATTTAATATCAATCTTAAATATATTTTCACGAAAGTGAAATACGGCGGTGCGCAAATTTGCAAACAGTATATTTGCACACAATATATGTTTAATAAAACGTAGAAACCCCTCAAAGAGATATATTCTGGCCATGGAATTAATCATTTGAAAAACAATCGTAGAAAATGGAAAAGTCCGTAGAACTGGCCCGTCAGCCTGGTGAGATTGGTGGCTAGCGCAGATGATAGATCAATTACCCGGTAACATAATGCGTCATATTGATTCACAATGTTGTCCCTTCATATAATACACCCGTGTTGTTTAAGCCTCAGTATTGGCTCACCATCAGGAACAATGAGCCGTAACTTGACAACGTTTGTTCAGGGTTTATTACTTAATCATGTGAACGGGCTATTGCTAGACTCCACCCAGGAATAAAGAATCATTAGAAATATTGACTCAGGCATGAAATACATCTGTCGTTTTCTGAAAAAAATCTTCTTTTATAAATATAAACCTGTATCACTTACACAGGTTTGTTTGCGTGGCGTGACGGAGCATATTATGACGCCACATATTATTAAAGACAGTTTTCCTGTGTCTCACATCTGGGTAATCTTACTTAATCTTAACAACGCTGAAGTATGGTTGTGTTTCTATAAAACATGGAAAACAAGGTTTTTTCAATTTTACATCATCAGACATGTCTTAGTTGGCTCTTTCCGATACACTTGAATACCTATGTTATGGGTCTATTTTGCCTATTTTACTCTCTCATCGACTTTATAGACGTCAGATTCTGACGTCTATATTTGACCCCGGGGCTAAAAGCTTAAAGAGCTAAACACGACTATGGCCGTTTTTATCCATTTGATTTGTCCGTCAAACAAGGAAACTTTGAAAGAGAGATGGGCCCTGCAATTACCAGAATGTTTTGATTTAAATTCTACACATTTAAGTATTTTTTAACATGTTTAAACGCTTAGTTTCAAATGGGGAAACAGTATTTCATTCTGTAACAATAACCTTTACAGAGCGGGGACCGTCTTTATACGTCAGAATCTGACGTCTGTAGACGTCAGATTCTGACGTATTAAGTCGATCCCCGCACTGTAATAATTAAAATATTTATAATAGACCCACAACTAGTATTAACATGAACCAGAAAGAGCTAACTAAGACATTTATGGTGATTTCGTAATAAAAAACCCTCTGATCTCTATGGTTTAAAATGAACCAGAAAGAGCAAACTAAGACATTTATTGTGATTTCATATTAAAAAACCCTCTGATCTCTATGGTTTAAAATGAACCAGAAAGAGCAAACTAAGACATTTATTGTGATTTCATATTAAAAAACCCTCTGATCTCTGTGGTTTAAAATGAACCAGAAAGAGCAAACTAAGACATTTATGGTGATTTCATATCGAAAAACCCTCTGATCTCCATGGTTTAAAATAAACCAGAAAGAGCTAACTAAGACATTTATGGTGATTTCATATTGAAAAACCCTCTGATCTCCATGGTTTATACAAAAGTAGTTCAGCGCTTTAACCCTTTAAGCCCTCACGATGCATTAAAACATCGTTTTACATCCCTGAAAACAGATTTAAATTTCCAACTAAGGGTTTCAGAAGGAAAATTTCCGTAAAACTGGTTTACCAATAAATGGCAATTTTCTATAATTCCTACACCACATCAAATCATCTTCATCAACTACAAGTCCAGAATTGCGACAGCAATTCGCGGCTTGTAGTGGATGAAGATGACAACAGTAAACTCAGGCTTCAAAGGGTTAAGGGTTAAAAGGATAACACGGTCTGTTTCATCACGTGCTGGCTCAGCTTTACTCCAATGTTATCGTTGTTGTTATTTTTTGTTTTTAATCCATTATATTAGCAGATTAAATCAGTGTTATTGGGAAAAAAATGAGCGTTTAAAGGGACTGGCCCAGGCTAAAATCATAAAAAAATCGGTGATTTTATTTTGGCTTTTTATAGTTAGGCTACATATAGAGACGAAATCCCCGTATTTCTTATTTTTGACATGGTTGTCAATAATTAGAAATCAGGAATTTCGTCTCTATATCTAGCCTAACTGGTGAATGCGCAGCACTAAAATTATAAAACTTGCAGTCCTAGTTTATGAACATGTTTACATCATATAGTCATATTAAGAAGCCAAAATGAAATCACCGATTTTTTTATGATTTTAGCCTAGGCCAGTCCCTTTAAACATTAGTAGGATTTGCAAATGTTTGGTCTCGGAGTAAACACATATGAGTCATTTTCGCTCACACAAACACGTGGTTCTCGCTAACGAGACACAACTTCAAATGGGTAAAAATGTAAATAACATAAAAGGGTTGAGAATATTATAATTTTATTGCAAAGATAAGGGTTTGTATTCGTTAGGAACATACGGGGATTTTTAAGGGACGTTTCAAGAAAATTCATTGTAATTGGTGCGCACCAAATGATTTGGTGCGCACTAATTAATGACTAGATAATGAATGACTAGATAATAACGGTTACAAAATTTCGTGATAATCGCTTGAGAAGTTAGCTATTCGGTATCCAGTCAGTCAATTCTTAAGCGATTTACATGAAATTTTGTAAACCCTATTTTGTAATTATTTGGCAACGACCCTGAAAATTGCGTCCAGTTCAAAATATTGTTTAGTTCAAAAGTTAGCCCATTTGAAATGTAGTAAATGTCTATTTATGACTCTCCTCTATAACATGTATAAGCCCATAAACTTCCATTCCGTTTTTTTCTCAGAATTGCGTTACTATCAAATGGTCTAACTTTTCTGAATGGAATTTTGCGAAATTTTCAGGGTTGTTGCCGAATGACTAGATAATAACGGTTACAAAATCTCGTGATAATCGCTTGAGAATTGCCTGACTGGATACCGAAAAGCCAACTTTCCTTTTGGACCAGCTTCCACCGTCGGACAGACTTTTTTTTATAATTAAAGATCAATGTTTCTGATCATTGATCAGGTTTTGATATCTGTGAATCTAATACACATTAAACACTATAGTCGTACCATGTGTGATGGGAAGCGGTGTGTGTTTTTTGGCGAGCGTCGCTTCCTACTCATCATAATCAGGTTTCATATCAGATTGTAATCGGGAACATATATGGAGTCGGCGAATTGGGTCGTGGCATACTAACGCCATTTTATCCCTTACAGTGCGTGGATAGATTAAGACGTCGGAATCTGACGTCTGTAGACGTCAGATTCTGACGACTAAAGTATACCCCCGAACTGTAAGACTAAAAATATTTATAATGGCAGTAGGCCCATAACATAGGTATTCAAATGAATCCGAAAGAGCTGAATAATACATTTATGATGATTTCAAATTGAAATGAACCCTTTGTTCTCCATGGTTTACATAAAAAAATCAGCGCTCCAAGGGTCATGTACCGCTCTGTTGTGTGTTTGAACCCTAGAAGCGCTAATCACGACGATAATTATTTTTATTATATTTTATTAGCCGATTAAATCAATGAATTATTGTTGTAGAAACCATGGAGACCAAAGGTTTTTTTGGAATTTTAAATGTTACATTATAAATGTCTTAGCTAGCTCTTTCTGCTTCATTTGAATACCTATGTGATGGGTCTACTACCATTATAACTATTTTCACTCGTTCAGCGAGGGGATCGACTTTAGACGTCAGAATCTAACGTCTACAGACGTCATATTCTGACGACTAAAGTCGACCCCCTCGCTGTAAGGGATAAATCAATCTTAGTGGGACTGAAATGAGTATTTAAACATGATGATGTGAACAAATGCTTGGTCACAAATTAAACAAATATGCGTAATTTTCAACCACTTGAAATTTTGGGCCGCGCTAGCGAGACAAAACTTTAAGTGGCTTAAAATTGAGTTATATGATGTAATGTACCGCTTTATGTGTTCAGGTCCGTTTATAATCCATTCTATGTTTAGTATAACTTAACTCTTTAACTATTAAAAAGCTGGATTAATTTGTAAAAAAAACATCGCAACCAAAGGTTTTTTTTTCAATTTAAAATCATCCTAAATGTCTAATTCAATTCTTTCCGATTCATTTGAATACCTATGTGTTAAACTGGTCTACGGCCATTAGAAATATTTTTACTCTTACAGTGCGGGGACAGACTTTAGTCGCCAGAATCTGACGTCCACAGAATCTGACGACTAAAGTCGGTCCCCGCGCTGTAAGGGATGAAAACAACAAATGACACCAAACAACTAATAGTCAACTGACTTCGTGACATTTTTTAATACAGTCAGATCTCCATCTACATTGCATTTTACGACATTGTTCTGTGAAACTCAATCTTTTTAATATTCTTCCAATATTTTCACCCAGCTAGCTGATGCAATGAAGTATGGGTAGGAGGTCTTATAATAACATTTTTTCATCGAGTAGCCATTCAAAAGGGTTTCCGGTGACGTCACTGCATTTCACAGTATAAGCTAGAGAATGTAAATGAAAGTGACAGATTGGGTTGTTTTTTCAACTAATCCTTAGTGTTTTGGTGTGAGATGCCAGTCAGACAAATGAAGGCATTTAGGGTGAGGAGGGAGGAGGCTTTATGTACTTCATCTAGCAATAGACGCCGTAATGTCACATTATAGAACCCTCAGAAACCACCGAGTGGTTACACGTGGTCTGCACCATTTAAACGAGAATAAACCCCTTCAGAGGAGAGCGCCAACAGCTATACTGCTCTGCAAAGCCAAAAGGCAGTATCTGCTTACTTGTAAAGTAAGCAGATACTGCCTTTTGGCTTTGCACGACAGCACAGCTGTCCACGATCTCTGCAGAAAAAAAAAACCCGTCTAGACTGCCGTTTCATATTGAATCAGTGGATAAGGGAGACGGTTTTTTTGTTTACCCACCAGCTCTCATCATTTGATTGTTTAAACCTACGTAGTTTGTCGTTTTCTTAGCTTTAAAACTGAAATTTGTCCTTTCATCTGAATAAAGATATTTTCCTGAAACATATCACTCCAACAATGCAATGTCATAGTCCTTTTTTCAGCAATTTAAATAATGTTTATATGTTTATTTGCCTAAATATGGTTTGATCAGGTAATTGATTGATTGATTGATTGATTGATTGATTGATTGATTGATTGATTGATTGATTGATTGATTGATTGATTGATTGATTGATTGATTGATTGATTGATTAATTAATTGATTGATTGATTGATTGATTGATTGATTGATTGATTGATTGATTGATTGATTGATTGATTGATTGATTGATTGATTGATTGATTGATTGATTGATTGATTGATTCATTCATTCATTCATTCATTCATTCATCCATTCATTCATTCATTTTTTTATTGATTCATTGACTGATTCATTTATGTGAAGGAAAAATAGGTCCACTTTTAAAAAGCAGAGTTGTCAATAATTATTATTGTTTTTTAATTAAGTTCCACACTTTTGATATATTTCTGGTCCAAAACAACCCTGTTTAATGGACTTGAGGTAGTTTTGTGTTGTGGGCCACTTCTCATGCATTCATCGGATAATTGTTTACCCCTTAAATCGCTTTCTTATTTTTGTATAAATCATGGGTTTATTCAATTTGAAATCATCATAAATGTCTTAGTTAGCTCTTTCTGCTTCTATTGATGTTATGGGTCTATAGCCACAGTAAATATTTTATCCCAGCAGTGCGGGGATCGACATTAGTCGTCATAATCTGACGTTTATAGATGTCAGATTCTGACGTTTGAAGTCGATCCCAGCACTGAAAGGGTTGACCCTTATACCCAGCAGACAAGAGCCTTCCCAGCAAACACGACACGTTGTACCAATGTAGGTTCAATGTTGGGCCGACGTCGTAGACGGTGGTTCAACATTGAATCTACATTGGTACAACGTGTCGTGTTTGCTGAGATTTGACATAATACACTCCCTAAAACTGACCCAACGTCTACGACGCTCACCCAGCATTACCCCAGCATTGCCATTGATTCAAATCCAATCAGTCAATCAACAAAAATTCCATAGTGCCTATATCCGCAGCGGACCGAGCTCAGAGGCCCAAAAATCTTTAGCGTGTTCATGTGGCATAATCGATGCAAAAGCAGTCTCGTCAACAGGGAGAGGCCTTAGCAGTGAAAGGGTTAAATGAATAAACTGAATAGTTCAGATATTGACATATTGACAAGAGTTTGACACAAATCTTTGTAATTGACAATTAAAACACTGGTCGCATTCCTAGATCGAGAGGGCGGGCGCCCCAGGGTAGTGGTTAGCACCGCTGCCTTTCACGTTAGAGTTCGGGGCTCGTTTCCCGGTCTCGGCGATTTAAAATTAACAAAAATGTTTCTCCCCCATCCACTCGTAAAACTGATCGAGAAGTAGCGTGCTCTGCCTCAGACCTCCAGGGTTTGAATTTCGAATCCTGTGTCTGGCAGTGTCTGACTCATTTTACCATTCTCAGGAGGTTCTCCTGGCCCATTTTAGCCTGTATGTGCACAAAAGTGGCCTAAAGCCCGACTCATTCCATTTCCTAGATCGAGACGTCTATATGGCTCACACGTTGACACCATGCTGCCCCCCACCCCCCTGGCCGGCTCCGATAGCTCGTTCGATCAGAGGTTCTGTGTTTAAATCGCGGCAGGGTCGGATGTTTGCTATTGGGGTTGTGGATATACGGATTATTCAAAGGCCTGGGGTGTGCAGTGTTGTCTATGGTACTATGCACTATAAATAACCCTTCAAGTCTTTCGATAAGACTAGGGCATAGTCCCGACTTCGGGCTTCCTCCTGCCGCGATATTAATTGTGCAGAAAGCGACGTAAAGCAATATTCATGCACAGCATGCCCCCTGGCGATGCTCAGCTGACGAACACGATGCTCTGACCCAATGCTAGCCCAGCGTCTCCCAGTAAGCATAACACAATCGTATAACCTTTGTACAATGTCGGCCCAACGTCTTCGACGCTGGTCCGACATTGTACAAAGGTTATGCAAAGGTTTTGTGTTTACTGAGCTGCTACGACATTAACCCAACCTATCTGCAACGTCTCGTAGTGATTGCCCGAGGTATTCATTTGGAGATGTTAGAGCGGTCGTAATTACAATGACATAACAGACTGACCATTCCGAGGCGGCCTGCTACTTAACATTATAACTCCTACAGACAGACATAACAGACTGACCATTCTCAGGCGGCCTGCTTCTTAACATTATAACTCCTACAGACAGAAATAACAGACTGACCATTCTAAGGCGGCCTGCTACTTAACATTATAAGCCCCAGAGACAGATATACATACAATTAACACCAAACATTGAGATATTTAGCCGATGTTGGGCTAAACCTGGGCCAGCGTTGTACACGGCACACCAACATTGACCCAGTATTGGGTTGATTATGTGTGAGTATTTACATTAATTTGCTGGTATATGCGGTCTGTACAGCAGATGATCCAAAGCAAACATAAATATTGAACCAATGTCGGTGTAATGTTTGGCCAGCGTCGTAGACGTTGGCTAATCATTAAACCAGCATTGGCTTAAATCATCATGTACAGTCAATGAGTTTATATATAGTACTGTTTATATATAGGCGAGGCGTATGTCTATTGATGATGGACAATTCGTATTTATACATGCATATTTTTTTATGTACACTCAGGATATAAAGTCGTCATTAGTGATATTATTATTATCATTATTATTCTTATTCTTATTCTTATTCTTATTCTTATTCTCATTCTTATTATTCTTATTATTATTATTATTATTATTATTATTATTATTATTATTATTATTATTATTATTATTATTATTATTATTATTATTATTTTTATTATTATTATTATTATTATTATTATTATTATTATTATTAATATTATTATTATTATTATTATTATTATCATTATTATTATTATTATTATTTTTTTTTTTTTTATTTTATTATTATTATTTTTATTATTATTATTATTATTATTATTATTATTATTATTATTATTATTATTATTATTATTATTATTATTATTATTATTATTATTATTATTATTATTATTATTATTATTATTATTATTATTATTATTATTATTATTATTATTATTATTCATTGATGACTATGCTGGATACATACAGTAAAATAGAAACACACAATAGCTGCATTATTTATTATCACTTTGTCGTAGCAGCAGGATACATAAAATACAATAGTACTATACCCCGTATATAGACATATAAGATGCGCCCTGAATACAAAGCTATTCCGCTTGAGCTGCATAGCTCGCATGAAATTTTCTTGTGTTCAAGCCTAATATAAGATACATTATATCAAAGCTTTTTCTTAAATGTAAAAGGGCCTATCTGCCATTTTAGTAAGTGGCAGATACATCCTTTGCTAGACAAGGTGACGATAACGTGTCCTCAGAGAGCAGAGGGTTAGCATCTCTCAAGTGGTTCACTAAGTGATCGACAGGTGGCAGATGTGTTGTAAACGGCGAGATAATGGTCAGTGTCGTAATAACGGTTAGAGGATTAACACGTAGGAGAGGTGATGAGGCTGGAGGTAACGTGGGATAAATCCGGAATTAATCCGGAAATACTCTGCCTCTCAAATAACAATAAATCTGAAGAACTTCAACATGACGTGAGTGTTAGACTTGATATTTTTGACCAAAAGATTATTTTTAATTAGAAATCATCATAATTGACTTAGTTAGCTCCTTCTGCTTCATATGAATACCTATGTTATGGGCTGATGACAGCGATATAGTATTGATTTATTAACCCTATTAGCGCGGGGACCGCTTTTATACGTCGGAATCTGAACGTCGATCCCCGCACTGGAAAAATTAGAATGTGTATAATGGTCGTAGACATATTGTATTTAAATGAAGCAGAAAGAGCTGACAACGACACTTATGATGATTTCAAATTTAAAAAATCCTCAGTTTCCATGGTTTATACAAAAATATTAAAGCGTTGTGAAGGTTAACAACGCATAGCATTTATAGGCTATGGCACATTTATCTGGAGCGCATGCTTTTCGACGATTTCTCCGTCAATTCTGAACCGATTTTCTTAAAATTTTGCACAAGACATCTTCTAGTCATCTCCTACCATCGGTAAATATTTCGTGAAGTTATATGCAGAATTGCAAAAGCTAGACCATTTGACATGTAGTAAATTGAAAATATGACGTTCCTCTATAAACCCATTACGCTAATTCTGGAATTTTATTACATGTACATTACATACATTACATGTATATTACATTACGAAATTTTTACTGGTGTTAGGACATGACTTGGAAATGTCCTGTGCAAAATTTCTAGGAAATCGGTTCAGAATTGACTGAGAAATCGACGAAAAGCATGCGATCCAGATAATTGTGTCATGGACTGTAGTATTGGTTAAGATCATCCAAGTAGCGTGAGATATGATAAAACGCATGGTTTACAGCAAACATGGTAAAAGAGAAGGGACATTTTATTTTTTCATGTCCCTCGTTTACATGTATGTCAATAAAGCCTGATTAGAAGAAATGTATGCAGGAAATTGTAGTAATTGCGAAACGTGACGTAAGTTATACGAAATGCTATGCGTATTTCTGAACTTTTGAACTTATGCCTGACCTCAGATAGATTCATCTAGATTAGTATTCAAAATTATTTATTGTCATAAATGTACATCAATGAGTCATTAACATACATCTAGATAACACCTGCATAACGATGTCTAAAAGACAGCGCCAGCATTGACTTATTCAGATGAGACGTGACATTGGTGATTTAAAAACGATGAAGGTGTTGATTATGATAGGTATAGCCAGTCATTCACACCGATCAGCCGATCAGTGCGGCCGTCAGCAGAAACAACCAAGTCTGAAAAATATAGTCTTTAACCTTTTCACTACCATACATGACGGAAATTTCCGTCGTCATTCGTCAATGAACGTAACCATAAAAAGACACAAATTGTCGTCAAATATATACTACATTTATGTATTTTTCGTCATTTGAAGCTGGAAATTGCGTTAGCAATTCCAGCTTCAAATGACGAAAAATAGAACTCCTACACCAGTATATCTGGATCCTGGTATGCACCCCGGCCTGGAAGTCAAAGGGTTAACATTGACCCTTATCCTGCTAAGTTAAAGTGACCCCTTGGGATGAGACTTTTTCAATTTTGTCAATTTTGAAAATTTAATTTATATGAAGCTATAAAGCCTACTGATCTTAACTAAGAATGCAAAAAAAGTCAAAAAACAATTTTAAAGCACCGAAAAAGAGTGAAATTGTTATATTTCCAGGTCGTATATTGCCATGTAAACAAAACAAGTCAGCAATATACAGCACTTTACACCACATTGTCCCACGTCTTGGACGGTGAGATCAGAGCAATCGCCACTAATTGGTGTCTTATAGTCAGGACATGGGGGGGATACACCTGCAGCACTGATTGTCTGCCCAACGCTGGGCCGACGGCATCAAAATGTGGCCCAATGCTGTAAGAACATTCAGCCGTCCTTTAGCAAGTGCTAAGGTATACAAAAAGTTTGTTTGGGTTTTAAGCGGATTCATAGAGATGTTGATAAAAAATATTTTGAAAAATCTAAAAACTCTGAATAAAATAAAATCATGATCTGGGGGATACACTGCTTCATTACAAAAAAAACGAAAATTTATGTCATCCCACGCAGCTGCTTTAATTTATTTACATTTTCAGCCACTTGAAGTTGTGTCTCGCTACCGCGACTCAGAAATTTAAATAGCTAAAAATTACTCATTTTTTTAATTTGAGTACAAATATTTGCAAATCTTGATGTTTAGACACACATTTCATTTCCAGTAACAGTGGCTTGGTCGACTAATAAAACATATTAAAAACGACAAAAAATCCTGACTCACCCTTTTAGAAAAGAATTCAACTGTATCATTAGGGGTGGGAAGCAAACTAAAATCTCATTAGACCCCCAGTTTTTAAATCCTGCATCCGCCTCCATAGCAATTCCAGAATTACATGAAAGACAAGCACACCGCCTACGCCACGCTAAGCCAAAAGGCAGCAACTGCTGACTGCTGACCTGTCAAGTAAGCTGATACCGCGTTTTGGCTTTGCAGAGCAAGCCTGCAGAGATAATGATGTAAACAATCCAGGTATTGCTGGAGATAATGACATTATAGAGGCCGATGCTAGTTGTTAGGTAGTTAGACAGCTGTCGGAATGCCCCGCATATCAGGGTTGACTGTAGAAGGAATCACAAGCATACAGACTGAGACGAGTGAGATGTAGACTGTAGACATGGACAGTACTAATGTGGAATTAATACCTCTTCGGGGAGAGGATAGCAATTCAGAGAGTACGAGCATTTCTGAGATAGAATCCAAAGGTATAGAGATCATACATTTCCTTTTCATAGTGTGTTTAGTGGTGTTTCAGTGTGCATTTGGTAAAGTATTGACGTTATGCTATATAATTCAACCACTGAGCATTCTTAAAATCAGTATTTTTAAAGCCTGGAAATTACGGTTTGTTGTGGTTTCGTAGTACACAGTCACAATCTGCAAACCTGCATTATTTCATTTATTCATTCATTCATTCATTCATTCATTCATTCATTCATTCATTCATTCATTCATTCATTCATTCATTCATTCATTCATTTATTCATTCATTCATCATTCATTCATTCATTCATTCATTCATTCATTCATTCATTCATTCATTCATTCATTTATTCATTCATTCATCATTCATTCATTCATTCATTCATTCATTCATTCATTCATTCATTCATTCATTCATTCATTCTTTTATTAATTCATTCAAACCGTTTCATTTGCGTCTTGAGTCGTCTTTTTAGTGTAGACTGGCCTTCAATTTTAACATCGACTCAATTCTGTGCAGTGGTTTTCACCAAGAGACGTATAGGTATCTGTCATATCCATGCTGTATTTTGTACTGCAAGATTTATGTGAAACATACGATGAAAACCATTCATATAACTATGCACATTTAACTACCAGCGTCCCTGGATATTGTTTTATCAACGTTTTTCAACCGCAACCCACAACTGCAAGTGGTTGAAAAATAATCATATTTGCTGATTATTAAACCAAACAATTGCAAATTGAGATGGTTAAACATCCATTTCGTTCCCAATTGGCTAATAATACAACAGATTAAATATAAATACGACTATAACGACATGTGGTAAATTGAAAATATGACGTCCCTCTATAAGCCCCTTACTCTAATTCTAGAATAATATTACATGTCAAATGGTCTAACTTTTGAAATATTGACTATAATTTTTAGCGATGTTAAGACATGAGTTGGAAATTTCCTGTGCAAAATTTTATCGAAATCGGTTCAGAATTGACGGAGAAATCGCCGAAAATCATGCGATCCTGGTAGATCGTTTTTAATTTGACGTCGAGTTTAGACACATCACAGGAGTTTTGCTAGTTACTTACTAATTATCTACAGTATTTTTTAATTTTGCTTTGCATTGCAATATTTTACAATGCATATCAATTTTTACCAATGGTAAACCACCGGTAAAGGATTGAAATCTGAAGTCTACAGACGTCAGATTCTGACGACTAAAGTCGATCCCCGCGCTGTAAGGGTTAACCCTTGGCCTGCTGATCACCACTATTGTTGTTTAAATCTGTTTTATTAGTCGACCAAATCACTGTTATTAGGAATGATATGTGTGTCTAAACATCAAGATTTGCAAATATTTGTGTTCATATTAAACATATATGAGTAATTTTCACCCTCTTGAAGTTGTTGATCGCGGTAGCGAGACACAACTTTAAGTGGATGAAAATTTAAATAAATTAACTCCGGGGTTTTATCAAGTTAAAAAAAATCCGAAAATCCGAGAAAACCTCGGAAGTGGGTATGTGTGTCAAGACCCAACTCAGATTTTTTTTTTTTAATTGTGTGTTTTTTTTGTGTGTGTTGTTTATATGGTTGTACATGTTTCAAAAAAAGAAATTGGATAGGGGGTGAGTGAGTGAGGTGTGGCCAATCCGAGTTTTTCTCCGATTTTTTTATTTTTTCAACTTTTTCAAGCAGGACAAGGGTTAAAACGCGGCGACATAACACACACTGTCTGCCATTTGAGGTCCCTTGGGAGCAAAGCGTCTCTGCCAGACGACATGTGTCAAGTCAATTAAGCAGGTCAATAAGTCAATAAATGAGCCGCTGGCGACTAAGTGGTCAACGTGAGAGGGACACCAGATGCTTCATCAGCTGGTGCCAGACGTTGAGCCAATGCTGGCTTAAGCCTTTCAAGCCTGAATTTACCATTGTCATCTTCATCCACTACAAGCCGCGAATTGCTGTCGAAATTATCGACTTGTAGTGGAAGAAAATGACTTGAAGTGGGTGGCAGACAGACAGACAGACAGAAATTGTATTGACAATATAACTTACAACTGGACTTACATGTGGCGAATGAAATATATACTGTTAGTTTTGAAACAGTTCCATGAAACTTTTCGTTCTAAATCTACTAGGTTTCAGGTAATTATGTCATTCTTCTGAGATGCGAAATGATGCTTTAATGCGTCGTGGGGGTTTAAAGGGTTTATTTTGGTCAGGCTTGGCAGACGATGAATCAACATGATCCTAACACTGGCTCAGAATTTCGCGTGTGCTGGCATACTTTGTCAGCTGGGCGGGGGCCCTATGGTAGTGCTTAGCACCGCTGCCTTTCACGCCAGAGTTCGAGGTTCGGTTCCCGGTCTCGGCGGTTTGAAAGAAACAAAATGTTTCTTTCCCATCCACGTGTGAAAGTCAGTATTGTGGGGAGCCTCTGTGACCGAGAGGTAGCGTGCTCGGCCTCAGACCGCCAGGGCTCGAATTTCGAATCCTGTGTCTGGAGGACAGTGTCATCTCAATCATCTCACCATCCTCAGGAGGTTCTCCTGGCCCAGTTTAGCCTATATGTGCACAAAGGGGGCCTTAAGCCCGATTCATTTCATTTGCTTTGTCAGCTGATGCCAAACGGTGACCAATGCTGGTTTGACCCTTAGAGCGTTGAAATACTTTCGTATACCCCATGGAGACCAAAGGGCTTTATTCAATTTAAAATCATCATAAATGTCTTAGTCAGCACTTTCCGCTATATTTCAATGCCTATGTTATGGGTCTGCGACCACTTTATTGTTTTTTTATTTTCTTTCACGCAAAGTTAACCATTAAAGCGTTAAATATTTATATAAACCATGGAGACCAAAGGGTTATATTCAATTTGAAATCATCATAAATGTCTTAGTTAGCTCTTTCTGATCCATTTGAATACCTATGTTATGGGTCTACGGCAATTACAAATACTAGCTTTTTCAGCGCGGGTATCGACCTTAGACGTCAGAATCTGACGTCCTTAGACGTCAGATTCTGACGTCTATGATCGATTCCCGCGCTGTAAGGGCTACTGTTGGGACAGCGTCACAGACGACGGATCACCATTACACTAACATTGGCTGAGAATCTCGCGTTTGCTGGGATTCTTTGTCAGCTAATGCCAGATCTTAAGCCAATGTTGGGCTAGTGTTGGGTCAGCGTCGCAGACGGTGGCCCAACAATAAAACAACATTGGATCAACGTGGCGTGGTCATTGTTTTTCAACCAATGTTAGATCCAGCGTGGCAGGCGTTGGATCAGCATTAAGCCAACATTCGCCCAACGTGGCGGCCGGCATTGTTTTTAAACCAACACGAAATGTTGGCCCAATGTTAGTTTAATGTTGGGCCAGCCCCGCAGACGATGGCCCAACATTAAACAAAGATTGGGTGAACATGGTCAGCAGGTATGATGGGCGGCTGCTTTGTCACCTAGTGGTGGCTCAATACTGGGCCAGCGTCGCAGACGGTGGCATAACATTAAAACAACAACAGTTAAACGTCACCCGCTTAGTGCAGGTAGATGCTTTTGTGGTCATTGTTGGGTTAAAGGTGATCTATCACCCCTTATATGGTATGAATAATTATGTCCTTATATGGGGTGATTGGCTATCATGTGACCCTCTCAGAGGGTCACATGATAGCCAATCACACCATATAAGGAAACACTTGTGTCCCATCTTGATTTATTTGTCACAAATTTACTCTTACTATATAAGAGGTGATAGATCACCTTTAACGTCTGCGATGCTGGACAAAAATATGTCAACAGTTGTGGCTGCAGAACTCTCATAGGCAACTGCCGGCCCCGAAGGCCCATTCGGGGAACTGAAACTAGGTTCGAATCCCGGGATGTTTGTCACCGAGGTTATTCATATACAGTGCTCCTAACTCCATCCACAACCGCCATTAAGTTGATATTAAAGTAGAGGATTTTGGTTTAATTTTGCATTAAGATAATTTTATTTAAAGCATAGCACGTAACAGCGGTGGCTTGCAATGTATGACAGACCGGCTTAAATATTTTTTCTTTGTAATTTAAATTTATAAATTCATCTACTTACACACAATAAAATATAAACTTGCATCTCATACATTGTAAGCAAACACTTTATAGAGAAGCAGGGCGGGAGGGGGGGGGGTAGTGGTGGCGCCGAAT
Source organism: Flabesymbios commensalis (assembly GCA_964017125.1). Lineage (NCBI taxonomy): Eukaryota > Metazoa > Annelida > Polychaeta > Terebellida > Flabelligeridae > Flabesymbios > Flabesymbios commensalis. Next base: position 60,103,982 of record OZ024918.1, read on the forward strand.
GCCTGTCACGTCGCAAATTGCAGATTCGGCCCCGGTTGCAAAGACACAGAATGTTCTTTCTCCGCTCACTAGTAAAGATAAAGATTAGGGAGCCTTCCCGACCGAAAGGTAGCGTGTTCGTCCTCAGAATGTCAGGGATCGCATTTCGAATCCTGTGTCTGAAGGGCAGTGTCATCTGATTCATCTCATATATACCAGATATATGCACAATACCAGTTAAAATGTAGCTTATAATGAAATAAATCACATTATGTCAAGTTATTGGATCACAACGAAAAATTAGTAAACGGTAAACGGTTAAACCGAGTGCTTTCCCTATGCAAGTAAAATCCTTGCAATTGATCACGGATCAGCTTATTTTTAGAACCAGTATTTTAGGGTGATAGTTATATGACATATGCAGGATACTACTTTGTTGTGATATACCTTATGCTATGCAGTCAAAATAATAATATTAAACTCGATAGTATGTAACACATGAAATAAAATTAGGGAGATCAAATAAGTATACATAATTATCATAAATATATATATATATATATATTGGCTTGTGGTGCGAGAGGTTGTCGGTTCGAGATTCCCTGGGTCACAACATAAATTTACCACATTGGCGACGAAGATGTGTGCTATGGACTGGTGACCGCTGGTGGTGTGGTGTTGGGCTTGCCAGGTCGAGGACCAGTGAGGCAAAGGGTAGCTGTGTTGGGAACATGGTTGACAACCTGTGGCGCCAGACGATGAGATCGCGGCGGGCCTCTCTTCTCGAGAGAAAAGGAGGAAGAGTGTAGGAAAGCTCGAATATGAATACCAACACGGCAACATTTGTTCTTGTATTTTTTGGTGGATTTCGTATTCGTGCCAAAATCCAAACCAAAATAACATAATGATCGTGCTTGGTACAGAATACGGCGTTAGCTCATCGGTGTCTGCTCGATCACTGACGTTAAGCAACGCCGGGCCCGGTCCATAATTGGATGGGTGACCGCCTGGGATTACCAGGTGCTGTATACACTAGGACATGCGTGCAGCGATGATGTGTCGTGGGGCTTAGAGAACCACGTAAATCAGATGGCTCGTCTGACTGACCTAGAGCTGGACGTAAAAGAACCTCAATGGACGTAGGCGCAGTTTCCATCCGGCACGACCCCAGAAAATCCACAATGTGGTGAGATAGCGCCCGTGGCGCGATAGCACAATAGTGCGTACTGCCACGTAACATACATATACAGATTAGGAAATGGTTATTTGAACATTGGTCCGACGTCGTCTCTTGTTTGCCGGGTGTTCATTTATCTGATTATTTTTTCTCACTGGTTCTCGCTGGTTCCCGCATCTGTCCACCAACATCTCGTTAATCTTACCGGGGGTTCCCCCGGGGGAATTCCCCTCACACGTCATCAGGAGGGAGTTCCAGTTGGACTGTCCGGTCACGTGGGGTTCAGTCACGTGTCCTGCTATGTCACGTGATCTTTGTCTATCTTCCCTGATTTATCTTTAGTTTCTAAACTCTAAGGGATGCGCGGATCTGTCATTGAAATATAGAGTTTAAATCATTATTTACGGTTAAAAATTATAATATGTCGCGCTGTAAGTATCCGCTAAATGACTGTACTTAAATATGAGATATTTATCTGTACCAATATGAATGGTAGGGGGCCTATATATTACAATTTGTATCGTGAATACAATCCCCATTATACTGTAGGCCTACGCTCATACTATGAATGCAATAATGACATTCCCAGAAAACAAAAATATTTGCATAGAATTGATACAAGGACGGTCCAACGTCTTCGACGTTGGTCCAACATTGTATAAATGTTACACAATTTTTTTGTGTTTGCTGGGATGTATATGTGTATGAATTTCTTTGATGTTCATACACAATAAATATATCAGCCTATAAACACTGTTTATAAGCTGTAATTTTTTTGTCAGTTCTGATCTACTAACATTTTGATCTTTTTATTTATAATAACATAACATCATAATATCATTTAGTCATTTCTTATCCACTAGCAATCTGACCTATTAAGGCGTCACATCCCAGCCAACGATGCTGGCCCAACTTTCAAATAACACAGGGTCAACACCTCGTGATGGGATTATTGTCAATAAATGTAGTCCCAGGGGGTCACGAGGTCACGGGGTCTCGTCCTTGACCTCAGGCCGTCAAGATCTTGGGTTCGATCCTGCAGCTGGAGTGACGTGATTTACTTTATCAGTTCGTTTTCAAGAAGATATCTTTGGAAATAATTTAGTCTTCGCGAGAAATTCATGAAGTGTGAGATTGGGATATCGATTTGGAGTGTGAAAACATGCAGAGGCGGGACCCTACCCAGCAATCAAGGGGCGTTGATCCAATGTTGTTTTAATGTTGGGCCACCGTCTGCGACGCTGGCCCAACATTAAAACAATAGTGGATCAACGTGTAATGTTTACTGGATGGTGTGGTGATTAAAGCTGCCGGAGGTCCCGGGTTCTTTCCCCGCTCTGGCATTCACGTTTCGAAGAGGAACTGTTTCTTCCTCGCTCTCTCGTAACGACCCAGTTTTGTGGGGAGCATCTGCCACTGAACAAGTGAACAAGTGAACAAGTGAACAAGTGAATTTATTCTGATGGTCTCATTTAAGAGACATGCAGATGCCAGGTAAATACAATACAATACAATAATTATAACATAAAATAACATGACATAATATTATATAATTGTAATAGAACAGCAATGTTACACACACATAATAAATTTAATAAATCTACACAAGTTAAGCATACTAGGGATGTCTTGCTTACACATAAGCTCTTCAAACTTTAATGTTGAAGGAAAATTATAATATTTACATTTAATATATTTCCTTCTCTCTTTTACAAAATAATTACATCTAAATAGGTAATGAAATTCGTCGCCAATTTCACTCAAGTCACATTTTTTACATAATCGTTGTTCTCGTGGAAGACCAAGATGACAATCTTTTTCAATAGGCAGTTTGTGATTACGGCAGCGAAATTTAGCTAATAATTTCCTGCTTGGAAATGGTAAATTGATAAGATAATTCTCTAACTTAAATTCGGATTTGAACATTCTGTAATTATTACATTTTCCACTCCGATTAATAGTTTCATTCCATAACTGAATAAACTGGTCTTTTAACCGATTGGAAATAACAGATTTAAACCAATCTACACTACAGTTTAGATCTTGGTTAAGCCACAAATAAGGAAATCCACAATCATTTAAAATCCCACGTATGTACAATATCCATGGTGATACATATGAGTCTTTAATCGCTAGATGATACAACAATTTATATATGTTAGATGATAACTTGTTATAATCAGTATTTAGTAACCTTGCCCAGTATGTAACAGCTCTGATTTTGATTTTAATGTTTAAAGGAAATACTCCTAACTCTCCATACACCATATAATTAAATGTTCTTTTACCAACCGCTAAAATGTATTTACAAAAACGTAATTGCAACTGTTCGAGTTTTGGGCAGCTTTCATGCCCCCAAACTTCGCAGCCATATAGTAGCACGGGGGCCACCAATACATCAAATAATTGCAATTGAATATCAATAGGTAAAAATAATTTCTTCACCTTACGTAAAAGGGCAAACATAGCACGGTTTGCACGATCATATAAATCCTGTTTTGCTACATTAAATTTATCATTATAATTAAAGAATAACCCAAGATATTTATAGTTAAAAGTGACGTCAAGCTTTTCTCCAGCCAGCGTAAAATTTGGTATTCTTCTAATTTTACCTTTAGAGAATACTAGAATTTTTGTTTTCTCTCGATTTATTCCTAAGTCCCATAAGTCGCTATATCTGTACAAGTTGTCTAAACCAATTTGTAATTTATCTGGTGTTTCAGATAATATAACGGTATCGTCTGCATATAACAGCACAAATAATTTCATAAATTTCTGTAGTGTATCATCATCAACAGTAGAAGCTAAATTTTCCAGAGTGGTAAGACCTTCGCACCGCTCTGCTAGGTAACTGCTCAGATCAGAGAGGTATATGGAAAATAACAGTGGAGAAAGATTTTCACCTTGACGCACCCCGACCGAGCAGGGAAAAAGGTTTGATAATGTACTATTTATACATACACATGATTTAGCTTGACTGTAAATATTATATACAACATTAAACAATTTGCCATTTATGTTGAGACTGAACGGTGCCTGGTGGGCTTCAGACATCTACAGTCTGTTTCACCAGATCCTGCGAGTAGCCTTTTTTTCAATTTTCTCAGTCGCTATACAAATTTTTTTAACAAAATTTTTTGTGGATCATTTTGTTATCTTCCCCCCAAATCACTGAAAATGTTGTGGAATTTTGTTGTGTATTTTGGAAGTTAAACCATTTGGCATGTCATATTTTTTTTTGTTTACGGTTATGGTGAAATAAGAGCTGTCATTTTGAAAATCTTATTACATGCTAAATGGTCTAACTTCGATAATACACAAGGAAATTCCACCGAATTTTCAGCGATGCTAGGGGGGAAGTGAAAAAAAGATCCGTAAAAAAAATTGTTCATAGGCCTACAGTGACAGAGTAATTTGAAAAAAGCTCCTCCCAGGATCTGGTGAAACAGACTGTAGGAGTAAACTGTGAATTCTGTGACTGTCATTTGATTCAGCTCATCATCCTCACTGTCCCAGCTTATCGTGTGTGTTTATTCTGTTAACCCTTTGCCTGCTGATCACGACAAAAGTCGTTTTTAATCCTTAAAGCGCTGAATTATATTTGTACAATTTGAAATCATCATGAATGTCTTAGTTAGCTCTTTGACAATCTCCCACTTTTCGAAGTGAATAAACAACTACTACTACTTTCTGATTCATTTGAATACCTATGTTATGGGTCTACGGTCATTACAAATATTTGATTCTTACAGTGTGGGGATCGACTTTAGTCGTCAGAATCTGACGTCTACAGACGTCAGATTCTGACGACTAAAGTCGATCCCCACACTGTAAAGGTTAATCCGTTTTATTAGCCGAACACGTCGCTGTTATTGCGACTGAAATGTATGTCTAAACATAAATATATGTAAACGACTACTACTACAGTCTGTCCAACGGTGGAGGATGGTCCAAAATGAAAGTCACCTTTTCGGGATCCAGTCCGACAATTCTCAAGGGATTGTCACGAAATTTTGTAACCATTATTATTTAACCATTTGGCAACAACCCTGGAAATGTCGCGAAATTTCATTGAGTATTTCAAAAGTTAGACTATTTGACATGTAACGCAATTCTGGGAATAAACCGAAATTGAAGTTAATGGGTTTATACATGTTATAGAGGAGCGGCATAAATAGACATTTACTACATGTCAAATGGTCTAACTTTTGAACTATACAATATTTAAACAAATATGAGTAATTTTCACCCAGTTGAAGTTGTGGATCGCGAGACACAACTTCAAGTGGGTGAAAATTTAAATAGATTAACTTAGCAGGTTCAAAGAGACATCTCCCAAATTATTCACCTTAACCCTTTCAGCGCGGGGACCGTCTTTATACGTCATAATCTGACGTCTGTATACATCAGATTCTGACGTACAAAGACAGCCCCCGCACTGAAAAACGATCTCCGCCCTGAAAGAATTACATATTTATAATGGCCGTAGACCCATAACATAGGTATTCAAATGAAGCCGAGAGAGCTAACTAAGACATTTATAATGATTTCAAATTGAAAAAACCCTTTGGTCTCCATGGTTTATACAAACATACTTCAGCGTCATTAAGGTTAACTTATGTATCAGGTCTCCAATTCACTGAGTTATCTGTGAGTGTCTCTAGAGAGAGACACTGGTGACACGAGTGAAGGTATCCAATAGCTACCCGGAACAATCCGGGGAGACATGTATCACAAAAGATTTATCAATGCCATTGATATTTGATGTGGTTTGAAGCATACTTGAAAACGTATTTCGCGATCTGGTATGACAATTCACTGAGTTGTTTGTGAGTGTCTCTAGAGAGAGAGAGACACTGGTGACATGTATCACAAAAGATTTATCAATGTCATTGATATTCGATGTGGTTTGAAGCATTCTTGAAAACGTATTTCGCGACCTGGTATGACAATGGTCATCGTATATTTACGGGCCTAGCATGACAAGGGTCAGAATCCGTGCTATTCTCGCACTTATCGAGGTGGAAGAAATTCTATGGTGAGAACCAAAGAAGGGATTTGCGACACAGAGCTGGAAAAGGGGTCACGTGACAGAGACTGGTCGACCTGGCGACCACCTAGTGGTAGACCGGCACATCTCTCCCAGGGATTGTTCAGGGTAACAATTGGATGCCTGGGATTGTAATAAGGAAGTGTCAATAACTAGAGAAATTGTATACCTCCAAAGAGTGTGACTATTACATAAATTCAATTGATATTGACAATGTATCAGTTTGAAGCCGGGATCCAGATCTAGCCCTCGTACTCACAAAAGCTAAGAAATTATCACTGCGATTTTGATTTGGCTTGACCCTTGGGACATATCGAATTTTGATTCTTTTTTTGCCAAACAGGACGTTTCAAGTCCTAAAGCATATTTTACCATTTTTTAGAAGGACACTAAAACCTGCAAAGAGTTTGACTATTACAAATATTCAATTCAGATTGACAATTTATCATTTATAGCTTAGTACTGTGCATTTATAAATAAGACGCGTGTATCTGTTTTAAGAAACCAATCATTTTCATATAATAAATAAGCATAGACTGTGTTGTGGGGCATAATACTGGTGTAGCTGACAAGAATAGAAGTGTATTTTTTCTGTATATATATACTTCACGAGCGGGTGGGGAAGAAACATTATGTTTCATTTAAGTCTAAATGCTAGCTCGTATTGCAAGACCGCAAACTCCGATGTTTCACAAATCAACCGTTGTCAAATTCACAAAGAATGCAGTGATGTTCACTATCAGGAGTATATCGATATCAGCCCATATCGCACTCTGACTGTAGTTTAAACTGCAATCTATGACAGTTATGTCATGTGTGACTTGATCTTGTGAGAAAATACAAACGTTGTTAATTTTTCGTGCGATGTGGGAAAATACAGCACATGTCCAATGAATAAAGTGTTCGCCTGAAGCCTTCACCTTATTGATTGGACGAGTGCTGTATTTTCCCATATCGCACTTAAATGAACACCATTTGCAAATCATCTGTCCCCACAGCAAGGCTGGACTAGCTGATGGTTGTGGATTATGTCCACCGTTCAGCAGCCAGCAGCTGAACCTTGCAACAATAACCCCTGGAAGACTGACTAATTTTAATAGAGCAAGTCATGTAGATTCGGAATCTGAATAATGCGCTGCTGGCATTATTGAGTGTGTTTGTAATACATTGAAGACCAGAGCGCCGAGCATATTCAGATCAACGAATCTATTGTAATAGAGCTCTTTATTCGACTTAAAATACACGAAATGGGTACATGTCAAGATTTGATATAGACAAAATTTAGAAAACCAATAGTTAGCATGGTAAAAAGTGTAACATTAGCCGTGCAGCTATGCAGTGTCATGGTGAAAACTGTATATTATGTCCGACCTAGTCAGCATAGAAAATAACAGTAGATTAGTAGATGCGAATATACTGTTTTAGCAATAGATAGACGTCACCGGTGTATTTAACCCTTTCAATCCTGAGTTTACCATTGTTATCTTCACCTACTACAAGCTGCGAATTGCTGTCGCAATTCTCGACTTGTAGTGAACGAAAATGATTTGAAGTGGGTGAGAAATCAAAGAAAATTACCATGTATTGGTAAACCAGTTTCTTGGAAATTTTCTTTCTAAAACCCTTAGTTGTGGGAAAATTTAAATCTGTTTTCAGGGATTTAAAACGATGCTTTATTGCATCGTGAGGGCTTAAAGTGTTATTAGTTAGCGTGGTACACCTGGCCTTGATATCGCCATGATTGCATCCTGCATCAGGTGTGATGCGACAACAAGCAATGATAGATGGTGCTGCATTTTGATGGCGATCAAAACTCTTTAACCCTCACAGCGCGGGGATCGACTTTAGACGTCAGAATCTGACGTCTGTGGACGTCGGATTCTGACGACTACAGTTGATCCCCGCGCTGTAAGAATAAAAATATTTCTAATGACCGTAGATCCATAACATGGATATTCAAATGAATCATAAAAAGCTAACTAAGGGGTCTCGTCACCCACCCCATTATCCAATTTTTTTGATTTTTTTGGGAAACATTTAGAAATATGAAAACAATACAAAAAACACGGAAAACACAAAATTTCCAAAAATAAAAAAAAATCCTACTTGGGGCTTGACCCACCCACCCACTTCAGAGTTTTTCTCGGATTTTTGGAATTATTTTAATTTGACAAAACCCCTAAGACATTTATGATGATTTCAAATTATAAAAACCCTTTAGTCTCCATGGTTTACATAACAATATTCTGCGCTTTAAAGGTTAATCCAAGCACGACTATACTCGTACGTGATGTGTTCAATTATCAAACAAAATCACTAGTGTTCAGATAGCAAAATATAAAAAATGTTTAGTGTCAAATTAAACAAATGAGAGGAATTTTCATCGACTTGAAATTGTGGTTCGCGGTAGCGAGGCCCAATTTCAAATGGGTGAAAATGTATGTAATTTGTTTAATTATTCAACAAAATCACTGTCATTGGAAATGAAATGAGTGTTTAGATATCAAGATTTGGTCTCAAATTAAACAATTATGAATACTTTTCACCCACTAGATGGTGTGTGTCGTGGTAGCGAAAGACAACTTGAATGAATGAATGAATGAATGAATGAATGAATGAATGAATGAATGAATGAATGAATGAATGAATGAATGAATGAATGAATGAATACAAACATGAATGGATGAAAGGATGGATGCATGCATGAATGAATAAATAAATAAATAAATAAATAAATAAATAAATAAATAAATAAATAAATAAATAAATAAATAAATAAATAAATAAATAAATAAATAAATAAATAAATAAATAAATAAATAAATAAATAAATAAATAAATAAATAAATAAATAAATAAATAAATAAATAAATAAATAAATAAATAAATAAATAAATAAATAAATAAATAAATAAATAAATAAATAAATAAATAAATAAATAAATAAATAAATAAATAAATAAATAAATAAATAAATAAATAAATAAATAAATAAATAAATAAATAAATAAATAAATAAATAAATAAAAAAATGCAGGAATGAAAGAATGACATAAAGAATGAATTATTCAATGAACACATGAATGAAACCAACCCTAGACTTTAACTTAGTGTTGTTTTAAAGTCATCCCACCATCTACGATGCTGGCCTAACATTAAACCAACATAGGCTAACCATCATTTCTTTGTGGGGAGAGTGTTCACCCGCTAATCGGACTTGTCCACGCACACATATTGACAGATATTGTGAATTATCGGATTATTCCGAGCCATAACGTGAGCTCTCATGCCGTGAAATTGATTTGTCGCCTGTAAAGCATGAAATAGATTTCAGCCTTGTCGACCAAATATTGCTGTCTTCTGATTAATCGTCGCACCCGCCCTAGCCAATCAGATAGACGTATGATTTCGTAAATCATGCTGAATTGGATCTAGTCAGCCGTTCGATGACAAACATTATTCTTAAAACGGAATAATTTTCAGTACTCGGCTCATTGTTGTGTACACTTACACAATGCAGCTGTAGTATGGAAGAGGGCTTTCAATTAACCATGTTAACACTAGACTGCTTACTTTCATGTTGATTCACTAATTGGAATCTAATAAACTTAGACATTTCATCAATGTTTTTTATTCATTGTGGAGTGAAAAATGCTTGCGCAATTTCTACCCCGAAATGATTAAGCCAATTTCAGTACGGGAACCGACTTTAGACGTCAAAATCTGACGTCTATGGACGTCAGATTCAGACGTATAAAGACGTCCCTGCACTGAAATAATAAAATATTTTTAATGGCCGTATACCCAGAAATTGGTATTCAAATGAATCGGAAAAAGCTGAATAATAACGCGAAAATCACCAGATCTACAGTAATCAAATATGTATAAGGGCTGTAGACCCATAACATAGGTATTCAAATGAATCGGAAGAGCTAACAGTTATGACAGTTATGATGATTTTAAATTGAAAGAAACCCTCTGATCACTCCCAGCAGGCTACAATCTGAGGATGAGCTACAGTCTATAAGGCCACTATGTTTTTTCTCTGTTTTAGATTTAGATAGCGCATTACCAAAAAAAGCGCGCATTGGATTGTTGCCGATTTCCGAGAAAAACAGTTAGTTTCGTGAGATAAAAAAAAAAAAAAAAGGTTTTTCATCAATATCTTTTCTAGAAATCTTTTTTTTTTATATATATTGTCGCCCTCATCATTTTTTCCAAAAATAGGTTCAATGTTTTTTAACGCCCTCCTTTAATAAATTTGGGATTTGTTCTGATCTAAAACAGAAAAATAAAACATAGTGGCCGATGGATGTATGTCTCCATGATATACACCCCTCATTCACATTCATGGCTATGAAGTGACTGTTCTTTGCAATAATATAAATCAACATGTAGAATAAATACACGCTCCTAATTGCTTGTGAGACATCACAGTTGAGCTGATTACTATTTTTCGCTAGAGTATGCCTAGATACACCTACCATATAATTGTGACAAATCATGCACACATCATTTATTTCTGGCAACGTTGATTCAATGTTTTGCCTGTGTCGTGTCCCAAACGTACGTATATTTTATGACTTTGCTGAACGTAGTCATGATTACTATATCATTTTTAGAATGATTGGACATAATCCAATATTAACCCAGAAGAGTAAATAGTCCCATATTTGTTATGACAAGATAACCTGATGAATCAATGAATGAATGAATGGGGTCTAGGCCACATTTGTAGGTACATATACGCTAAACTGGGCCAGGAGAACCTCCTGAGGATGGTGAGATAAATGGGATGACACTGCCCTCCAGACACAGGATTCGATATTCGAGCCCTGGCGGTCTAAGTCCGAGCTCGCTATCTCTTGGTAACGGAGGCTCCACACGATACTAAATCATTACGAGTTGAGCCTGAGTGCCAGAGCGGTGAACGAACCCGTGATCTCCGACTTTCCAGACAGGCAGACACTGCATCAGGCCCCTATAATCTGATAACCACTGGTGTCACTGTTTCTTATCCTTGTCCAGTGAGGCAGACACAACGACACTATCCCACTGGGCACACGACGTTGTTGCGACGTTGAATCAACGTCAATGACGTTGATTCAACGTCGCAACAACGTCGTGTGCCCAGTGGGATGAATGCTATTTTACGAATATATTATATAATCCACCCAATACGAACGCACTGAGGTTTCATTTTATTTACTACACATGACTGTTTTATAAAATCCAGATTTGTATAGGAATTACGAAAACAACTCACAGCAAAATTTGAATTAAATGATCAAATAAATAGTGAAATGTTTCAAATTGTATAAAAATTGTTTCAAAAAGGTTAGTACTTGCACTACGCTGATGCCATTTAGGGGGTTAGGCCTACTTTAAATGTCACCTTAATGCGAGATGGAATTTAAAGGGTTTCCATAGTGTAAAAGTTAGGTTTTTAACGGTGATAATGGGATTTAAAGAGTTCATTTAACCCTTTAACTGCCGGTGCCGCATATTTTCGGGTTTTTATTTTTTATTAGCACATTAAGTACCACCTTTAAAACATGTTAAACATAAAATGAGACATCAATCAGCAATATTTGAAAACAGTTGACCTCCATTTTGTCAAATCTGAATAATTTTCACTCACTTGAAGTTGTGGATCGCGTCAGCGAGACACAACTTCAAGTAGGTGAAAATTCAGATTAAATAATATGGCGGTTAAAGGGTTAAAGAGTCACCAGAAGGCAAGATTAAATTTGAAGGGTTGCAATAATGTAAGATTACAGGGAGCAGAGCATGTTGACTAGAGTATGGCTCAATGTTGGGCCACCGTCTGCGACGCTGGCCCAACATTGAACCAGCATTGAGTCAATGTTGTGTGCTTCCTGAGACCGGTTTGACCTGAGGCAACCTGCAGGGAATAAAATCGAGAACAGATTTCCAAACTGTGATCAATCTTGTGATCCTCCAGGGCGTAGTATGTTATTGTTATTACATTTTGTCAGACTCGTAAAGTAAATAAAAGTCTGAATCAATTCAAATTTGATGATAAAATAACCATATATATCATTGGCGAAATGGTAGCCGTGGGTGAGTGAGTGAGTGAGTGAGTGAGTGAGTGAGTGAGTGAGTGAGTGAGTGAGTGAGTGAGTGAGTGAGTGAGTGAGTGAGTGAGTGAGTGAGTGAGTGAGTGAGTGAGTGAGTGAGTGAGTGAGTGAGTGAGTGAGTGAGTGAGTGAGTGAGTGAGTGAGTGAGTGAGTGAGTGAGGAGAGAGTGAGTGAGTGAGTGAGTGATTGAGTGAGTGAGTGAGTGAGTGAGTGAGTGAGTGAGTGAGTGAGTGAGTGAGTGAGTGAGTGAGTGAGTGAGTGAGTGAGTGAGTGAGTGAGTGAGTGAGTGAGTGAGTGAGTGAGTGAGTGAGTGAGTGAGTGAGTGAGTGAGTGAGTGAGTGAGTGAGTGAGTGAGTGAGTGATTGAGTGAGTGAGTGAGTGAGTGAGTGAGTGAGTGAGTGAGTGAGTGAGTGAGTGAGTGAGTGAGTGAGTGAGTGAGTGAGTGAGTGAGTGAGTGAGTGAGTGAGTGAGTGTGTGAGTGAGTGAGTGAGTGAGTGAGGGAGGGAGTGAGTGAGTGAGTGAGTGAGTGAGTGAGTGAGTGAGTGAGTGAGTGAGTGAGTGAGTGAGTGAGTGAGTGAGTGAGTGAGTGAGTGAGTGAGTGAGTGAGTGAGTGAGTGAGTGAGTGAGGAGTGAGTGAGTGAGTGGTGAGTGAGTGAGTGAGTGAGTGAGTGAGTGAGTGAGTGAGTGAGTGAGTGAGGGTGAGTGGAGTGAGTGAGTGAGTGAGTGAGTGAGTGAGTGAGTGAGTGAGTGGGAGTGAGTGAGTGTGTGAGTGAGTGAGTGAGTGAGTGAGTGAGTGAGTGAGTGAGTGAGTGAGTGAGTGAGTGAGTGAGTGAGTGAGTGAGTGAGTGTGAGTGAGTGAGTGAGTGAGTGAGTGAGTGAGTGAGTGAGTGAGTGAGTGAGTGAGTGAGTGAGTGAGTGGTGAGTGAGTGAGTGAGTGAGTGAGTGAGGGAGTGGTGAGTGAGTGAGTGAGTGAGTGAGTGAGTGAGTGAGTGAGTGAGTGAGTGAGTGAGTGAGTGAGTGAGTGAGTGAGTGAGTGAGTGAGTGAGTGAGTGAGTGAGTGAGTGAGTGAGTGAGTGAGTGAGTGAGTGAGTGAGTGAGTGAGTGAGTGAGTGAGTGAGTGAGTGAGTGAGTGAGTGAGTGAGTGAGTGAGTGAGTGAGTGAGTGAGTGAGTGAGTGAGTGAGTGAGTGAGTGAGTGAGTGAGTGAGTGAGTGAGTGAGTGAGTGAGTGAGTGAGTGAGTGAGTGAGTGAGTGAGTGAGTGAGTGGTGAGTGGGTGAGTGAAGTGAGTGAGTGAGTGAGTGAGTGAGTGAGTGAGTGAGTGAGTGAGTGAGTGAGTGAGTGAGTGATTTTTTAATGAAATCCACTGCTATTATCGACACTTACTTTAACATGGTTAACATTTACTCGATGATTCTTTTATTTTATTTAAAGGGAGAGAGTGGCCAATTATTAATTAGCTTGACCCATTAAAAAGTATCACAAAAACTGTTAGATCACGCCAAATCTGCATCTATCACTGTCTATTACTAATGTAAAGAAACACAAGATAAATAGAGCACTAATGTCCTGTGTGTCCGGTATGTCTATATATAGATACATGGTGCAGGGATACATTCATTACCTACATCTGTCCTGACTGCATCCCAACACGAGATGTTGAACTAACTATATTCCATAGATTTATGTCTGGAAAAAAATCATAACAAGCTGATTTTTTCAGAAAAAGATACCAACATGTGCCTATATTACATATGAAAAGTCCCCGAAATCCAACCGGGGCTTTTCGAAAAATTCAACATGGCGTCCAAGATGGCCGTCGCCATATTGTCAAATCTAGGAAATTGTGTAAATTAGTCAGTTTTAAGTCAGTTTTCTTTTGTAATATACCATTTCAACTGGTTTTGTGGTCAGTAAGTCCAAGAGGGCCGCTGTTGTATTGTCACATTGATTTACTGGTCATCTTGGCGGCCATCTTGGATTTCTCAAAATGCTCCTGTCGACTTTTAATGGACTTTTATTATGTGAATCTAGATACCTCTGGGGACGTTTCCTAAAACAATCAGCTTGTAATGAATTTTGTCCGGGTTTCAGCTGCATTCAGGCTAATGCTCCTGGACTATTAGTTCATTGCTGGCGCAGCGTCGTAGACGTTGGACCAGCATTGACCTAACGCTAGTCCAACATCCCATGTGCAATGGGATGCTCAGCTCTGCTTAACAACCCTGGTGTAGAGGTTAAATCTGCCGGCTGCCACGCCAAAGCTCGAGTTCTGGCATTAACCCTCTCAAACCTGAATTTACCAGAGTCATCTTCATCCACTACAAGCCGTGAATTGCTGTCGCAATTCTCGACTTGTAGCGGATGAAGATGATTTGAAATGAGTGGACAATTAAAGAAAATTAACATTTATTGGCAAACCAGTTTAATGTAAATTTTTGCTCTAAAAACCTTAGTTGTTGGAAAATTAAGTCTGTTTTCAGGGATGTAAAATGATGCTTCATTACGTCGTGAGGGCTTAAAGGGTCAAGGTTTTAAGCACAACGTAACCAACCCCGCCCTATCGTTAACATTCTGTATTGCGGGGAACCTCTGTGATCGCATCTGCTCCAGTGCAGCCTCAAGTCACGCAGAGCGTAGCTCAAGGAAGATGCCGTGATCGAGGAGTAACGTCATTCTGACCGACTGGTCTCAATTTTCGAATCTTGTGTCTGGAGTGCTGTGACATGTCCTAAAAATTTCACCAGTCTCAGAAGCTTCTCCTGGCCCGGTTTAGCCTGTATGTGCAGACAGGTGGCCCAAAGTGACTAAAGTATGAACTAATTCCTAGATAAACCTAGATAAACATAACTTTACTTTTTCAGAACCCATTTTTCTCATTTTCATTCTTTTTATGACGCAGCAAATCCAATGATCTAACCCACGTTGAACTCAAATGACTGTAGCGCTAGTATAGTATCAGAGGCATACGCTAACATTCCTGACAGCTCACATTTAGGTTTAAAATTAAATGAGCTTTATTTCATAGTGGACATTTCTTTATGTCGCTTTCTGTACAATCATGGCAATATTGCGAGAGAAGGAAGCCCGGACTATACCTTAATCTTATCGACTGACTTCAAGGGCTCTATATAGTGCACACTGCACGGTACCATAGACAACACTTCACATTCCAGGCCTTTGAACAGTTTGGAGTATCGTATATGCACAACCTCGATGACAAATATCCAACTCGCCCTGTTTCGAGTTTGGAGCCTCATCCGGACCGATAGAGCCAGTGTAGCCGACCTGTAAATTCATAGACATTCGTAGACAATTGTCTATGCTATATTTGTACCAACTTACGACTAGCTTGCAAATAACGACTAAACAACCACTTAGATTTGTACATCGCTGGCAGAACTATTAATTTCAACGTGTTCCAGTGTGTGAAAACTACTCCTTGAATTTGCAACAAAAACAGTTTTCTTAATTAACAAAAATACAAACCCTTTTCCTGCCGATAATTTCGAAGAAAGTTATATGGGTCTTGTCAAGTTAAATAAACTTTTAAATCTGGGATAAAAATGGTTTGGCCAGACAAGATCGACCCACCCC
Organism: Flabesymbios commensalis; assembly: GCA_964017125.1. Classification (NCBI taxonomy): domain Eukaryota; kingdom Metazoa; phylum Annelida; class Polychaeta; order Terebellida; family Flabelligeridae; genus Flabesymbios; species Flabesymbios commensalis. Next base: position 60,119,882 of record OZ024918.1, read on the forward strand.
CTATTCATTTTTTTAAAACATGTAAAAAAAACAAGCACAACTAAACACACACAAAAAAATTCTAGTTGGGGCTTGACCCACACACTTGCAAGTTTTTTTCGGATTTTCGTTCTTTCTTTTTACTTGACAAGACCCCTAAGGGTGATAGTCACTTTGATGTTTTTTACGCTGATTTGGACGTGGATAATTGTAAGTTCAAGAAGTTAACTTGTCTACTTGCGAAACTACGGACACTTTTTATGGGATCAAATGTTATTAATGACAAAACATAACTTAGATGAGAAAGTGTCATTTTATGATGTCATTATTACCCCAGACGTTGTTTTCCTGGTTGTACAATTGACACTTCGTTCAGAAAAAATTATGACGGAGCTACTTCATTCCGTCTTTGTCATAAAACGGGAATTGGAAAATGCGAAAGGATAAATCTAGTCAGGTTGGTCATTATTCCCGCGGATTATGTGAATCAATGCTAGTGTAGTGTTGGCCCGCCGTCCACGACGCTGGAACGATATTACGCCAGCGTTGGTTCCACGTATTGTGTTGGCTGGATGCTACATAAGCCCCACCTAGATGTAAATTCGTCCAGGGACAAGAAGTTGAATCAATGCTGGTTTAATGTTGGCCCGGCGTCTGCGACGCCGGGCCAACATTATACCAACATTGGGTGTTACCGGGGATTCATTCTAGATAGAGCACTAATGTCCTGTGTGTCCGGTATGTCTATATATAGATACATGGTGCAGGGATACATTCATTACCTACATCTGTCCTGACTGCATCCCAACACGAGATGTTGAACTAACTATATTCCATAGATTTATGTCTGGAAAAAAATCATAACAAGCTGATTTTTTCAGAAAAAGATACCAACATGTGCCTATATTACATATGAAAAGTCCCCGAAAATCCAACCGGGGCTTTTCGAAAAATTCAACATGGCGTCCAAGATGGCCGTCGCCATATTGTCAAATCTAGGAAATTGTGTAAATTAGTCAGTTTTAGCTCAGTTTTCTTTTGTAATATACCATTTCAACTGGTTTTGTGGTCAGTAAGTCCAAGAGGGCCGCTGTTGTATTGTCACATTGATTTACTGGTCATCTTGACGGCCATCTTGGATTTCTCAAAATGCTCCTGTCGACATTTAATGGACTTTTATCATGTGAATCTAGATACCTCTGGGGACGTTTCCTAAAACAATCAGCTTGTAATGAATTTTGTCCGGGTTTCAGCTGCATTCAGGCTAATGCTCCTGGACTATTAGTTCATTGCTGGCGCAGCGTCGTAGACGTTGGACCAGCATTGACCTAACGCTAGTCCAACATCCCATGTGCAATGGGATGCTCAGCACTGCTTAACAACCCTGGTGTAGAGGTTAAATCTGCCGGCTGCCACGCCAGAGCTCGAGTTCTGTTATTAACCCTTTCAAACCTGAATTTACCATAGTCATCTTCATCCACTACAAGCCGTGAATTGCTGTCGCAATTCTCGACTTGTAGTGGATGAAGATGATTTGAAATGGGTGGACAATTAAGGAAAATTAACATTTATTGGCAAACCAGTTTAATGGAAATTGTCTATCTAAAACCCTTAGTTGTTGAAAAATAAAGTCTGTTTTCAGGGATGTAAAATGATGCTTCAATACATCGTGAGGGCTTAAAGGGTTAAGGTTTTAAGCATAATGTTCCCCACCCCCCCCCCCGCCCTATAGTTAACATTCTGTATTGCGGGGAACCTCTGTGATCGCATCTGCACCAGTCCAGTCTCAAGTCACGCAGAGCGTAGCTCACGGAAGATGCCGTGATCGAGGAGTAACGTCATTCTGACCGACTGGTCTCAATTTTCGAATCTTGTGTCTGGAGTGCTGTGACATGTCCTAAAAATTTCACCAGTCTCAGAAGCTTCTCCTGGCCCGGTTTAGCCTGTATGTGCAGAAAGGTGGCCCAAAGTGACTAAAGTATGAACTAATTCCTAGATAAACCTAGATAAACATAACTTTACTTTTTCAGAACCCATTTTTTTCTCATTTTTTTTCATTTTATGTCACCTTAAAATGTGTATTGACGCAGCAAATCCAATGATCTAACAGCCTTCGTTGAACTCAAATGACTGTAGCGCTAGTATCAGAGGCATACACTAACATTCCTGACAGCTCACATGTAAGCTTTAAAATTGAATGAGCTTAATTTCACAGTGGACATTTCTTTACGTCGCTTTCTGCACAATCATGGCAATATTGCGAGAGAAGGAAGCCGGGACTATACCCTAATCTTATCGACTGACTTCAAGGGTTCTATATAGTGCACACTGCACGGTACCATAGACAACACTGCACATTCCAGGCCTTTGAACAGTTTGGAGTATCGTATATGCACAACCACGATGACAAATATCCAACTCGCCCTGCTTCGAGTTTCGAGCCACATGCGGACCGATAGAGCCTGTGTGGCCGACCTGTAAATCCATAGACATTCATAGACAATTGTCTATGCTATGTTTGTACCAACTTACGACCACAACCACTTAGATTTGTACATCGCTGGCAGAACTATTAATTTCAACGTGTTCCAGTGTGTGAAAACTACTCCTTGAATTTGCAACAAAAACTGTTTTCTTAATTAACAAAAATACAAACCCTTTTCCAGCCGATAATTTCGAAGAAAGTTATAAGGGTCTTGTCAAGTTAAATAAACTTTAAAATCTGGGATAAAATTGGTTTGGCCAGACAAGATTTTAAACGTGTAAAAAAAACAATTACAAAAAAACACACACAAAAAAATTCTAGTTGGGGCTTGACCCACACACTTGCAAGTTTTTTTCGGATTTTTGTTCTTTTTTTTTACTTGACAAGACCCCTAAGCGTGATAGTCACTTTGATGTTTTTTTACGCTGATTTGGACGTGGATAATTGTAAGTTCAAGAAGTTAACGTGTCTACTTGCGAAACTACGGACACTTTTTATGGGATCAAATGTTATTAATGACAAAACATAACTTATATGAGAAAGTGTCATTTTATGATGTCATTATTACCCCAGACGTTGTTTTCCTGGTTGTACAATTGACACTTCTTTCAGAAAAAATTATGACGGAGCTACTTCATTCCGTCTTTGTCATAAAACGGGAATTGGAAAATGCGAAAGGATAAATCTAGTCAGGTTGGTCATTACTCCCGCAGATTATGTGAATCAATGCTGGTTTGATGTTGGCCCGCCGTCCACGACGCTGGACCAGCATTAAGCCACCGTTGGTTCCACGTATTGTGTTGGCTAGATGCTACATAAGCCCCACCTAGATGTAAATTCGTCCAGGGACAAGAGGTTGAATCAATGCTGGTTTAATGTTGGCGCGGCGTCTGCGACGCCGATCCAACATTATACCAACATTGAGTGTTACCGGGGATTCATTCTAGATGTAAACTCGTCCAGGCAGAAGAGGGCGATAGTAAATGTGGTCCGTCAGTGAATGCAGCTCAGATGGATGGCTACTCCGGCTTGCTCGGCCTCTGGGGAAAGGACAACAGATTTCTCCTGATTTCAACAGGACAGGGGCATTCCAGGCAAAACAACGCCAGTGGCGGATCCAGAGGGGGCGACCCCCCCTCCCCCTCCGTTCAGAATCCCAAAAACATTCATTCATCCATTCATTCATTCATTATTCTATTCATTTACTTACTCATTTGTTTTTTCGCCTATCTAGTTGTAAGTTATAAAAAATAATTCTGTCACAGCTGAAATTGAGCATTCCTTCATAAATGCACTCTTTTGACCTTTTTTTCATTCACTCATTCATTCATTCATTTAATTATTCATTCGCTTTCTCATTTATTTTTGACCTATATACTTCTCAGTTATAACAAACAATTCTCTCACGGCTGAAGCGGAAAAAAATAACGTGGGCCACCTAGTGATTGGAGATGATTTTGTTACTTCTGTTCCACCTGGTGAATAGCTTAATAAATTGCCAATACACAGTGACGTCTGAGGGCTGTGTAAGGGTAGTGTAGTGTAAGGGTATATATGGCTGAGTAAAAGTCCGTGGAATTTTAAGGTTAATTCATCATGTTACCAAAATATCCAGTAGAAAAATATGAATCAGGAAAAATATGGTGTCAATACTTCTTTTTAGTTTGAGTGAAAGTTTGAGTCTCTCAGACAAAAACGAGGGAAAACATCTTTTTTATACCAACTTAACACATACATGTAACTATATTTCTTCCCATCAGATGGTGATGTAATATGGAACATTAAACATATTATTGACCCCGAGGCTGAGTTTAGAGATGAAACTACTCTGGTAGGGCTCAAATTGTGAAGAAGACAAGCAAATTAATCCCTAAAGCGCTGAAATATTGTTATATAAACCATGGAGACCATTTTTTTTTTAATTTCAAGTCATAAATGTCTTAGTCAGCTCTTTCCGCTGCATTTGAATACCTATATTATGGGTCTATGGCCATTATAAATATTTACTCTTTTAATGCGGGAATCTAGCTTAGACGTCAGAATCTGACGTTTATAAACGTCAGATTCTGACGTCTAAAATCGGTCCCGTAGTGAAAGGATTAACACATTGCCCCACATAACACACCCTATTTTTATTATGAGCGAATGAGTATCACCCATCAAACCTGGGAAGCTGGGCCAGCGTTGGTTTACTGTTTGGCCAGCGTCGTAGACGGTGGGCCAACAGTAAACCAACGTTGGGCCAACGTCACATGTTTACTAGGTATCAACTTGAATAACTCCAGAGCTCATAGGCGCGACAATCAGAAAGAGTGTCCAGCAGCGTAGTTCTTATTCCATCCCGGGTCGCCAACTGAACCAGGACACAAAGGAGCTACGTCGAAAAAGCTTGGTCAAAATTAAAACAAATAAAAAATATCCTGAAATATTTCATAGTTTTAGAAGTTCTTTTTTCGCAAGGAGGAGGGCGAGTGGGCTAAGGATCTTTCTCTGTGGTAACATGGATATAGTAGAGTACTATCTCCATGGTGGCAATGATCCTTGTGAAAGGGTGTTTTCATCCTGTAAAATATGTATAAAGCATATTGTAGCAATAATGCCAGTTGTGTCTAAATGTTTATTTCTACATAATATAGCAAACAGGATATTTACATCTCAAGTGAAAATGTGTCTATGCATAATGTTCTTGGAGATTCTCAATACTACTGATAGATTGATATAATTTGACTGTTGAGCTGGTATAGGCCCTATTCCCTTGTTTTTGTTGTAGGACCACGGGGTATGGGAACTACTAATATTTTAAGTCGAAGAAAAAACAGATTCGTAAATCTAAGTACACTCGGCGCGGCGGGCCTTGTGCATTCACATCTACGAGTCTACCAAATTTAGTTATTTCTCCAAACGTACATTTATAAGACTTTTGAGCTAATACATTTAATTTGATTGTGTTGTATAACACCGGGAGATAATACTATTTTAAATTGAAGAAATAAATCAATTACGATCAAATCGTACATTTAATATACTCGGCGATGTGCGCCTCGTACGAACTATATAACTTTCTACTTGACACAGGAATATTTTAAGAATAATTTTGCGTCAATATCTTTAATTTGTTTGTGTTGTATCAACCTATAGGGCCGAGACAGCAAATAATATATTTTAAATCGTAGATCTTAGTATAGTCGACGCTGCACGCCTCGTACAGTCTATCGTTTATAGCTTTGTCTCCTTGACATATATACATGTACATGTATTTAAAGATATGAGTTAGAAGATGAGTATCACTTAGCATTAATTTGCCCTGTTTATATAGAATTGAGAAAAACATATATTTAAAAATATTATTTTGTACGTCCTTATATGGATAAATATATATAACTGGTTGCAACTATAATAGCAAATGTATTTTAAGAAATTTGCAAATTATCTGCACCATCATGTCACGAAACACTTTAGTAATGGACTGATGTCGCCTCCATAATATTTAACACCCCGCATTATATGTATGTATATTTAATGTAGCTAAATAGGCACTTTGTAATGCCTTTCCCAGCCAACTTGGAACATTTGTAAACATTTGTACAGCGTCGGACCAACGTCGGAGACGTTGGTCCAACATTGTACACATGTTATACAAATGTTTTGTGTTTGCTGGGTTGGTTGAATAAACTGTTATTGTTGCTGTTACTATAATTATAAAACTGTAGACAGACAGACAGATATTTTATTGACATAAAGAAAAGTCATTCCTGACTTATTTGTCATAAAAATGATAGAATCTATGTACATGTATATACAAGATGGTTAATTTGCTAAAATCACACGACCCTTTACATGGTATCAGACAGACAGACAGACAGATATTTTATTGACAGAAAAGAAAAGTCATTACAGACTTATTTGTCATAGAAATGAAAGAGATATATGTACATGTATATACAAGATTGTTAGTTTGTTAAAATCATATGATAATATACATGGTATGACATACACAGCTAAAATCATGTTAAGTGGCATTAACTGGGTATTTCGATAATATAAATGACTACTACTAAAAATGAAATAAAAGGCATTGCCAAGATAACATAGAGGTCTATCATTTTGTTTCCCGCACCAAAATCAGAGCTAATATATTTTGTTTGTTTGTGTTGTAGGACCGCAAGGCCGAGGGATCTACCAGTGCCTGCCTGAACCGGGAGATCACGTGTGCACATGCGGCCAACCTGATTTGTCAGGGGAGAGACACGTGACTACAAAGGACCGGAAGGGGAAGCGTGGTGCGCATGGGCGCGCCGACCCCACCATGGTACTGTCAGAACTGGCGTCACGCTTCGCAGGGGGTACCACGATGCATGGTATCCCCAAAGCGATCCGTGCACGCTCTCCAGTGGGACGGTTATTCTGGTCCATCGTCTGCCTGGCTGCCGCGTCTATGTTCTGCATGCAGTTCATCCAGCTCCTACAGAAGTATTACTCCTACCCTAAAAAGGTGACAATAGAGGTGGTGCCCTCTGCGGTACCCTTCCCCTCGATCTCACTCTGCAACATGCGAAACCTGGACACGATGGTTCTCAACACCTTGAACCGCATCTTTAAGGAAGCGAGCGACCCGCTAGACTGGACTAACTACACCTCAGACCCCTTTATCAACGAGTATATGAACGTGGTTGCCCGGTATTACCCCATGTTTATAAAGAATGGCTCTAATATTCCTGTATTTCAAATGGTGTTAACCAGGACGACAATAGCCACAAACCTGGGGCCGGAGCTGGTGTCTAGTGCGGGGGTCCCCTTCAAGGAGCTTATCGTCACCTGCAGGTTCGGGGGTCATGACTGCAACAGAACACGTGATTTCTCCCAGTTTTTCGACCCTTATTATTATAATTGTTTCACATATAACGCTCCGGTGCCTGACGACCCTGATAGTATACTGGCGGAGGGGCTAGAGAACGGCTGGTCCACCACTGTACTCACCGGAAGTGGAATGATGGATCAAAACCAACGAGTGCGCATGATCCCCGGAAGTCACGAGTACATGAGTCCTATGTCGAGCAGTGAAGGGGTGCGACTCGTTATTCACCCCCGTAATTCTGAACCCTACCCCCACACTGAGGGGTTTGACGTACCCCCGGGGTACTCAGTCAGTTTCGGGGTTAAAGCCCGGGAGAATCAGAGGATAGGTCCCCCGCATGGCAACTGCTCCAACACCAACCCCTTTGGAGATAAGAAACTGGTGTACCGCTTGATTTCATGTCAAAAGAAATGTCTCCAGCGGGCCATCGTCAACAGGTGCGGATGTAAGGATATATCGCTTCCAGGTCACGAGGATTACGATGACGTCAAGTTTTGTAATGACGACACAAACGTGCCACGTCGCTGTCGGTACTCGGCGGACGAGGAGTGTGAGAATGAGTTATATAAGCTTTACGGTCGCATTGTGTGCGTCAGGAACACGACCGTGAAGGTGACACGTAGTGCCACGGCCACGCGAGAGTGCGGCTGTTTTCCCCCCTGCCAGGAAGTCACCTATGACGTCAGCTATAGCATCTCAAAATGGCCGGCGGAAAGTTTTGACGGTGACGAGGCTTACCGGGATATATTTTACACAGAGGGATACCCCATGCGATTCATGGGCGATGAAGATCAATCTAAATTTAACATGTACGGGGAATATTTTGACGAATTTAACCGCAAACGTGCCATGAAAGATTTCTCGCGCCTTAACGTTTACATCGCGGAAAGTAACGTTTTGCGGACACAGGAAGGAGAGGATTATTCTCAGAGCCAGCTGCTGTCTGACATTGGTGGACAGCTGGGGCTGTGGGTCGGGATATCAGTCATCACGTTAGCTGAGGTGCTCGAGCTATTCATGGATATATGTGGTTACTTTGGGCGGCGGCACGGACCGTACAGCCAGGGGAAATCCTTCTCCAAGGACCCGGCGGACAGCGAGAATCTGCGCATGTGTCGCAGCTGCCGTGTGAACGGCCTGCCAGCCAATGGCAGCATTCCACTTACAAGTGGGGAAGACCCTGGCCATATGGTGTGACGTCACGCTAGAAAACCAGGATAATGATGATGTTTACACACATATTTTGAGGTCATATTCAGCCTGTTTTAGCACATAAATTGTGATGACGTAATACTGCTTATGTTGACGTCATATGCAGTGCTGCAACACAGCTATAATGTTGACATCTCACACACGGATTGGTGACGTCATATGTATGCAGCACGGTTTTAACGGGATATACTGTGACATCCTACACATATAATGCTTACGGAATATGCATTGTGGTGGTAGATTAAAAACGCCAAATGTGACAAAATGCTAATAATAATAATCTAATAATAATAATACTTGATTGTGCTGCAGTACGAATGATTTTGTTTTCGAGCTACTGTGATGAAGATATAGTATGTGTATATAAATTGATCATGTGACGGCAACTACAAATCACATCAGCTGCATCATAATGATTTTGAATCAGGGGCGGGCCCAGAATTTATGACAGGGGTCTGATTGATAAAATTTAAAAAAAAAATTAATCAATGAGATATAGGGGTTTGACACTCTAAATTAGCTGGATTAGTACCTCAAATTAAGGTACCACACTAGTACATTTGAGCGTGACATATCTATATTGTGGCATTTCTATCGATGTCGGGGAATTTTGTTTAGTGAGGGAGGGGGGTGGGATTCTCTGGACTGCAGCTATTGATGCCATCAGTTTCGTCATGACGATTGTCAATTTACACATTTTCTTCACGCCACATATATATTCACATTGGATACATGTGACGATTTAACATGTTAAGTGCCGCAATACTCTTTAACTCTTTAACCGCCAAATTATTCAATCTGAATTTTCACCCACTTGAAATTGTGCCTCGCTGACGCGATCCACAACTTCAAGTAAGTGAAAATTATTCAGATTTAAATAAATGGAGATCAACTGTTTTCAAATATTGCTGATTGATGTCATATTTCATCTTTAACATGTTTAAAAGGTGGTACATAATGTGCTAAGAAAAAATGAAAACCCGAATATATGCGACACCGGTGGTTAAAGGGTTAACATGTTGCTTGATTTGATGACGACATGTATTAGACCATTTCCAGCTTCAAATGAAGGTAAAATACTGCTATGTTTATCAAATAGACATGTTTAAAGTACCAGTTATGCATTGCCTGACGATTTGTACACTGAGCTATCAGTGAGTGTCACAGTCACACACTGAAATTTTGTGTCGCATTTACACATATCCAACACCAGGGGTCTCTGTCGTCTGTTACGTCACCGTCTACCAACCAGCAGCCAGCAATTCATAAATCAGGCACCAGCGGTGAGGTAGATCGTGATTGGCCAGTTGTGTTTAGATGCACACCTGCCCATCCGCTGCCAACACATGGGAATTTGTGCACGCAGTGCTCGTCATACAAACCTGAGGGTATCCATGAGTGTTCCACTTTAAATTTTATATTTATTGATAATTAATTTAATGGAGTTTTTAAAAGTATGAGCTAAGCACAATTTTTACTACATATGGTATATATCAGTGTATATTCAGCCTAGATATTTTTATCTCATTTTCAGAAGCGTGAATGGTAATAACATGAATCGAGTTATTTTGCACTCTGTGAGGCCATCGTTCTGAAAGAAGCGGGATTTTTTCCACGCACCTAGTTGCGGCAGTACAGAGAGTGGCTGTAAAATCTCTGTCCCCTGGTGGTTAATATTAGCTGAACGGGGGAAGATGACCAGTGTCTGAAGTAGAGATAGAGACACTGGTGACACGAGTGAAGCCAATTTGATGAGCATCTCATTAGACATCTCCGCTTTTCCAAATGCATGATGATCGGCCAATAATGTTACTATGAGAAACACAAATGTCAATAAAGGTTCCAGTTAAACAAAAATGGGACTGCCTTTGACATGTTAATAGCAATGACATTAGCATTTAGTCAGAAATATCATTTTGGTTTTTTTATAATAAAAAATGTCATTGATGTTTATTTATTAAACACAGAGTTAAATTAGAGTAACATTTTAAACACATACAGGCCAGTGATGCTTTCACATATAAGTCATTGATCTTCACATTTTTACCACAGAGCTGGCCGGCGTTACCATTTTAAAAGGGAAATAGAAACATTCATATATTTAGACTGTGAAAGTCATTGGCGGTAACGTTGTATGCATGTTCAACATACGATTCAATGATAACTTATTCAAAATTATAGTGACCGTGACAACATTTTGAGCATAAAGTCATGCTCTGTACCCATTCATCTTCAATTGATTGCTGGGACTTCCATCTCAAAGAGCATGAAGCAAACCAGAATTGATAAAATATTCAAATATAATATAGCAAAATAGACAGACATTCAGGCAGGGACAACAAACTTCCGCTGTAATTTATGGCATAATACGAGTCCTGCATCGGGATCGTAATCCGGATGATCCCCAAATGTAATGGATAGTTGACCATGGTGTGCTATTATAGTAGTATTGCATTAATTCATAAGGTGGGTGGTCATCAATTATGACGTCATATATTTAACCTATTTCATTCATTCATAAAAGTGGGTAGGTCTAGTGACAGTACACAACAGCTGTGATACTATAACGTTTCCAATCCATGAGACCTGGGGCGCATATTACAAAGAATCCTAACTTTGATCCTATCTCAACTTTCTCTCATTTCCATATAAAAAGTTAGGATTGATCCTAACTTTTTATATGGAAATGAGAGAAAGTTGAGATAGGATGAAAGTTAGGATTCTTTGTAATATGCGCCCCTGGATCGATTCTGTTTCCGGATCGTCTTAATTTAAGCGATTGTTCCGTGGCCCGAAACACACCTCAGGTGAGAGTTTCATGTAAATCCGATTTTTACGTTTTCAGTAATCAGACGAACAGACCAACCAACAAGACCAAAACCTTAGCATTCCTGGTGGTGGAAAAAACAGCGAGCAACCATTTTGTGATGGATTTGGAAACCCTGCCTGTATCATATGTATCGTCTATATATTTAAAACATTGTATGATTTCATGTGTACACCGCATAGCGAGAGTATTACAATAACGTTGGCTGAATCGACTGAAATCAACTATGTTTTATACAATTGATCAGAATTTTTCAATTATACATGTATAACTATAATTTTGAATGATGTCACCGCAGCTAGTCAGAGACGTTGTTCCAATGCTTTATCACTTCCGGGCTACGTCGGATATTGTGGCCCAACATTGATACTGCATTTGGCCAACGTAAGGCCAGCAAACACGAGAAATTGAATCAATTTTGGTTTAATGTTGGCACTGTGACATTAAGGCAATATGCGATCAACGTCTTCGTTGGGGCGGTATCTCGGGTAATATTAAAAAAATTCAACTATTGGTGTGTTGGTCCTTTACCACCCATACCTTTCTCAGAAAGTATCAAAACAATAATTCCATCTTAACCCTTACAGCGCGGTGATCGGCTTTAGTCCTCAGAATCTGACGACTGTAGACGTCAGATTCTGACAACTAAAGTCTATCCCCGCACTGTAAGAGTGCAAATATTTTTATTGGCCGTTGACCTATAACATAGGTATTCAAATTAATCGGGAAGAGCTAACTAAGACGTTTATGCTGATTTTAAATTGAAAAATCCCTTTGGCTGCGATGTTTTTTTACAAATTAATTCAGCGCTTTAAGGGTTGAATTTAAAAACAGCAAGTGGCAGATGTCAAGTATATCAAATAAATCAATTTGAGATATATCACTTTATTATATAACCTGATCCTGATGCGCCCGTCTATATGAGCCATTTCTGAATCGTTCAGCTAGTGAAGAGATTTTGGGATAAAAACTTTTTTTCTTCTGATTTTGCGATTATAAATGTTTTGTATGCTTAGGGGATATTATGACAAGCATTAGTCTGCAATTGCCAATCAGTAAGTTATTTATTCTCTATTTTAGAGTTGAGACGTAACAGTAAATGGTAAGAACGTTTTTTGTAACGATAAAGAAGGTCTTGTAACGGTAAAGAAATAATGTTATTAAATAACTAGATGTTTTAGTATGCGGGGCCTATTGTATAATTGTTAACATATTTTCATACAAATTGACATTGAATGAACACTAAATTTACGTATTAAATTAGTATTTGTCTTTACCGTTATATGTGTGTCTTTACCGTCAATTATGCGAAGACAATTTATTATAACGGTAAAGACGCACTACTTTGCATAATTACCAAGACATGTTCATTTGTTTCTACTTGAGAACTTCGTTTTGTCATGCTTTCATGACAAGAATAATCTACAAGCACTATTTTATTTTCCAACCAAGGTTATTACCACACGGTAGAGACATCCTATTGTTGTGACATCTTATGTTATATTTATATTGAAGTAATCTTTGTCCACAAGCAAAATCTTCTTCATTTGAATGACAAAATGGAAGACTATATCCGGGAATGTATGCACTACAGCCCTCTGGTGAATGCTTGCATAAGTAAGATCCCTTAGCAGTGAAAACATTTGTTTTAAAAAACTCGGCCCGCGTGTTAATATTAAATAACGTTTTATTTTATAAGTAAACAAAGACATATTAGAAATAAGGCAAGCTGTCTTGACTTGCAATCACATAATTATATTACATTAACAAGTGTTCAAAAATTCGCAGACCCTTTCTGGACAACTCACAACGAAGACTAATCAAGCATATCATATCAAATAACAAATCGATTTTCTAAGGTTGTAGAACAATTCTGAGTCTTAAATACACGTCTGTACCTATATAGAAATGATAACAAACTTCAAATAATGCAAACCTTTTGCAAATTTGTTGAAGACAGTCATGTCTTTAACGTTATTGCTATAAAAATTGAAAATGACCCATATGTTTTCAAGCATATCTTAAACTTAGAAATATCACTGAATTTGAAATCCAGCTTCAAAGGAATAACAAACAATTCAGATAGAAGATAAATTGATAGATAGTATGTGGAGAAGGTGATGTACTTCTCATTATTAAAACAGTGGAAGGTAAAGTTAGATGCACCCACATTTGCATGTATTGTTTGCACCGACCGTTCAAAAACATGATAAGTACGTACATGAGATCACCTACACTCCCATGCAGTGCTTGACTCAGTCGGCAGTGCCCATGCTGGCGTGCAGTGTAGAGATCACCGTATGTGACCCTTGTGTCAAAAAGGGCAAGACTTAGGAGATATAGGTGAGCACGTGTGGTTTGGGGCCCGGGGGCATGCCCCCCATGTGATAAATAACAAACCCCATTCGGTGAATTATGGCATGTTTGAACTCAAATTACCCGTTTAACCGCCAAATTATTCAATCTGAATTTTCACCCACTTGAAGTTGTGTCTCGCTGACGCGATCCACAATTTCAAGTGAGTGAAAATTATTCAGATTTGACAAAATGGAGGTCAACTGTTTTCAATCTTGCTCATTGATGTCACATTTTATCTTTAACATGTTTAAAAGGTGGTACTAAATGTGCTAATAAAAAATGAAAACCCGAATATATGCGACACCGGCGGTTAAAGGGTTAAGCGTCGTAATATTAATACAGACGTGATCAGCGATATGTGAAGCTTTGTTTGGAAACCATGTGAGTGTTTCACTCAAAGTTGGCTAAATGTATAACAACATTTGACCAACATTATCAGTTCATGCTCACCATTGTATTCCTATATAATTACAAGTAAAACATATGTGATCAACTGTTTGTCATTATTTTGTTTGATGATAGTCGCACTTGATTATATTGCGGTGAGAGTGATTTCTTCCACAATTGACAAGCTATGTATATTATAATGTGCTATAATCTGATGATGAATGGATAATTATACAGTAATAATATAATTATACAATGAGAGTGGCTAATGATGCTCTGATATGCGTATATTATGCATGATTTATTATAATGACAAAATGAAATGCTTATCATTGATGTATATAAATGATAAACAATAAACAATGTAACTTCACATTAGTCTGTATCTTTTTCTATTAACTCATTCAATGTGCGGACCGATTTTAGACGTCAGAATGTGACGTCTATAGACGTCAGATTATGACGGCAACATGGCGCTCACAAAAGACAACATGGCGCTGCGCCATGGCAGCTAGACGAAACACTGCCTCGCACTGAATGAGTAAAATATTGATTATGATTGTATACCCATAACATAGCTATTCAAATAAGGGGCAAAGAGCTAACTAAGACATTTACGATGATTTCATATTGAAAAAAAAACTTTGCTCTTCATGGTTTCTTTGTGACTGGAAAGTAATGTACTTTCCAATGACATGGATATTGTATTTTCGTATTTTCCATGAAATACTTGAAATCTTCGGTACAGACGATCAACCAACATTGAATATAGTCCAAGCATCATTGTTGTAAACCTTACAGCGCGGAGGTTACCTTAGTCGCTAAAATCTTATGTCTATACGGGTCTTTTTCTAAATGGACAGCCTTATATTTGATTAATCAAAGATAACTGAGCATGCAGAGCAAACAACATAAGTCGGGTTGTAGAAAAAACACGTGATATTTGTGAGAATTACCTCAAAATTAAGACACTGTTTTTTAAAACAACATTCCATCTCACTTTGTAAAATATAATAATAAATAGTTGTTTATCATTAGTATCACTGCATCGCAAGTAGAGGCATATACACTAGTTCTGATTGTTGATAAGTCATTTGTCTGGTATTATCGTTTTGTCTTTGAAATTGTTGTTTTCGACGGTATATACAGCAGCCACTATAATAATAGCTATTATCAAGATCTGTAGACTACATCCCACTGCAATGCCAACCATGGCTTCTTCATTTAATCCTGAATTGTCGTCATAACGTAGATGTCCCATAAGCTTCTCGTAATTTCCGATCAGTACCTACACAACATACAATTAAATACAATTATGTTGTACAAATACATTCAAACACATGTGGTAATTTAGATTGTGCAAATTCAATGATGTTATGACTCCATTGTAGGGCCTACTACAACTATTTTGATATCAAAATGACCCAGCAAAGTCAAAACATTTGTGTAACATGTATACAATGTTGGACCAACGTCGTAGATACATGACTAGGTAATAATTCCACTTACGACTACTTGGACAGCTCCCTCTATCACGTGACCATCCGATTGTTGATCTGGTTGTTCAATTGGAAGCTGACATTGAAGACGGTTTTGTGCGACATCAATATCGTCGCAAGTGTCATTTCCAGCCAGGACAGTGTAGTCGAACACAGTGCATCCGGTTAGCATATTATCACCCTGAAATATATAGGATATGATGCATATTATTGTTCTGAAATATGAAATATATGATACATATTATTGCCCTGGCATATAAATCATCACTAATTAAATGTGGTACCATTACCACTGTAATTACCACTGTACTTATTGGAACCACCTATGTAGTTAATGTAATTATTTTAATTACCACTGTAATTACTATAACTACCACTGTTATTATTTTACTGACCAAATACGCAACATTACCATTTGTGAGGTTTATCTACAGTCAGTAAGCTATTATGCTAAATAAATTAGCAAGCAATTATTTTACAATTAAAATTCGTATTCACAAAGAATACATTTCATTGAATCTTCACATTTTTACCACAGAGCTGGCTGTTGCTACCATTTTAAAAGTAAAATAGAAACATTCATATATTTAGACTGTGAAAATCATTGGCGGTAACGTTGTATACATGTCCAACATACGATTCAATGATAACTTATTGAAAATTATAGTGACTGTGACAACATTTTGAGCATAAAGTCATGCTCTGTAACCATTCATCTTCAATTGATTGCTGGGACTTCCATCTCAAAGAGCATGAAGCAAACCAGAATTGATAAAATATTCAAATATAGTATAGCAAAATAGACAGACATTCAGGCACGGACAACAAACTTTCGCTGAAATAAATGGCATAATACGAGTCCGGCATCAGGATCGTAATTCGCATGATCCCCAAATGTAATGGATAGTGGACCATGGTATGCTATTACCCAGCAAACACGACACGTTGAAACGATAATGTTTTAATGTTGGGCCAGCGTCGCAGACGTTGTTTAAACGTGTTGTGTTAGCTGGGTATAGTAGTATTGCATTCATTCATAAAGTGGGTAGTCATCAATTATGACGTCATATATTTAACCTATTTCATTCATTCTTAAAAGTGGGTAGGTCTAGTGACAGTACACAACAGCTGTGATACTATAACGTTTCCAATCCATGAGACCTGGGGCGCATATTACAAAGAATCCTAACTTTGATCCTATCTCAACTTTCTCTTATTTCCATATAAAAAGTTAGGATTGATCCTAACTTTTTATATGGAAATGAGAGAAAGTTGAGATAGGATGAAAGTTAGGATTCTTTGTAATATGCGCCCCTGGATCGATTCTGTTTCCGGATCGTCTTAATTTAAGCGATTGTTCCGTGGCACGAAACACACCTCAGGTAAGAGTTTCATGTAAATCCGTTTTTTACGTTTTCAGTAATCAGACGAACAGACCAACCAACAAGATCAAAACCTTAGCATTCCTGGTGGTGGAAAAAAACAGCGAGCAACCATTTTGTGATGGATTTGGAAACCCTGTCTGTATCATATGTATCGTCTATATATTTAAAACATTGTAACATTGTATGTTTTCATGTATACACCACATAGCGAGAGTATTACAATTACGTTGGCTGAATCGACTGAAATCAACACTGTTTAATACAATTGATCAGAATTGTTTAATTATATATGTTTAATTATCATTTTGAATGATGTCATCACAGCCAGCCAGAGACGTTGTTCCAATGGTCTAACACTTCCGGGCTACGTCGGATATTGTGGCCCAACATTGATACTGCATTTGGCCAACGTAAGGCCAGCAAACACGAGAAATTGAATCAATTTTGGTTTAATGTTGGCACTGTGACATTAAGGCAATATGCGATAAACGTCTTCGTTGGGGTGGTATCTTGGGTAATATTTAAAAAATTCAACTATTGGTGTGTTGGTCCTTTACCACCCATACCTTTCTCAGAAAGTATCAATAATCAATAAGTATCAATAATCAATAATCAATAATCCCAACTTAACCCTTACAGCGCGGTGATCGGCTTTAGTCGTCAGAATCTGACGTCTGTAGACGTCAGATTCTGACAACTAAAGTCTATCCCCGCACTGTAAGAGTACAAATATTTCTATTGGCCGTTGACCAATAACATAGGTATTCAAATTAATCGGAAAGAGCTAACTAAGACGTTTATGCTGATTTTAAATTGAAAAATCCCTTTGGTTGCGATGTTTTTTTACAAATTAATTCAGCGCTTCAAGGGTTAAATTTAAAAACAGCAAGTGGCATATGTCAAGTATATCAAATAAATCAATTTGAGATATATCACTTTATTATATAACCTGATCCTGATGCGCCCGTCTATATGAGCCATTTCTGAATCGTTCAGCAAGTGAAGAGATTTTGGGATAAAAAACTGTTTTTCTTCTGATTTTGCGATTATAAATGTTTTGTATGCTTAGGGGATATCATGACAAGCATTAGTCTGCAATTGCCAATCAGTAAGTTATTTATTCTCTATTTTAGAGATGATATTAAAAATATTGTTTTCTCTTTTTCACTTAACTTAATAAGCAAATTTATAGCGATAAAGACGCAACAGTAAATGGTAAGAACGTTTTTTGTAACGATAAAGACGTTCTTGTAACGGTAAAGAAATAATTTTAATAAATAACTGGATGTTTTTGTATGCGGGGCCTATTGTATAATTGTTAACATATTTTCATACAAATTGACATTGAGTAAACACTAAATTTACGTATTAAAGTAGTATTTGTCTTTACCGTTATATGTGTGTCTTTAACGTCGATTATGCGAAAACAATTTATTATAACGGTAAAGACGCACTACTTTGCATAATTAACAAGACATGTTCATTTGTTTCTACTTGAGAACTTCTTTTTGTCATGCTTTCATGACAAGAATAATCTACAAGCACTATTTTCTCTTCCAACCAAGGTTATTAACACACGGTAGATACATCCTATTGCTGTGACATTTTATTTGTGACATCTTATGTTATATTTATATTGCAGTAATCTTTGTCCACAAATAAATTCTTCTTCATTTGAATGACAAAATGGAAGGCGATATCCGGTGTATCTCTGGTGTATGCTTGCATAAGTAACATGCTTTATGCTAGCAGTGAAAACATTTGTTTTAAAAAACTCGACCCACATGTTAATTTTGAATAACGTTTTATTTTATAATTAAACAAAGACATATTAGAAATAAGGCAAGCTGTCTTGACTTGCAATCACATAATTATATTACATTAACAAATGTTCAAAAATTCGCAGACCCTTTCTGGACAACTCACAACGAAGACTAATCAAGCATATCATATCAAATAACAAATCGATTTTCTAAGGTTGTAGAACAATTCTGAGTCTTAAATACACGTCTGTACCTATATATAAATGATAACAAACTTCAAATAATGCAAACCTTTTGCAAATTTGTTGAAGACATGTCTTTAACGTTATTGCTATAAAAATTGAAAATGACCCATATGTTTTCAAGCATATCTTAAATTTAGAAATATCACTGAATTTGATAAGTATATTTTTGCTCATTCAATCCAAATCCAGCTTCAAAGGAATAACAAACAATTCAGATAGAAGATAAATGGATAGATAGTATGTGGAGAAGGTGATGTACTTCTCATTAAACAGTGGAAGGTAATGTTAGATACACCCACATTTGCATGTTTTGTTTGCACCGACCGTTCATAAACATGATAAGTACGTACATGATATCACCGTATGTGACCCTTGTGTCAAAAAGGGCAAGACTTAGGAGATATATGTGAGCACGTGTGGTTTGGGGCCCGGGGGCATGCCCCCCCATGTAATAAATATCCAACCCCATTCGGTGAATTATGGCATGTTTGAATTCAAATTAACCCTTTAACCGCCAAATTATTCAATTTGAATTTTCACTCACTTGAAGTTGTGTCTCCCTGACGCGATCCACAACTTCAAGTGAGTGAAAATTATTCAGATTTGACAAAATGGAGGTAAACTGTTTTCAATCTTGCTCATTGATGTCCTATTTTATCTTTAAGATGTTTAAAAGGTGGTACTTAATGTGCTGATAAAAAATGAAAACCCGAATATATGCGACACCGGCGGTTAAAGGGTTAAGCGTCTTAGTATTAATACAGACGTGATCAGCGATATGTGGAGCTTTGTTTGGAAAACATGTGAGTGTTTCACCCAAAGTTGACTAAATGTATAACAACATTTGACCAACATTATCAGTTCATGCTCATCATTGTATTCCTATATAATTACAAGTAAATCATATGTGTTCAACAGTTTGTCATTATTTTGTTTGATGATAGTCGCACTTGATTATATTGCGGTGAGAGTGATTTCTTCCACAATTGACAAGCTATATATATTATAATGTGCTATAATCTGATGATGATTGAATAATTATACAGTAATAATATAATTATACAATGAGAGTGGCTAATGATGCTCTGATATGCGTATATTATGCATGATTTATTATAATGACAAAATGAAATGCTTATCATTGATGTATATAAATGATAAACAATAAACAATGTAACTTCACATTAGTCTGTATCTTTCTCTATTAACTCAATGTGCGGACCGATTTTAAACGTCAGACGTCTATAGACGTCAGATTATGACGGCAACATGGCGCTCACAAAAGGTAACATGGCGCTGCGCCATGGTAGCTAGACGAAACTCTGCCTCGCACTGAATGAGTAAAATATGGATTATGATTGTATACCCATAAATTAAAACAAAACCTTTGCTCTTCACGGTTCCTTTGTGACTGGAAAATATTGTACTTTCCAATGACTTGAAAATTGTATGTTCGCATTTATTCTCCATGAAATACATTGAAATCGACAAGTTAATCTTCGGTACTGACAATCAACCACCATTGAATATAGTCCAAGCATCATTGTTTTCAACCTTACAGCGCGGAGGTTACCTTTGGCGTTAAAATCTTATGTCTATACTGGTCATTTTCTTAATGGACAGTCTTATATTTGAATAATCAAAGATAACTGAGCATGCAGAGCAAGCAGCATAAGTCGGGTTGTAGGAAAAACACGTGATATATGTGAGAATTACCTCAAAATTAAGACACTGTGTTTTAAAAAAACATTCCATCTCACTTTGTAAAATATAATAATAAATAGTTGTTTATTATTAGTATCACTGCATCGCGAGTGGAGGCATATACACTAGTTCTGATTATTGATAAGTCATTTGTCTGGTCTTATCGTTTTGTCTTTGAGCTTGTTGTTTTTGACGGTATATACATATATACACTACAATAACAGCTATTATCAAGATCTGTACACTACATCCCACTGCAATGCCGACCATGGCTTCTTCATTTAATCCTGACTTGTCGTCATAACGTAGATGTCCCATTAGCTTCTCGTAATTTCCGATCAGTACCTGCACAACATACAATTAAATACAATTATGTTGTTCAAATATATTCAAATTAAACACATAAGAAGAAATGTGGTAATTTAGATTGTGCAAGTTCTAGGTTATCCGTCAATTGTAGGGCCTATTACAACTATTTTGATATCAAAATAACCCAGCAAACTCAAAACAGTTGTTTACCATTATACAATGTTGGACCAACGTCGTAGATACATAACTAGTTAATAATTCTACTTACGACTACTTGGCCAGCTCCCTCTATCACGTGACCATCTGGTTGTTGACCTGGTTCTTCAATTGGAGGCTGACACTGAAGACGGTTTTGTGTGACATCAATATCGTCACAAGTGGCATTTCCAACCAGGACAGTGTAGTCGAACACAGAACATCCGGTTAGCATATTATCACCCTGAAATATATAGAATATGAGGTATAATATTGTTCTGAAATATGAACTATATCATACATATTATTGCCCTGGCGGATAACTCATCAATAATTAAATGTGGTACCATTACCACTGTAATTACCACTGTAATTATTGTAACCACCTATGTAGTTAATGTAATTATTTTAATTACCACTGTAATTACTATAACTACCACTGTAAATATTTTAATGACCAAATACGCAACATTACCATTTTGTGAGGTTTATCTACAGTCAGTAAGCTATTATGCTAAATAAATTAGCAAGCAATTATTTTACAATTAAAATTCGTATTCACAAAGAGTAAAATAATCAGGAAAGCTATGTGTTTTACTATAACATTAAGTAAAAATCAATCATGTCTCTCTAATGCGAAATTCATGTGGAAGTAAATGTATATATTTATAGTGAGCAACATATTATTTTATTGCGCAGTGAGTTATTGCGCAGTGAGTGAGTGAGTGAGTGAGTGAGTGAGTGAGTGAGTGAGTGAGTGAGTGAGTGAGTGAGTGAGTGAGTGAGTGAGTGAGTGAGTGAGTGAGTGAGTGAGTGAGTGAGTGAGTGAGTGAGTGAGTGAGTGAGTGAGTGAGTGAGTGAGTGAGTGAGTGAGTGAGTGAGTGAGTGAGTGAGTGAGTGAGTGAGTGAGTGAGTGAGTGAGTGAGTGAGTGAGTGAGTGAGTGAGTGAGTGAGTGAGTGAGTGAGTGAGTGAGTGAGTGAGTGAGTGAGTGAGTGAGTGAATATTACTCTATGCCACTATACATGCTATATGCACAATTATGTCAATACCGCTAATTATTGTACGCCAAGGTATTACCGAAAATTATTTTAACTATTTTACATGTGTTAATATTCAACAAATGTACCTTTTCAAAGGAAACCATCATACGTGCTGCAGATCAGATTAGTATTATCCGTGATTGGCGTTAAATGAAAAAATGGCAATATGAAAGCAACAATGTGTGTTACATGTGTTTTATTTGTCTACTTAGACGTATCATAATTGCATTTAATGACCTCGAAGTGATCACAATATTAAAATACATATAACAAAATACATTCTACTGAACAGTAGTTGATACATTTTAATTCAGTTCTAAAAGTTTTAGTTAGTACAGTATCATTATCGCTGAGTACATCACATAGAAATGTATTCTGCATCATTATACTGGGCTTAGTTACGTTTTTTTGTGAGCGTAACTTACATATAATTCAGACCCTGTCATAGATATATTGAAATGTTTAGCTAAACACAATATCATTAAACCTTACGTATATACATTTTATTGCTCATGAGTAGCCCTGGGGTTGTAGCGTGGTACGTCTATGCTTCTTACAATGAGAAGGCAGCCCCTCTCTCTGGTGGGGTCGTATCTTGATACGTCAATGCTTCTGATGGTGACAAGGCAGCACCATTTTCTCTGGTGGGAAAACACAAACATGCTAAGAGAAAGCTGGAAATTTGTTTCATTGAAAGAGTTACTGATTGTCACGCCATTTCGACCAGGGCTATATATCTAGACTTACTAGCATAGTCTTTGACAGTGCTTTAAATCTGATGAGTCATGTAACTGGTATATCTCACGCTTGCTACTATCATATGCATGACGTGAGTAAAATAGGGTCCTTTTTAACACCATATATTGCAAAAAGAATTGCAACTTCGTTTATAGGTAACAAGCTGGGCTATTGCAACTCATTTAAAAGGTAATATCAAAACTGCAGTGTGCACAGAATTGTTAGAAGTAGATAGTTACAAAGACTCGTCGTTTTTGTCACATACCTCCTGTCTAAATTCTTTACACCGGTTACCTTAAAAAATGCTCACCTGAAATACAAAAGTATACACTTATCAATGTGAATTTTCACTCTTTCGATGTTCAATATTCTCCCTTTCGAGCTCGATCAGAAAAACAAGCGAAAATTTCTTGAATAAAGCGTTGTTATGAAAAATAACTACTTTAAGCTAGGGGATTTTTCACACTTTCAAAATAGAATGTATTAGTTAGTAAAAATAATATTATGTTTGTCAATTCACTGGATAGTATGGATT
>OZ024918.1:60145898-60480789 GCA_964017125.1 Flabesymbios commensalis
TGTACACTAGCATGGTGGTATGTGTTGTACACTATCATGGTGGTATGTGCTGTACACTAGCATGGTGGAATGTGTTGTACACTGGCATGGTGGTATGTGTTGTACACTAGCATGGTGGTATGTGTTGTACACCATCATGGTGGTATGTGTTGTGCACTAGCATGGTGGTATGTGTTGTACACCATCATGGTGGTATATGTTGTACACTAGCCTGGTGATATGATCTGTACACTAGCATGATGGTATGTACTGTACACTAGCATGGTGGTATATGTTGTACACTAGCATGGTGGTATGTAATGTACACTAGCATGGTGGTATGTGTTGTACACCAGTATGATGGTATGTAATATACACTAGCATGGTGGGATGTGTTGTACACTGGCATGGTGGTATATGATGTACACTAGCATTGTGGTATGTGTTGTACACTAGTATGGTGGTATGTGTTGCACACTAGCATGGTGGTATGTGTTGTACACTAGGATGGTGGTATGTGTTGTACACTAGGATGGTGGTATGTGTTGTACACTAGCATGGTGGTATGTGTTTCACACTAGCATGGTGGTATGTGTTGTACACTGTAATGGTGATATGTACTGTACACTAGCATGGTGGTATGTGTTGTACACTGTCTTGGTGGTATTTGTTGTACACTAGCATGTTGTTATGTGTTATACACTATCATAGTGATGTGTGTTGTATACTGGAATTGTGGTATATGCTACACACTTTTATAGTGGTATATGGTGTACACTGTCATGGTGAATATGTGGTGTACACTGTCATAGTGATTATGTGGTGTACACTGTCATGGTGATTTGTGTTGCACACTGTCTTCGTGGTATGTGTTGTACTCGTGTCCACTGGGGCTTATGACCTGAAGGTTCCAGGTTCGAATCCCGGTCGGGCCGGATATTTGTCATCGTGCTTGTACACATACAGTGTTCCAAACTGTTCAAAGGCATGAGGTGTAAAGAGCTGCCTATGGTATTTTGTACTTAAAGAAGCCTTAAGGTAATTTAAAATAAGACTAGGGCATGGTCCCTGCTCCGGGCTTCCTTCTGTCGCGATATCGCCATGATTGTGCAGAAAGCGACGTAAGCAATATCTCCTCATCCACTCATGTGTTGTACACTAGCATTGTTGTATGTGTTGTACATTGTCGTGGTATATGCTGTATTCTAGCATGAAGGTATATGTTGCACACCAGCATGGTGGTATATGTTGCACTCTAGCATGGTGGTATATGTTGTACAATAGCATGGTGATATGTGTTGTACACTAGGAAGGTGGTATATGTTGTACTCTAGCATGGTGGTATGTGTTGTACAGTAGCATAGTGATATGTGTTGTACACTAGGAAGGTGGTATATGTTGTACTATAGCATGGTGGTATATGTTGTACAGTAGCTTGGTGATATGTGTTGTACACTAGGAAGGTGGTATATGTTGTACAGTAGCATGGTAGTATGTGTTGTACACTAGGAAGGTGGTATGTGTTGTACACCAGCATGGTAGTATATGTTGTACAGTAGCATGGTGGTATATGTTGTACACTAGGAAGGTGGTATATGTTGTACACTAGGAAGGTGGTATATGTTGTACAGTAGCATGGTGATATGTGTTGTACACTAGGAAGGTGGTATATGTTGTACTCTAGCATGGTAGTATATGTTGTACAGTAGCATTGTGGTATATGTTGTACAGTAGCATGGTGGTATATGTTGTACAGTAGCATGGTGGTATATGTTGTACACTAGAAGTGGTATATGTTGTACTCTAGCATGGTAGTATATGTTGTACAGTAGCATGGTGGTATATGTTGTACAGTAGCATGGTGGTATATGTTGTACACTAGAAGTGGTATATGTTGTACTCTAGCATGGTAGTATATGTTGTACAGTAGCATGGTGGTATATGTTGTACACTAGAAGTGGTATATGTTGTACTCTAGCATGGTGGTATATGTTGTACAGTAGCATGGTGGTATATGCTGTACACTAGAAGTGGTATATGTTGTACTCTAGCATGGTGGTATATGTTGTACAGTAGCATGGTGGTATATGTTGTACACTAGAAGTGGTATATGTTGTACTCTAGCATGGTGGTATATGTTGTACAGTAGCATGGTGGTATATACCTGCTGGTTGTTTGCTAGGGTGGTTGACAAGGAGATGCCACATCCACCCAGTAGAGTTGTATATCACCTGGCGGTTCAGACCAGTAAAGCGATTAGCTCTCTCAATCCTGTCCTGTGATTCCAACTTTGATATCCAGTAAATATACTCCTCATAGATAGCTAATCCCATTGGGCGATATGTATCAGGTATCACCACCTGACGATTACCACCGTCCAAATCTGCACTCCTGACAAAACATAACAAACAGTAAGTCACTATAGTCAGCCAGTATTGATCTAGATAAGTGTGATTATGTATCATAACAAATACACAACAATAATTCTCTGCATTTATCTCGTTGATATGTTATAACTATAAACATACATGTATATGAATAAAACTACATACATAATTATGAATGAATGATTGAGTGAGTGAATGAATAAATGGATGAATGAATGAATGAATGAATGAATGAATGAATGAATGAATAAATGAATGAATGAATGAATGAATCAATCAATCAATCAATCAATCAATCAATCAATCAATCAATCAATCAATCAATCAATCAATCAATCAATCAATCAATCAATCAATCAATCAATCAATCAATCAATCAATCAATCAATCAATCAATCAATCAATCAATCAATCTATGAATCAATAAATCAATCAATGAACATGTAAATTAATAAAAAATCATACATAATTACAACTGAATGAGTGAGCGAATAAATAAATGAATAATTGAATGAAGGAATTAATTAATGAATGACCGAATCAACGAATCAATTAATCAATGAATCAATGAATTATTCATGAAAACGGCCTAACTGAAGTATATCCCCATGCGTATAAGCTAGCAGAGTAAAGTAGTTCCAGTCAGTGGGACCCCCTCAACTGAAGTATAGCTTCAGAAACATTACTTAGTAAATATTAAGAGATCATTATTTTGACAGAGTTTAGTTTGGTTACTGTCTTGAGACTAGTATTCTGTATGCACTAAATAAGCACAGGTATCGACAGGTCACCAGATCCTCTTCATCTAATCATTAACACCTACATTAATAATTATATTAATCCTTTCAAGCCTGACTTTACATTGTCATTTTCATCCACCACAAGCCGCGAATTGCTGTCGCAATTCCCGACTTGTAGTGGATGAATATGATTTGATCTGGGTAAAAAAGTAAAGACAATTGCCATGTATTGGTAAATCCTTTTCATGGAAATTTTCATTCTAAAACCCTTGGTTGTAGGAAAATTAATTTTGTTTTCAGGGATGTAAAATGATGTTTTAATGCATCGTGATGGCTTAAAGGGTTATTTTATATCATCTTGATACCAGTCTTCATGTCCACTTCATACTGTTTCATCATCAGGGTCTATACTTAATGCCATCTGACTTCACCTTCCACTTCATTCCATAATAGGCAAAGATAGCCCGTAACGTGTGTAGCTCAATGTGTAAGGTGTGGAATATGTATAGGCCTGATTTGTATAATATGTGTAATGACTATTTTTGCATGTATGGGCTCTCCTGTGTTTTTGTTTGTTTCTAAAATTATTTGTGAATTATTTGTAATTGATTTAAAATCCACTGCTTAATGTCCTAATACTAAATAGTTATCGAAACTAGGAAAATTACCATCTTAGACTACCTGGTCATATACAAACCTTTGCTTCATTCTCCTTAATTAGACCAAAAAATGGTTGGATGAAATTGATGTTGCGATCTATCGATGGAAAATAAAAAGAATGAGATAATTGCGTGGAAGTGGCGAAAAATATAAAAATAGAAAGAAATGGACATGGCGTGTTGTTGGCTGACACTCTGTATAATGTTAGTAAGAAGTGGGGATTTGAACCTGTCAGCTCGTATTAAGTACAGTTGTAAATAATGGAGTGGGCATGTCGACCTGTCGGGTGGCCTTGAATAGAGTGATGTAGAATAAAGTGCGAGCTGTTGACTTGTCGGCTGGTAATAAATATAGTATTAAATGAAGCGGACCTGGCAACCTGTCGGCTGACATTAGAAGTAGTGATAGAATGATGTAGAGGTCGACCTCACTACTAGGATCAACACGAGTGGTATGAAGTGAAGTGAAGATGTCAACCTGTTGGTTGGTATTACATATAGTGAAGAATGAAGTGGACCTGGAGACGTGTCTCCTGACATTACACGTATGGGTACAATAAAGTGTAGGTGTGGTATAGAATAAAGTGGACCCGGCGACCTTTCGACTGACATCACTCGTATGGGTACAATAAAGTGTAGGTTTGGTATAGAATGAAGTGGAGGTGGCGACCTTTCGGCAGACATTACTCGCATGGGTACAATGAAATGTAGGTGTGGAATAGAATGAAGTGGAGGTGGCGACCTGTCGGCTGACATTACACATATGGGTACAATGAAGTGTAGGTGTGGAATAGAATGAAGTGGAGGTGGCGACCTGTTGGCTGACATTGCACATATAGGTACAATGAAGTGTAGGTGTGGTATAGAATGAAGTGGAGGTGACGACCTGTCGGCTGACATTACACATATAGGTACAATGAAGTGTAGGTGTGGAATAGAATGAAGTGGAGGTGGCGACCTGTTGGCTGACATTACACGTATGGGTACAATGAAGTGTAGGTGTGGCATAGAATGAAGTTGAGGTGGTGACCTGTTGGCTGACATTGCACATATGGGTACAATGAAGTGTAGGTGTGGAATAGAATGAAGTGGAGGTGGCGACCTGTCGGCTGGCATTACACATATAGGGCCTAGGTACAATGAAGTGTAGGTGTGGAATAGAATGAAGTGGAGGTGGCGACCTGTTGGCTGACATGGCACATATAGGTACAATGAAGTGTAGGTGTGGGATAGAATGAAGTTGAGGTGGTGATCTGTTGGCCGACATTACACATATGGGTACAATGAAGTGTAGGTGTGGAATAGAATGAAGTGGAGGTGGCGACCTGTTGGCTGACATGGCACATATAGGTACAATGAAGTGTAGGTGTGGGATAGAATGAAGTTGAGGTGGCGACCTGTTGGCTGACATTACACATATGGGTACAATGAAGTGTAGGTGTGGAATAGAATGAAGTGGAGGTGGCGACCTGTTGGCTGACATTGCACATATAGGTACAATGAAGTGTAGGTGTGGAATAGAATGAAGTGGAGGTGGCGACCTGTTGGCTGACATTACACGTATGGGTACAATGAAGTGTAGGTGTGGCATAGAATGAAGTTGAGGTGGTGACCTGTTGGCTGACATTGCACAAATGGGTACAATGAAGTGTAGGTGTGGAATAGAATGAAGTGGAGGTGGCGACCTGTCGGCTGGCATTACACATATAGGGCCTAGGTACAATGAAGTGTAGGTGTGGAATAGAATGAAGTGGAGGTGGCGACCTGTTGGCTGACATGGCACATATAGGTACAATGAAGTGTAGGTGTGGGATAGAATGAAGTTGAGGTGGCGACCTGTTGGCTGACATGGCACATATAGGTACAATGAAGTGTAGGTGTGGAATAGAATGAAGTGGAGGTGGCGACCTGTTGGCCGACATTACACATATAGGTACAATGAAGTGTAGGTGTGGAATAGAATGAAGTGGAGGTGTTGATCTGTTGGCCGACATTACACATATTGGTACAATGAAGTGTAGGTGTGGAATAGAATGAAGTGGAGGTGGCGATCTGTCTGCTGGCATTGTACATATGGGTACAATGAAGTGTAGGTGTGGAATAGAATGAAGTGGAGGTGACGACCTGTTGGCTGACATTACACATATGGGTACTATGAAGTGTAGGTGTGGAATAGAATGAAGTGGAGGTGGCGACGTGTTGGCTAACATTACACATATGGATACAATGAAGTGTAGGTGCGGTATAGAATGAAGTGGAGGTGGCGACCTGTCTGCTGACATTACACATATAGGTACACTGAAGTGTAAGTAAGGTATAGAATGAAGTGAAGGTGGCGACCTGTTGGCTGACATTACACATATGGGTACAATGAAGTGTAGGTGTGGAATAGAATGAAGTGGAGGTGGCGACCTGTTGGCTGGCATTACACATATGGGTACAATGAAGTGTAGGTGTGGAATAGAATGAAGTGGAGGTGGCGACCTGTTGGCTGACATTACACATATAGGTACAATGAAGTGTAGGTGTGGAATAGAATGAAGTAGAGGTGGCGACGTGTTGGCTGACATTACACATATGGGTACAATGAAGTGTAGGTGTGGAATAGAATGAAGTGGAGGTGGCGACCTGTCGGCTGACATTACACAAATGGGTACAATGAAGTGTAGGTGTGGTATAGAATGAAGTGGAGGTGGCGACCTGTTGGCTGGCATTACACATATGGGTACAATGAAGTGTAGGTGTGGTATAGAATGAAATGGAGGTGGCGACCTGTTGGCTGACATTACACATATAGGTACAATGAAGTGTAGGTGTGGAATAGAATGAAGTGGAGGTGGCGACCTGTCGGCTGACATTACACATATGGGTACAATGAAGTGTAGGTGTGGTATAGAATGAAGTGGAGGTGGTGACCTGTTGGCTGACATTACACATATTTGTACAATGAAGTGTAGGTGTGGAATAAAATGAAGTGGAGGTGGCGACCTGTTGGCTGACATTACACATATAGGTACAATGCAGTGTAGGTGTGGAATAGAATGAAGTGGAGGTGGCGACCTGTTGGCTGACATTACACATATGGGTACAATGAAGTGCAGGTGTGGAATAGAATGAAATGGAGGTGGCGACCTGTCGGCTGGCATTACACATATGGGTACAATGAAGTGTAGGTGTGGAATAGAATGAAGTGGAGGTGGCGACCTGTTGGCTGACATTGCACATATAGGTACAATGAAGTGTAGGTGTGGTATAGAATGAAGTGGAGGTGGCGACCTGTCGGCTGACATTACACATATGGGTACAATGAAGTGTAGGTGTGGAATAGAATGAAGTGGAGGTGGCGACCTGTTGGCTGACATTACACATATAGGTACAATGAAGTGTAGGTGTGGAAGAGAATGAAGTGGAGGTGGCGACCTGTTGGCTGACGTTACACATATAGGTACAATGAAGTGTAGGTGTGGAAGAGAATGAAGTGGAGGTGGCGACCTGTTGGCTGGCATTACACATATAGGGCCTAGGTACAATGAAGTGTAGGTGTGGAATAGAATGAAGTGGAGGTGGCGACCTGTTGGCTGGCATTACACATATAGGGCCTAGGTACAATGAAGTGTAGGTGTGGAATAGAATGAAGTGGAGGTGGCGACCTGTTGGCTAACATTACACATATGGATACAATGAAGTGTAGGTGCGGTATAGAATGAAGTGGCGGTGGCGACCTGTCTGCTGACATTAAACATATAGGTACAATGAAGTGTAAGTAAGGTATAGAATGAAGTGGAGGTGGCGACCTGTTGGCTGACATTACACATATGGGTACAATGAAGTGTAGGTGTGGAATAGAATGAAGTGGAGGTGGCGACCTGTTGGCTGGCATTACACATATGGGTACAATGAAGTGTAGGTGTGGAATAGAATGAAGTGGAGGTGGCGACATGTTGGCTGGCATTACACATATGGGTACAATGAAGTGTAGGTGTGGAATAGAATGAAGTGGAGGTGGCGATCTGTCTGCTGACATTACACATATAGGTACAATGAAGTGTAGGTGTGGAATAGAATGAAGTGGAGGTGGCGACCTGTTGGCTGGCATTACACATATGGGTACAAAGAAGTGTAGGTGTGGAATAGAATGAAGTAGAGGTGGCGACGTGTTGGCTGACATTACACATATGGGTACAATGAAGTGTAGGTGTGGAATAGAATGAAGTGGAGGTGGCGACCTGTCGGCTGACATTACACAAATGGGTACAATGAAGTGTAGGTGTGTTATAGAATGAAGTGGAGGTGGCGACCTGTTGGCTGGCATTACACATATAGGTACAATGAAGTGTAGGTGTGGAATAGAATGAAGTGGAGGTGGCGACCTGTTGGCTGACATTACACATATGGGTACAATGAAGTGTAGGTGTGGAATAGAATGAAGTGGAGGTGGCGACGTGTCGGCTGACATTACACATATGGGTACAATGAAGTGTAGGTGTGGTATAGAATTAAGTGGAGGTGGCGACCTGTTGGCTGACATTACACATATGGGTACAATGAAG
The DNA here is from genome assembly GCA_964017125.1 of Flabesymbios commensalis. NCBI lineage: Eukaryota > Metazoa > Annelida > Polychaeta > Terebellida > Flabelligeridae > Flabesymbios > Flabesymbios commensalis. The sequence goes on from OZ024918.1 coordinate 60,154,214, forward strand.
TGTAGGTGTGGTATAGAATTAATTGGAGGTGGCGACCTGTTGGCTGACAATACACATATAGGTACAATGAAGTGTAGGTGTGGAATAGAATGAAGTGGAGGTGGCGACCTGTTGGCTGACATTACACATATGGGTACAATGAAGTGTAGGTGTGGTATAGAATGAAGTGGAGGTGGCGACCTGTTGGCTGACATTACACATATAGGGCCTAGGTACAATGAAGTGTAGGTGTGGAATAGAATGAAGTGGGGGTGGCGATCTGTCTGCTGGCATTACACATATAGGTACAATGAAGTGTAGGTGTGGTATAGAATAAAGTGGAGGTGGCGACCTATCGGCTAACATTGCACATATAGGGCCTAGGTCCAATAAAGTGTAGGTGTGGAATAGAATGGAGTGGAGGTGGCGACATGTTGGCTGACATTGCACATATAGGTACAATGAAGTGTAGGTGTGGTGTAGAATGAAGTGGAGGTGGCGACCTGTTGGCTGACATTACACATATGGGTACAATGAAGTGTAGGTGTGGAATAGAATGAAGTGGAGGTGGCGACCTGTTGTTAACATTACACATATAGGGCCTAGGTACAATGAAGTGTAGGTGTGGTGTAGAATGAAGTGGAGGTGGCGACCTGTTGGCTGACATTACACATATGGGTACAATGAAGTGTAGGTGTGGAATAGAATGAAGTGGAGGTGGCGACCTGTTGTTAACATTACACATATGGGTACAATGAAGTGTAGGTGTGGAATAGAATGAAGTGGAGGTGGCGACCTGTTGGCTGACATTGCACATATAGGTACAATGAAGTGTAGGTGTGGTGCAGAATAAGGTGGAGGTGGCGACCTGTTGGCTGACATTACACATATGGGTACAATGAAGTGTAGGTGCGGCATAGAATAAAGTGGAGGTGGCGACCTGTCGGCTAACATCACACATATAGGGCCTAGGTACAATGAAGTGTAGGTGTGGAATAGAATGAAGTGGAGGTGGCGACCTGTTGGCTGACATTGCACATATAGGTACAATGAAGTGTAGGTGTGTAATAGAATGAAGTTGAGGTGACGACCTGTTGGCTGACATTACACATATAGGTACAATGAAGTGTAGGTGTGGAATAGAATGAAGTGGAGGTGGCGACCTGTTGGCCGACATTACACATATGGGTACAATGAAGTGTAGGTGTGGAATAGAATGAAGTGGAGGTGGCGACCTGTTGGCTGACATTACACATATGGGTACAATGAAGTGTAGGTGTGGAATAGAATGAAGTGGAGGTGGCGACCTGTTGGCCGACATTACACATATGGGTACAATGAAGTGAAGGTGTGGAATAGAATGAAGTGGAGGTGGCGACCTGTTGGCTGACATTACACATATGGGTACAATGAAGTGTAGGTGTGGAATAGAATGAAGTGGAGGTGGCGACCTGCTGGCTGACATTACACATATGGGTACAATGAAGTGTAGGTGTGGAATAGAATGAAGTGGAGGTGGCGACCTGTTGGCTGACATTGCACATATAGGTACAATGAAGTGTAGGTGTGTAATAGAATGAAGTTGAGGTGACGACCTGTTGGCTGACATTACACATATAGGTACAATGAAGTGTAGGTGTGGAATAGAATGAAGTGGAGGTGGCGACCTGTTGGCTGGCATTACACATATAGGTACAATGAAGTGTAGGTGTGGTGTAGAATATAGTGGAGGTGGCGATCTGTCGGCTGACATTACACATATAGGTACACTGAAGTGTAGGTGTGGTAAAGAATAAAGTGGAGGTGGCGACCTGTTGGCTGACATTACACATATAGGGCCTAGGTAAAATGATGTGTAGGTGTGGAATAGAATGAAGTGGGGGTGGCGATCTGTTGGCTGACATTACACATGTAGGTACAATGAAGTGTAGGTGTGGTGTAGAATAAAGTGGAGGTGGCGACCTGTCGGCTGACATTACACATATAGGTACACTGAAGTGTAGGTGTGGTAAAGAATAAAGTGGAGGTGGCGACCTGTCGGCTGACATTACACATATAGGTACAATGAAGTGTAGGTGTGGTAAAGAATAAAGTGGAGGTGGCGACCTATCGGCTAACATTGCACATATAGGGCCTAGGTCTAATGAAGTGTAGGTGTGGAATAGAATGGAGAGGAGGTGGCGACATGTTGGCTGACATTGCACATATAGGTACAATGAAGTGTAGGTGTGGTGTAGAATGAAGTGGAGGTGGCGACCTGTTGGCTGATATTACACATATGGGTACAATGAAGTGTAGGTGTGGAATAGAATGAAGTGGAGGTGGCGACCTGTTGTTAACATTACACATATAGGGCCTAGGTACAATGAAGTGTAGGTGTGGTGTAGAATGAAGTGGAGGTGGCGACCTGTTGGCTGACATTACACATATGGGTACAATGAAGTGTAGGTGTGGAATAGAATGAAGTGGAGGTGGCGACCTGTTGTTAACATTACACATATGGGTACAATGAAGTGTAGGTGTGGAATAGAATGAAGTGGAGGTGGCGACCTGTTGGCTGACATTGCACATATATGTACAATGAAGTGTAGGTGTGGTGTAGAATAAGGTGGAGGTGGCGACCTGTCGGCTGACATTACACATTTGGGTACAATGAAGTGTAGGTGCGGTATAGAATTAATTGGAGGTGGCGACCTGTTGGCTGACAATACACATATAGGTACAATGAAGTGTAGGTGTGGAATAGAATGAAGTGGAGGTGGCGACCTGTTGGCTGGCATTACACATATGGGTACAATGAAGTGTAGGTGTGGTATAGAATGAAGTGGAGGTGGCGACCTGTTGGCTGACAATACACATATAGGTACAATGAAGTGTAGGTGTGGAATAGAATGAAGTGGAGGTGGCGACCTGTTGGCTGACATTACACATATGGGTACAATGAAGTGTAGGTGTGGTATAGAATGAAGTGGAGGTGGCGACCTGTTGGCTGACATTACACATATAGGGCCTAGGTACAATGAAGTGTAGGTGTGGAATAGAATGAAGTGGGGGTGGCGATCTGTCTGCTGGCATTACACATATAGGTACAATGAAGTGTAGGTGTGGTATAGAATAAAGTGGAGGTGGCGACCTATCGGCTAACATTGCACATATAGGGCCTAGGTCCAATAAAGTGTAGGTGTGGAATAGAATGGAGTGGAGGTGGCGACATGTTGGCTGACATTGCACATATAGGTACAATGAAGTGTAGGTGTGGTGTAGAATGAAGTGGAGGTGGCGACCTGTTGGCTGACATTACACATATGGGTACAATGAAGTGTAGGTGTGGAATAGAATGAAGTGGAGGTGGCGACCTATTGTTAACATTACACATATAGGGCCTAGGTACAATGAAGTGTAGGTGTGGTGTAGAATGAAGTGGAGGTGGCGACCTGTTGGCTGACATTACACATATGGGTACAATGAAGTGTAGGTGTGGAATAGAATGAAGTGGAGGTGGCGACCTGTTGTTAACATTACACATATGGGTACAATGAAGTGTAGGTGTGGTGTAGAATGAAGTGGAGGTGGTGACCTGTTGGCCGACATTACACATATGGGTACAATGAAGTGAAGGTGTGGAATAGAATGAAGTGGAGGTGGCGACCTGTTGGCTGACATTACACATATGGGTACAATGAAGTGTAGGTGTGGAATAGAATGAAGTGGAGGTGGCGACCTGCTGGCTGACATTACACATATGGGTACAATGAAGTGTAGGTGTGGAATAGAATGAAGAGGAGGTGGCGACCTGTTGGCTGACATTGCACATATAGGTACAATGAAGTGTAGGTGTGTAATAGAATGAAGTTGAGGTGACGACCTGTTGGCTGACATTACACATATAGGTACAATGAAGTGTAGGTGTGGTGTAGAATATAGTGGAGGTGGCGATCTGTCGGCTGACATTACACATATAGGTACACTGAAGTGTAGGTGTGGTAAAGAATAAAGTGGAGGTGGCGACCTGTTGGCTGACATTACACATATAGGGCCTAGGTAAAATGAAGTGTAGGTGTGGAATAGAATGAAGTGGAGGTGGCGACCTGTTGGCTGACATTACACATGTAGGTACAATGAAGTGTAGGTGTGGTGTAGAATAAAGTGGAGGTGGCGACCTGTCGGCTGACATTACACATATAGGTACACTAAAGTGTAGGTGTGGTAAAGAATAAAGTGGAGGTGGCGACCTGTCGGCTGACATTACACATATAGGTACAATGAAGTGTAGGTGTGGTAAAGAATAAAGTGGAGGTGGCGACCTATCGGCTAACATTGCACATATAGGGCCTAGGTCTAATGAAGTGTAGGTGTGGAATAGAATGGAGTGGAGGTGGCGACATGTTGGCTGACATTGCACATATAGGTGCAATGAAGTGTAGGTGTGGTGTAGAATGAAGTGGAGGTGGCGACCTGTTGGCTGACATTACACATATGGGTACAATGAAGTGTAGGTGTGGAATAGAATGAAGTGGAGGTGGCGACCTGTTGTTAACATTACACATATAGGGCCTAGGTACAATGAAGTGTAGGTGTGGTGTAGAATGAAGTGGAGGTGGCGACCTGTTGGCTGACATTACACATATGGGTACAATGAAGTGTAGGTGTGGAATAGAATGAAGTGGAGGTGGCGATCTGTTGGCTGACATTACACATATGGGTACAATGAAGTGTAGGTGTGGAATAGAATGAAGTGGAGGTGGCGACCCGTTGGCTGACATTGCACATATAAGTACAATGAAGTGTAGGTGTGGAATAGAATGAAGTGGAGGTGGCGACCTGTTGGCTGGCATTACACATATGGGTACAATGAAGTGTAAGTAAGGTATATAATGAAGTGGAGGTGGCGACCTGTTGGCTGGCATTGCACATATGGGTACAATGAAGTGTAGGTGTGGAATAGAATGAAGTGGAGGTCGCGATCTGTCTGCTGACATTACACATATAGGTACAATGAAGTGTAGGCGTGGAATAGAATGAAGTGGAGGTGGCGACCTGTTGGCTGGCATTACACATATGGGTACAATGAAGTGTAGGTGTGCTAAAGAATGAAGTGGAGGTGACGACCTGTTGGCTGACATTACACATATGGGTACAATGAAGTGTAGGTGTGGAATAGAATGAAGTGGAGGTGGCGACCTGTTGGCTGAAATTACACATATAGGTACAATGAAGTGTAGGTGTGGAAGAGAATAAAATTGAGGTGGCGACCTGTTAGCTGGCATTACACATATAGGTACAATGAAGTGTAGGTGTGGAATAGAATGAAGTGGAGGTGGCGACCTGTTGGCTGACATTACACATATGGGTACAATGAAGTGTAGGTGTGGAATAGAATGAAGTGGAGGTGGCGACCTGTTGGCTGACATTACACATATGGGTACAATGAAGTGTAGGTGTGGAATAGAATGAAGTGGAGGTGGCGATCTGTTGGCTGACATTACACATATGGGTACAATGAAGTGTAGGTGTGGAATAGAATGAAGTGGAGGTGGCGACCCGTTGGCTGACATTGCTCATATAGGTACAATGAAGTGTAGGTGTGGAATAGAATGAAGTGGAGGTGGCGACCTGTTGGCTGGCATTACACATATGGGTACAATGAAGTGTAAGTAAGGTATATAATGAAGTGGAGGTGGCGACCTGTTGGCTGGCATTGCACATATGGGTACAATGAAGTGTAGGTGTGGAATAGAATGAAGTGGGGGTGGCGATCTGTCTGCTGGCATTACACATATAGGTACCATGAAGTGTAGGTGTGGTATAGAATAAAGTGGAGGTGGCGACCTATCGGCTAACATTGCACATATAGGGCCTAGGTCCAATGAAGTGTATGTGTGGAATAGAATGAAGTGGAGGTGGCGACATGTTGGCTGACATTGCACATATAGGTACAATGAAGTGTAGGTGTGGTGTAGAATGAAGTGGAGGTGGCGACCTGTTGGCTGACATTACACATATGGGTACAATGAAGTGTAGGTGTGGAATAGAATGAAGTGGAGGTGGCGACCTGTTGTTAACATTACATATATAGGGCCTAGGTACAATGAAGTGTAGGTGTGGTGTAGAATGAAGTGGAGGTGGCGACCTGTTGGCTGACATTACACATATGGGTACAATGAAGTGTAGGTGTGGAACAGAATGAAGTGGAGGTGGCGATCTGTTGGCTGACATTACACATATGGGTACAATTAAGTGTAGGTGTGGAATAGAATGAAGTGGAGGTGGCGACCTGTTGGCTGACATTGCACATATAGGGCCTAGGTACAATGAAGTGTAGGTGTGGAATAGAATGAAGTGGGGGTGGCGATCTGTCTGCTGGCATTACACATATAGGTACAAAGAAGTGTAGGTGTGGTGTAGAATGAAGTGGAGGTGGCGACCTGTTGGCTGACATTACACATATAGGTACAATGAAGTGTAGGTGTGTAATAGAATGAAGTGGAGGTGGCGACCTGTTGGCTGACATTACACATATGGGTACAATGAAGTGTAGGTGTGGAATAGAATAAAGTGGAGGTGGCGACCTGTTGGCTGACATTACACATATGGGTACAATGAAGTGTAGGTGTGGAATAGAATGAAGTGGAGGTGGCGACCTGTTGGCTGACAATACACATATGGGTACAATGAAGTGTAGGTGTGGAATAGAATGAAGTGGAGGTGGCGACCTGTTGGCTGACACTGCACATATAGGTACAATGAAGTGTAGGTGTGGTGTAGAATAAGGTGGAGGTGGCGACCTGTCGGCTGACATTACACATATGGGTACAATGAAGTGTAGGTGCGGTATAGAATAAAGTGGAGGTGGCGACCTGTCGGCTAACATCACACATATAGGGCCTAGGTACAATGAAGTGTAGGTGTGGAATAGAATGAAGTGGAGGTGGCGACCTGTTGGCTGACATTACACATATGGGTACAATGAAGTGTAGGTGTGGAATAGAATGAAGTGGAGGTGGCGACCTGTTGGCCGACATTACACATATGGGTACAATGAAGTGAAGGTGTGGAATAGAATGAAGTGGAGGTGGCGACCTGTTGGCTGACATTACACATATGGGTACAATGAAGTGTAGGTGTGGAATAGAATGAAGTGGAGGTGGCGACCTGTTGGCTGACATTGCACATATAGGTAAAATAAAGTGTAGGTGTGTAATAGAATGAAGTGGAGGTGGCGACCTGTTGGCTGACATTACACATATGGGTACAATGAAGTGTAGGTGTGGAATAGAATGAAGTGGAGGTGGCGACCTGTTGGCTGACATTGCACATATATAGGTACAATGAAGTGTAGGTGTGGAATCGAATGAAGTGGAGGTGGCGACCTGTTGGCCGACATTACACATATGGGTACAATGAAGTGTAGGTGTGGTATAGAATGAAGTGGAGGTGGCGATCTGTTGGCTGACATTACACATATGGGTACAATGAAGTGTAGGTGTGGTATAGAATTAATTGGAGGTGGCGACCTGTTGGCTGACATTACACATATAGGTACAATGAAGTGTAGGTGTGGAATAGAATGAAGCGGAGGTGGCGACCTGTTGGCTGACATTACACATATAGGTACAATGAAGTGTAGGTGTGGTATAGAATGAAGTGGAGGTGGCGACCTGTTGCCTGACATTACACATATAGGGCCTAGGTACAATGAAGTGTAGGTGTGGAATAGAATGAAGTGGGGGTGGCGATCTGTCTGCTGGCATTACACATATAGGTACAATAAAGTGTAGGTGTGGTATAGAATAAAGTGGAGGTGGCGACCTATCGGCTAACATTGCACATATAGGGCCTAGGTCCAATGAAGTGTAGGTGTGGAATAGAATGAAGTGGAGGTAGCGACATGTTGGCTGACATTGCACATATAGGTACAATGAAGTGTAGGTGTGGTGTAGAATGAAGTGGAGGTGGCGACCTGTTGGCTGACATTACACATATGGGTACAATGAAGTGTAGGTGTGGAATAGAATGAAGTGGAGGTGGCGACCTGTTGTTAACATTACACATATAGGGCCTAGGTACAATGAAGTGTAGGTGTGGTGTAGAATGAAGTGGAGGTGGCGACCTGTTGGCTGACATTACACATATGGGTACAATGAAGTGTAGGTGTGGAATAGAATGAAGTGGAGGTGGCGACCTGTTGGCTGACATTACACATATGGGTACAATGAAGTGTAGGTGTGGAATAGAATGAAGTGGAGGTGGCGACCTGTTGGCTGACATTGCACATATAGGTACAATGAAGTGTAGGTGTGGTGTAGAATAAGGTGGAGGTGGCGACCTGTCGGCTGACATTACACATTTGGGTACAATGAAGTGTAGGTGCGGTATAGAATAAAGTGGAGGTGGCGACCTGTCGGCTAACATCACACATATAGGGCCTAGGTACAATGAAGTGTAGGTGTGGAATAGAATGAAGTGGAGGTGGCGACCTGTTGGCTGACATTACACATATGGGTACAATAAAGTGTAGGTGTGGAATAGAATGAAGTGGAGGTGGCGACCTGTTGGCCGACATTACACATATGGGTACAATGAAGTGTAGGTGTGGAATAGAATGAAGTGGAGGTGGCGACCTGTTGGCCGACATTACACATATGGGTACAATGAAGTGAAGGTGTGGAATAGAATGAAGTGGAGGTGGCGACCTGTTGGCTGACATTACACATATGGGTACAATGAAGTGTAGGTGTGGAATAGAATGAAGTGGAGGTGGCGACCTGTTGGCCGACATTACACATATGGGTACAATGAAGTGTAGGTGTGGTATAGAATGAAGTGGAGGTGGCGATCTGTTGGCTGACATTACACATATGGGTACAATGAAGTGTAGGTGTGGAATAGAATGAAGTGGAGGTGGCGACCTGTTGGCTGACATTACACATATGGGTACAATGAAGTGTAGGTGTGGTATAGAATGAAGTGGAGGTGGCGACCTGTTGCCTGACATTACACATATAGGGCCTAGGTACAATGAAGTGTAGGTGTGGAATAGAATGAAGTGGGGGTGGCGATCTGTCTGCTGGCATTACACATATAGGTACAATGAAGTGTAGGTGTGGTATAGAATAAAGTGGAGGTGGCGACCTATCGGCTAACATTGCACATATAGGGCCTAGGTCCAATGAAGTGTAGGTGTGGAATAGAATGAAGTGGAGGTGGCGACATGTTGGCTGACATTGCACATATAGGTACAATGAAGTGTAGGTGTGGTGTAGAATGAAGTGGAGGTGGCGACCTGTTGGCTGACATTACACATATGGGTACAATGAAGTGGAGGTGTGGAATAGAATGAAGTGGAGGTGGCGACCTGTTGTTAACATTACACATATAGGGCCTAGGTACAATGAAGTGTAGGTGTGGTGTAGAATGAAGTGGAGGTGGCGACCTGTTGGCTGACATTACACATATGGGTACAATGAAGTGTAGGTGTGGTGTAGAATGAAGTGGAGGTGGCGATCTGTTGGCTGACATTACACATATGGGTACAATGAAGTGTAGGTGTGGTGTAGAATGAAGTGGAGGTGGCGACCTGTTGGCTGACATTACACATATGGGTACAATGAAGTGTAGGTGTGGAATAGAATGAAGTGGAGGTGGCGACCTGTTGGCTGACATTGCACATATAGGTACAATGAAGTGTAGGTGTGGTGTAGAATAAGGTGGAGGTGGCGACCTGTCGGCTGACATTACACATTTGGGTACAATGAAGTGTAGGTGCGGTATAGAATAAAGTGGAGGTGGCGACCTGTCGGCTAACATCACACATATAGGGCCTAGGTACAATGAAGTGTAGGTGTGGAATAGAATGAAGTGGAGGTGGCGACCTGTTGGCTGACATTACACATATGGGTACAATGAAGTGTAGGTGTGGAATCGAATGAAGTGGAGGTGGCGACCTGTTGGCCGACATTACACATATGGGTACAACGAAGTGAAGGTGTGGAATAGAATGAAGTGGAGGTGGCGACCTGTTGGCTGACATTACACATATGGGTACAATGAAGTGTAGGTGTGGAATAGAATGAAGTGGAGGTGGCGACCTGTTGGCTGACATTGCACATATAGGTAAAATAAAGTGTTGGTGTGTAATAGAATGAAGTGGAGGTGGCGACCTGTTGGCTGACATTACACATATGGGTACAATGAAGTGTAGGTGTAGAATAGAATGAAGTGGAGGTGGCGACCTGTTGGCTGACATTGCACATATAGGTACAATGAAGTGTAGGTGTGGAATAGAATGAAGTGGAGGTGGCGACCTGTTGGCCGACATTACACATATGGGTACAATGAAGTGTAGGTGTGGTATAGAATGAAGTGGAGGTGGCGATCTGTTGGCTGACATTACACATATGGGTACAATGAAGTGTAGGTGTGGTATAGAATTAATTGGAGGTGGCGACCTGTTGGCTGACAATACACATATAGGTACAATGAAGTGTAGGTGTGGAATAGAATGAAGTGGAGGTGGCGACCTGTTGGCTGACATTACACATATGGGTACAATGAAGTGTAGGTGTGGTATAGAATTAATTGGAGGTGGCGACCTGTTGGCTGACATTACACATATAGGTACAATGAAGTGTAGGTGTGGAATAGAATGAAGCGGAGGTGGCGACCTGTTGGCTGACATTACACATATGGGTACAATGAAGTGTAGGTGTGGTATAGAATGAAGTGGAGGTGGCGACCTGTTGCCTGACATTACACATATAGGGCCTAGGTACAATGAAGTGTAGGTGTGGAATAGAATGAAGTGGGGGTGGCGATCTGTCTGCTGGCATTACACATATAGGTACAATAAAGTGTAGGTGTGGTATAGAATAAAGTGGAGGTGGCGACCTATCGGCTAACATTGCACATATAGGGCCTAGGTCCAATGAAGTGTAGGTGTGGAATAGAATGAAGTGGAGGTAGCGACATGTTGGCTGACATTGCACATATAGGTACAATGAAGTGTAGGTGTGGTGTAGAATGAAGTGGAGGTGGCGACCTGTTGGCTGACATTACACATATGGGTACAATGAAGTGTAGGTGTGGAATAGAATGAAGTGGAGGTGGCGACCTGTTGTTAACATTACACATATAGGGCCTAGGTACAATGAAGTGTAGGTGTGGTGTAGAATGAAGTGGAGGTGGCGACCTGTTGGCTGACATTACACATATGGGTACAATGAAGTGTAGGTGTGGAATAGAATGAAGTGGAGGTGGCGACCTGTTGGCTGACATTACACATATGGGTACAATGAAGTGTAGGTGTGGAATAGAATGAAGTGGAGGTGGCGACCTGTTGGCTGACATTGCACATATAGGTACAATGAAGTGTAGGTGTGGTGTAGAATAAGGTGGAGGTGGCGACCTGTTGGCTGACATTACACATTTGGGTACAATGAAGTGTAGGTGCGGTATAGAATAAAGTGGAGGTGGCGACCTGTCGGCTAACATCACACATATAGGGCCTAGGTACAATGAAGTGTAGGTGTGGAATAGAATGAAGTGGAGGTGGCGACCTGTTGGCTGACATTACACATATGGGTACAATGAAGTGTAGGTGTGGAATAGAATGAAGTGGAGGTGGCGACCTGTTGGCCGACATTACACATATGGGTACAATGAAGTGTAGGTGTGGAATAGAATGAAGTGGAGGTGGCGACCTGTTGGCCGACATTACACATATGGGTACAATGAAGTGAAGGTGTGGAATAGAATGAAGTGGAGGTGGCGACCTGTTGGCTGACATTACACATATGGGTACAATGAAGTGTAGGTGTGGAATAGAATGAAGTGGAGGTGGCGACCTGTTGGCCGACATTACACATATGGGTACAATGAAGTGTAGGTGTGGTATAGAATGAAGTGGAGGTGGCGATCTGTTGGCTGACATTACACATATGGGTACAATGAAGTGTAGGTGTGGAATAGAATGAAGTGGAGGTGGCGACCTGTTGGCTGACATTACACATATGGGTACAATGAAGTGTAGGTGTGGTATAGAATGAAGTGGAGGTGGCGACCTGTTGCCTGACATTACACATATAGGGCCTAGGTACAATGAAGTGTAGGTGTGGAATAGAATGAAGTGGGGGTGGCGATCTGTCTGCTGGCATTACACATATAGGTACAATGAAGTGTAGGTGTGGTATAGAATAAAGTGGAGGTGGCGACCTATCGGCTAACATTGCACATATAGGGCCTAGGTCCAATGAAGTGTAGGTGTGGAATAGAATGAAGTGGAGGTGGCGACATGTTGGCTGACATTGCACATATAGGTACAATGAAGTGTAGGTGTGGTGTAGAATGAAGTGGAGGTGGCGACCTGTTGGCTGACATTACACATATGGGTACAATGAAGTGTAGGTGTGGAATAGAATGAAGTGGAGGTGGCGACCTGTTGTTAACATTACACATATAGGGCCTAGGTACAATGAAGTGTAGGTGTGGTGTAGAATGAAGTGGAGGTGGCGATCTGTTGGCTGACATTACACATATGGGTACAATGAAGTGTAGGTGTGGAATAGAATGAAGTGGAGGTGGCGACCGGTTGTTAACATTACACATATAGGGCCTAGGTACAATGAAGTGTAGGTGTGGTGTAGAATGAAGTGGAGGTGGCGACCTGTTGGCTGACATTACACATATGGGTACAATGAAGTGTAGGTGTGGAATAGAATGAAGTGGAGGTGGCGACCTGTTGGCTGACATTACACATATGGGTACAATGAAGTGTAGGTGTGGAATAGAATGAAGTGGAGGTGGCGACCTGTTGGCTGACATTGCACATATAGGTACAATGAAGTGTAGGTGTGGTGTAGAATAAGGTGGAGGTGGCGACCTGTCGGCTGACATTACACATTTGGGTACAATGAAGTGTAGGTGCGGTATAGAATAAAGTGGAGGTGGCGACCTGTCGGCTAACATCACACATATAGGGCCTAGGTACAATGAAGTGTAGGTGTGGAATAGAATGAAGTGGAGGTGGCGACCTGTTGGCTGACATTACACATATGGGTACAATGAAGTGTAGGTGTGGAATAGAATGAAGTGGAGGTGGCGACCTGTTGGCCGACATTACACATATGGGTACAACGAAGTGAAGGTGTGGAATAGAATGAAGTGGAGGTGGCGACCTGTTGGCTGACATTACACATATGGGTACAATGAAGTGTAGGTGTGGAATAGAATGAAGTGGAGGTGGCGACCTGTTGGCTGACATTGCACATATAGGTAAAATAAAGTGTAGGTGTGTAATAGAATGAAGTGGAGGTGGCGACCTGTTGGCTGACATTACACATATGGGTACAATGAAGTGTAGGTGTGGAATAGAATGAAGTGGAGGTGGCGACCTGTTGGCTGACATTGCACATATAGGTACAATGAAGTGTAGGTGTGGAATAGAATGAAGTGGAGGTGGCGACCTGTTGGCCGACATTACACATATGGGTACAATGAAGTGTAGGTGTGGTATAGAATGAAGTGGAGGTGGCGATCTGTTGGCTGACATTACACATATGGGTACAATGAAGTGTAGGTGTGGTATAGAATTAATTGGAGGTGGCGACCTGTTGGCTGACAATACACATATAGGTACAATGAAGTGTAGGTGTGGAATAGAATGAAGTGGAGGTGGCGACCTGTTGGCTGACATTACACATATGGGTACAATGAAGTGTAGGTGTGGTATAGAATGAAGTGGAGGTGGCGACCTGTTGGCTGACATTACACATATAGGGCCTAGGTACAATGAAGTGTAGGTGTGGAATAGAATGAAGTGGGGGTGGCGATCTGTCAGCTGGCATTACACATATAGGTACAATGAAGTGTAGGTGTGGTATAGAATAAAGTGGAGGTGGCGACCTATCGGCTAACATTGCACATATAGGGCCTAGGTACAATAAAGTGTAGGTGTGGAATAGAATGAAGTGGAGGTGGCGACCTGTCGGCTGGCATTACAGATATAGGGCCTAGGTACAATAAAGTGTAGGTGTGGAATAGAATGAAGTGGAGGTGGCGACCTGTTGGCTGACATTACACATATGAGTACACTGACGTGTAGGTGTGGAATAAAATGAAGTGGAGGTGGCGACTTGTTGGCTGACATTGCACATATAGGGCCTAGGTACAATAAAGTGTAGGTGTCAAATAGAATGAAGTGGAGGTGGCGACCTGTTGGCTGACATTACACATATGGGTACACTGACGTGTAGGTGTGGAATAGAATGAAGTGGAGGTGGCGACCTGTTGGCTGACATTACACCTATGGGTACACTGACGTGTAGGTGTGGAATAGAATGAAGTGGAGGTGGCGACTTGTTGGCTGACATTGCACATATAGGGCCTAGGTACAATAAAGTGTAGGTGTCAAATAGAATGAAGTGGAGGTGGCGACCTGTTGGCTGACATTACACATATGGGTACACTGACGTGTAGGTGTGGAATAGAATGAAGTGGAGGTGGCGACCTGTTGGCTGACATTACACCTATGGGTACACTGACGTGTAGGTGTGGAATAGAATGAAGTGGAGGTGGCGACCTGTTGGCTGACATTACACATATAGGGCCTAGGTACAATAAAATGTAGGTGTGGAATAGAATGAAGTGGAGGTGGCGACCTGTTGGCTGACATTACACATATGGGTACACTGACGTGTAGGTGTGGGATAGAATGAAGTGGAGGTGGCGACCTGTTGGCTGACATTACACATATGGGTACACTGACGTGTAGGTGTGGAATAGAATGAAGTGGAGGTGGCGACCTGTTGGCTGACATTACACATATAGGGCCTAGGTACAATAAAATGTAGGTGTGGAATAGAATGAAGTGGAGGTGGCGACCTGTTGGCTGACATTACACATATAGGGCCTAGGTACAATAAAGTGTAGGTGTGGAATAGAATGAAGTGGAGGTGGCGACCTGTTGGCTGACATTACACATATGGGTACAATGAAGTGTAGGTGTGGCATAGAATGAAGTGGAGGTGGCGATCTGTCTGCTGATATTACACATATGGGTACAATGAAGTGTAGGTGTGGAATAGAATGGAGTGGAGGTGGCGACCTGTTGGCTGACATTGCGCATACAGGTACAATGAAGTGTAGGTGTGGAATAGAATGAAGTGGAGGTGGCGACCTGTTGGCCGACATTACACCTATGGGTACAATGAAGTGTAGGTGTGGAATAGAATGAAGTGGAGGTGGCGACCTGTTGGCTGGCATTACACATATGGGTACACTGACGTGTAGGTGTGGAATAGAATGAAGTGGAGGTGGCGACCTGTTGGCTGACATTACACATATATGGCCTAGGTACAATAAAATGTAGGTGTGGAATAGAATGAAGTGGAGGTGGCGACCTTTCTGCTGGCATTACACATATGGGCTCAATGAAGTGTAGGTGTGGTATAGAATGAAGTGTAGGTGGCGACCTGTTGGCTGACATTACACATATAGGTACAATGAAGTGTAGGTGTGGGATAGAATGAAGTGGAGGTGGCGACCTGTTGGCTGACATTACACATATAGGTACAATGAAGTGTAGGTGTGGTATAGAATGAAGTGGAGGTGTGGAATAGAATGAAGTAAACATGGTAGCCTGTTGGCCGACATTACACATATGGGTACAATGAAGTGTAGGTGTGGAATAGAATGAAGTGGAGGTGGCGATCTGTCTGCTGGCATTACACATATAGGTACAATGAAGTGTAGGTGTGGAATAGAATGAAGTGAAGAAGAAGAAGAAGTGTTTATTCAACCATAAAAAATTAGTAAATGAAAGATGAGTGAAATAAATTTTACAGGGTGGTTTGGGAGACCTCCATTAAGACCACAAGGTCGCTAGCATGGAGGCCACCCATGATATCAGCTATATAAACATATAACATTTTGAAGTTATGAGTAGTAAACATATGAGCTATACATGGGAAGTGAGCGAATATAATAGCTTTACTATAAAGTTTAACATATAGACGTAGTAGTTATATAAAAAATAAAGTATGAAAAAATAAACTTTGATTCTGCAGTGCAAAACCAAAATGCAGCATCTGCCTGGTTTACAAATAGGCTGATCCTGCCGTTTGGCTCCACAGAGCAGAATTCACTAGTTCAAATTGATACTGCATACATAGCAGTTTGAGATATTACAATCAGTAGCATATGTGTCTAAAAATATAAATTTGACATACGTTGAAAACCCGTTAAAACTATGAGTGTGTACTTTATCGGTTATTGATCATGGCATGCTATTTACAGTTTTTGTTAATTGATATCGAACACAAGCTTTGGCAAAATTATGTGTTACAAAAGGTATGCGTAATTTATGTTGATTTCTTGTATTATGAGCATGGATTTCAGAATTGAGCCTAAGATTAAATACATCAAAGTATTTTGAGAGTAAATTATGCTCGTATTTAAAGTAACATTTTAATAGTTGAAGGCGATATATGTCGTTTATTTTTAGGAGGTTCAATTCTTTAAATATCGGATCTGTGTGAGACAGGCGAGATTCCTTACGTATTATTCGTACAGCTCTTTTTTGCAATTTAGAAACGCGACTGTTTTCGCTGCCCCATGCGACTGTTTTCGCTGCCCCATGCAATAGTTAATATGTGGTATTATTAGAGAATTGTAGATATTAATGAAAATATTTTGAGGAAGGGTGAATTTTAGTTTGTTTATTATACCTATTATTCTGACTATTTTATTTGAGACTTTGTTTAAATGATTTTTCCAAGTAAGATTCTTGTCAATGATCACCCCTAAAAAGTTAAAATTATCAACACATTCAATTGGTATTCCATTTATTTTGACAATTGGTAATTTAATTTGTTTCTGTGGTTTTCTGAATATCATGAATTTCGATTTAGCAGAATTTAGTGATAATTTGTTTACTTTCAACCAAGTGCTTATTTCTGCTAATTCTTTATTCAATATGTTATTTTTGTTGAGATTGCTGAAATTAGCGAATAGTGTAGTGTCATCTGCGTATACAATGAATTTAAATAATTTACTTGAAAAAGAAAGTGGAGGTGGCGACCTATCTGCTGGCATTACACATATAGGTACAATGAAGTGTAGGTGTGGTATAGAATAAAGTGGAGGTGGCGACCTGTTGGCTGACATTACACATATGGGTACAATGAAGTCTAGGTGTGGAATAGAATGAAGTGGAGGTGGCGACCTGTTGGCTGACATTGCACATATAGGTACAATGAAGTGTAGGTGTGGTATAGAATGAAGTGGAGGTGGCGACCTGTTGGCCGACATTACACATATGGGTACAATGAAGAGTAGGTGTGGAATAGAATAAAGTGAAGGTGGCGATCTGTCTGCTGACATTACACATATGGGTACAATGAAGTCTAGGTGTGGTATAGAATAAAGTGGAGGTGGCGACCTGTCGGCTGGCTTTACACCTATGGGTACACTGACGTGTAGGTGTGCTATTGAATGAAGTATATATAGTGTAGAATAAAGGACACATAGCGACATGTCGGCTGGCATGAAACGTACGTATGGGTACAATGAAGTTGAGGTTTCGACCTGTTGACTGGCATTAGATAGAACGTTATGTGATACACTGTAGTGGAGGTGATATAATATAAAATTTAATAAGGTAGTAAGTATAAACATTCCAATAAAAAATATATACAAATATAAATAAAATAATAATTAATTACAAAAATATATATTATATTAAATATATACATGACATGATTCAACAAGTTTTTAGTGTGTCTATGTGATGCTGCATCAAACGTTATCCAACTGGAGAATATGCATTTAATTACGGTATATTTCCAAATACTTTGACAATTTACAGTTAAATCAGTGGCGCTGTATGTAACTGACACATTCTTCATCTAAATTGTTTGAAGTGAACAAAACTGCTATAGCACAAACATATATTGAGAAAAATTCACATGTCACTGATATCAGCAGAGACACAGAGGCTGAGTTATCACACAATTATCATGCTATAGTACAGTATATAATACTTACTCAATGCGGTGAAGCGTGTAGTCAGACCACCATATCCTGTCAGAGTGAAGATCCACTGTGATATAAAAAGGTGATTCAACATCTGTTGTTACTATGTATGTGATGCTAGACCCATCCATTCCCGAGCGACCAATACCACGATAATAACCCCAGTATAATAAACTGTAAAAAAGCAATTATAATACATAATATTATATTTGTTACTATTTTACTAGTAATGTGTATGTGCTTATGTGGCTTATATAATTATTGATAGTCTAGAGCGATCTTCTGTGAGATAATAAGGACATATAACATAATATGGAGTTACTATGTCTGTGATGTTACAACCGTCCATTCCCATGTAACTAAAGGCACGGCGACTTCAGTTTAACCCTTTAAGCCCCCACGATGCATTAAAGCATCATTTTACATCCCTGAAAACAGACTTAATTTTCCTACAACCAAGGGTTTTAGAACGAAAATTTCCATGAAACTGGTTTACAAATACGTGGTAATTTTCTTTAATTTTTAAACCACATCAAATCATCTTCATCAACTACAAAACAAGAATTGCGACAGCACTTCGAGGCTTGTAGTGGATGAAGATGGCAATGGTAAATTCAGGGTTGAAAGGGTTAATAAAGTGACAAAAAGATGTGGAGAAATATCAACTTAACTTTAGCGATTATAATACTATACATAAGCCCACTAGATCAGGCGCAGCTGGGGATAAGGAGTCACTCGAAAGGGGAATTTAAGCCACTATTATTTTTACATAGCTGGACTACTCAGGGGGGGGGGGGGGGGGCAGAATCAACCTGTTGATCAGGTAACTGCCGCTCGTTTACTGAAATATGGCCAAAATGTAGGCCTACTTACGTACATATGTGCGATTTTAAGCAGATTGTGAGAAATCGAGCGTATTACACATTTTCGCCCACTTGTAGTCAAATTTTGAGCTATACCAATGTATTTAATATTCAATAGAAAGTTACAGACACAGGCTTGCACGTGGTTTGTCAAATATTTTATCTCCGATCAAAAACCAATACACACAAAGTGGATGTAATCACTTCTTCAGTGGCCAAGGCCAGCCACTTTTGTAGTGACTGACATAACTTTTAAAGTGGCGGTGATCACTTCTTCAGTGTACAATATCACTTCTGTAGTGGCTGAGATCACTTTATAAGTGGTTGTAATCATTTCTTCAGTGGTCAAGATCACTTTTGTAGTAGCTTAGATAATTTTTGAAGTGGCTGTGATCAATTCTTCAGTGGCCGCGATCATTTTGTAGTGGTATGGATAACTTCATCAGTGGCTGACACCAGCTTGTTTTAATTTAAATCGTAATTTTGCAATAATCAGATGATGAATAACTTTTTGCGCCTTCAATAGATCAGTAAATATGTTCACTAAAATACCATAACCTTAATAGAAAAATATTCACTCACCGTCTTTTGGGGTGAAGGGCTATTCCTTGTGGGTAATCTCCGTGAGTCACGACTACTGGATGAGTCCCGTCCAGATTGGATGCATAGACAGAGTCTGTATCTAAGCTGATCCAATACAACTTTCTATACAACAACAGGCTAATTTATTCTGGGTTTATTTTCGCTTGTCGTCGTTTTGCGTTAAACACGTCAATACGTCATAATTATAGCACAGCTTGCTCACTAAAGTTTATACTAAAGTTGTGTTTCATATTATATCGTTGTATTATACAATTTGCATTGATTTATGTGAGGAGCGCGCAGCGCGGGGCCCTTCGCAAAATAAACGTCGATACACTGGTCTCAAACTTAACTCGACGAGGCCGCCATTAACGTGACCGCCTAGTCGCATTGAGAAGGGAGAAACAATGCTGTTTCGCCGAAAACTCCACACGGGAAAAGCAAGATTCGAAACCGGGACCGGCGGGACGTATGCATGACTGGCGAGGTAGTCAGGCGCTCTAGCCATTACGCTACGTCACCTTCTCACCTACTGCTGACAGAGTGACCCTGAAAAAAAACATTAATTTGTAACCGGTATAGCATCTATTTAAATTAACGCAGTTGAGATTGCCAGGGACACCTCTGTCAATAGTACATTCACGAGCATTATTGATAGGGAGGTGATTAGCTTCCCACGCAGTCCGAACTAAACGCAGTTGGTGTCCTTCATGTACTATCATCCTGTATTTCCTTGTTGAGCAAGAGCCATGCAGTAATGTGGACCTACACCTTATGTACGCCAGGTGTACAGCCTATTACTTTTTGTTTTGTAAATACACATTGTTTAATATTATGTTTGTGGACACGCTGAGCAATGCTAATATCCTATGTTGTTGCCTCCTCGAGTGGCAAATATATACTTGTTTATGGACATTTCTTATGTGCATTGTTGTATAATATGTGAGTTTGTGGACACGCTGAACAATTCGTAATGTTTTATTTGATGCCTTCAGCGGCTAATAGTGTTTTAACACTTTCTTACCACGGTACTGTGCATCATTATCTTTTAGTTTTAACACAATAATAAATTGTCGTGTATAAGGCTTTTTATTATTGGGCGGGGGGCATAGACATATATGCATATAGATTTTTCGGCCACTGCTATACTCAGAATTAATTTAAGAAAAGTAATGTATTAAATAATGATTGTTTGTGATTTATATAATAATATTAGCTATCAGTTAGCTGGCAACCATACATAGAAATAAAATATTGAAATGTTTGAACAAAGTATGTATGTATATATTTATAAATATATATTTATTCGTTTCGATTATTATAACCTCGAAATTAATGTATGATATGAAACACGTTAGTTATTTTGATGTAATCTATTAGCTATGATAGTTCATTGATAAATACAAATATAAAATTAAAGAACCTGAAAAATACCTTCCTATCCAATCAATTGCTATGTCCATTACATACAGTCCATCATGTGTGTAGAGAGTTTCAGCTGTAGTATTGTCAATGATAGCTCTCTTGATGGAACGATCATCCCAATCTAAGTAATAAAGCATATTATCCACAGTATCAATATCTAAGTCATAAGCCAGCATGTCATGTGGAATGCGATGGCTATACACACTGCCGTTCAGGTTCATTCCACTGATGCTGTAATTTACACCATGAATTTCAGGAAACAGCAGCTCTGGTGTGATATCTGAAAATACACACAGTGTACAAAGAAAATAATAACCCGTAGAGTTAGTCTAAAAGTGCATATTTTAAATATAAATTAATCAAATGGAATGATATCATACATTTACAACACTGATAAAAATAATTGTATAATTCTATATAAATTTTTTTCAAAGATATGATGAACCAACTTGAAGCCACTTGAAATCAGTTTGGACGATAATAGGGGATTGCCTTGACTCGCGTAGCCTCATTGTTGATATATAGACCTGTTTGAACTTT
Organism: Flabesymbios commensalis; assembly: GCA_964017125.1. Lineage (NCBI taxonomy): Eukaryota > Metazoa > Annelida > Polychaeta > Terebellida > Flabelligeridae > Flabesymbios > Flabesymbios commensalis. Next base: position 60,175,630 of record OZ024918.1, read on the forward strand.
ATCAGCCATTTTGAATTTTGTCTTCCATTTTGGGTTTTGATAGCTTCCAATACATGATATTGACAATATAACCATTTTGGCCCACATTTCATTCTCTGTCAGTCTCTCTTTTGCACTTTTTTGTAATTGTGTAATTTAATTTATTTCCATGGTAATGCGACAACAGGGGCTTTTATTGTATCATCATATCATAACAGTAGACTACACGGCTTGGAATATTTAATTTAGATTTCAAGCCCATTGGAAACATTTTGATAGACCTCTATGTTATCTTGGCAATGCCTTTTAATTCGTTTTTAGTAGTAGTCATTTATATTATCGAAATACCCAGTTTTTATTTTGGCAATGCAACTTAACATGATTTTAGTTGTGTATGTCATACCATGTATATTATCATATGATTTTAACAAATTACCAATCTTGTATATACATGTACATATATCTCTTTCATTTCTATGACAAATAAGTCTGTAATGACTTTTCTTTTCTGTCAATAAAATATCTGTCTGTCTGTCTGTCTGTCTGATATATATTAAAAATGGTAAATCAATGGTTTGTAAGTATAAGTATACGTTCTAATGAATAAATAATATTTTGCCCTATAATTATATGTTATCAGTTAATGCTACATTAGATATTGTAATGCTGTATAAGACAACATGAGTCACTTGCCGCTGACAACTCTGCATGTCACATTATCGTTATCCAGCTGGTATCCAGAGATACAGCTGCAGATTGGTTTTTTGTCCACATCGTCACACACCTGGTGACACGGTAGGGGGATGGTGCGACACACATCGTCTCCTGGAAATATAATCTCAAAACAGTAAGTGATTGAAACAAAAATTACCATCTAAATTTCAACATCTCTTTGTGATGAAAATAACAGTAGAAATATGTGATATTAATGTATGTACAAAATCGCAGTGTCACTACGTGTTTTCACCAAGGTGCTGTGCGACGCCACTCGATTACTGTGTCATATTACAAAGGCTCAGCGTCACTATGTAATCTAACGATGTTACTTTGAGATGGTACACTATTACTCTGTCATAATATTACTGTGTAAACCTCACTGGATCATAATGTTACTATAAGCAGAACATTTCTGACGATGAAGAAGTAGACTCTTTCACATCAGCTCATGTGAACACAATATCACAATTGGCTTGCAGTGAGACTCCATCAATTCCACAGGAGTCCCCCTGCTGAAATATAGAATTGTACACAATTCTCACCAACTCTATGACATCCAATTAACACACACTGTCAGCCTTATAATGGCGACCAACGCTATGCCCGACGTCCGGTTAACACACACTGTCAGCCTTATAATGGCGACCAACGCTAAGCCTGACGTCCGATTACCCCACCCTGTCAGCCTTATAATGTCAACCAATTCTATGCCCGTCGTCAGATTAACACGCACTGTAGCCTTATAATGTCGACCAACAGTATGTCTGACGTCTGATTAACACACACTGTCAGCCATATAATGTCGAGCAACGCTATGCTCGACGTCCGATTAACACACACTGTCAGCCTTATAATGTCGACCAACAGTATGTCTGACGTCTGATTAACACACACTGTCAGCCTTATAATGTCGACCAACGCTATGTCCGACGTCCGATTAACACACACTGTCAGCCTTATAATGTCGACCAACAGTATGTCTGACGTCCGATCAACACACACTGTCAGCCTTATAATGTCAACCAACACTATGCCCGACGTCCGGTTAACACACACTGTCAGCCTTATAATGTCGACCAACGCTATGTCCGACGTCCGATTAACACACACTGTCAGCCTTATAATGTCGACCAATGCTATGTCCGACATCCGATTTACACACACTGTCAGCCTTATAATGTCTACCAACGCTATGCCCGACCTCCGGTTAACACACACTGTCAGCCTTATAATGTCGACCAACGCTATGCCCGATGTCCTATTAACGAGACGTTAACCTAATGCCGGTACAATGTTGGACCACCGTCTACGACGCTGATTCAGCATTCTACCGATATTGGGTGACAAGCTAGTGTAGGCTGGCAATGTGTAGGGTTTTCTGGGAAAAACCGCTAGGTTGTGCTTCTACAGCCTGAATTCAGTCATGCTTGAAAAACTGAATACTCCCGTCTGAGCAGCAGAATGATATATTAAAATAGATCTTCACATGCCAGTATGCAATTGGGAATAAACATAATCTGAGTTGGGTGATATAAAATAAAATTATAAATGTCCACAGAAATACACGTCGTTTCTTTATAGATAACATTAACCCTTTAAGCCCTCACGATGCATTAAAACATCATTTTACATCCCTCAAAACAGACTTAGTTTTGCAACAAATAAGGGCTTTATAATGAAAATTTCCATGAAACTGGTTTACCAATACATGGCAATTTTCTTCAATTTTTAAACCACATCAAATCATCTTCATCCACTACAAGTCGAGAATTGCGACAGCAATTCGCGGCTTGTAGTGGATGAAGATGACAACGGTAAATTCAGGCCTGAAAGGGTTAAGATGCTGCAGACGAATCGGATCTGGTGGACAGTCTTATTATTCTAAATATTTTGTGGAATTTATATTACTATAAAGTAAGGAGTTGGGCGGATCGACGCTATTGATATCCGAAAGAGTGTGTACGCGAAAAAGCGGGCAACCAGTGTATTACGGTTTCATAATATAAAATATTATGCTGAGACTGAATTGTAGCAGTATGAGATGTCACAATATGTCACTTAATGACGCCAGATGTAGCTGATTCTGTGTCCGACATGTTTGAATACTCTGGTTCCTGAGCCAAACTACGCGGCGTGGCCAAGCTTCATGTAGGCTCTGGTAGGCCCCAGTGGTGAATGGCTGTGACTAGTTGCTATTTTTAGATGAAAATAAGGTAATCCCCAAATTCAGACATTTTTTAAAGGTCACTTCCCCGGATGTAAAGTTGTTTACAGTATTGTATTACCCCTCTGACGCACTTCATATGACTTGACGCAGACAATTATTCGCAGGCCTTATAAACACAGGCATGAAAAAGTCACATGACTAAGGACCTTGGCCTCTACCCGGCCATAAATGAAATTGGCCGGGCTTGCCAGGCAAATGTTTGAAGAGACCTCCTTGTACGGAGCTAATATACATATCATTATCCCCAGGTAATGATGTAAACCTAATTGAGCCAATGTATTTATTTCTAGAAATCAATTTACCATTCAATATATCTAAATGGTATCGACAAAAAAGAAAGAAAATAAATTATTTGTGGATCGTATTAAAAAATGACAGTATTTATAGATAGTCTCACAATGTCACTTAATGGCGCCAGATATAGCTGATTCTGTGTCCCACCTGTTTGTAGAAACCTCCATGTATGAGTCTAATATGTATATCATTATCCACAGGTAATCTAGTATATCAAATTAAGCACATTTATATTATTTTTTTGAAATCAATTTACCATTCATATATCCTAATTGTATCAAAAAAAAAAATATTTGTCGACAGTATTGAAAAGCAGGACAGTATTATAAGTCTCACCTGCCACCTGATGTATCACCACCAGGATCTGTATACATAACACAAACATCACCTGTCTACAATGACACCCTGACATCTCGTTATTCCAAGGTGTAACCTGCCAACATTCATATATACAGTTACAATCTGATGTACAAAGGTAATAACAGTGATATTAACAACGTAAAAGCCCATGTCACATTTCACGCCCTTCTATAATGAGGAAATAATTATAATTTATTTTATTAACCGTTTATTAATCCACTCGGTCACTCGGTCGATAACTCACTCACTGACTCACTGACTCACTGACTATGTTACTATATACAGTTCAGATCACACCGAAAATGTTAAAATGGGTGAATAAATGCTTCTGTTTTAAAATAGAATTGATATTTCCTTCATATTTTTATTTTATTTTTATTTTTCGTCCTTCTTCTTTCGTTCAATTTTCCATCCTTCTTTCATAAAGTGAAAATTCACTTATTTCTTTCCATAAACCATTGTCCCTTTTTTTTTACTCGTCCCTCCCTAATTTCTTTACTTTTTGTTTCCTTTCCTTCTTCCATACCTTATTCCTTTTTTCTTCACTTACTTTTTCAAGTGTTTTCATTTTTCATTCCTTTCATCCTTCCCATGTTCCTTTCTTTTCTTCTTTATTTTTTCTTTTTTTTCTTTTTTCTTTAGATAATTCATTCTGCATTATTATTGATTTTCTTCCAAGGTTTGTTTCTCTTTTTCCTGGTTTGTTATCCTCCTTTCTCTTTCTTTTTTATATCCTTTTTATTCCATTCGTTCTTTTGTTCCTACTTCTATCTGTCATGTCTGTTTTCATTCTTCATTATTTCTGTCTTCCTTTATTTCTTCCTTCGTTCATTCTTCCCGTTTTGCTTAGTTTTCTTCTTTCTTATTTTCTTTTTTCCTCCCTTCAATCCTTCCCTCGTTCTAACCTTTCTAAAAAAAATTTCTTCTTTCTAGCCTTTCTAATTCATTTCCTTCCTCCTACCTTTTTCATCCCTATTCGTCTTTTTTTCTTCCATTATTCTCTCGTTCGCTCTTTCTATTTACCTTAGTTTAGTTGTCAAAGGTTGATCTTCTTTATTTCCTCCCACTCTTCCTTCCTTCTGTTATAACTATCTTTATTCCTCCCTCACCCTGTTAGTTTCTTCCTTCATGTCTTGTTGTCTTTTCCTTGTTTTTTTTCTTCCTTCATTCCAAAGGACGTCTTTGATCGTTGTTCAGAGAAATCACCTAACTTATTATTGAGAATGGAGCTATAATTATCCTGTTGACCTTTGATCCGCCTCGTTACTGATTCATGGCTCGTTGATTTTGTGTGAATCCAGCTGTTATTACTCGTTAACCCAGCATTGGTTTAAACTTGTTCCACCATCTGCTACGCTGGCCCAGCATTAGACATTGTGTGTCAAAGCTACTACTTTATGTATGTTTCTGGTTTTAGTTGTACCCCAGTCGCCTCTATCTGTGGTGCCTTGTGAATACAAATGTCTCCCGCTTTTCGTCACTATGGAGAACGCGCTGTACTGAGGTGCTAACTTATTAAGCCCCGTAATCACACCCTCTGGTCGTTATGGTCTGTATGTGCAGTTGAGATTATCATCAACTGCAAACCCCAAAGTGGTGTCAATGAAAATTAGTTGTAGTGCTTGACAAAATAAATGAATTTTCCATATCTTGGTTGGATTTTTGTCAATTGTCAGGAACGCAAAAGGATGTTTCGAGTAAAAAAGAGGATTGAACCCTCTCCTCGCATTGTATGCAGCAAATGCCACATTTTGAATACAATGTTCAGAATTCCATATTATAATTTATCAGAATATTTAATTTACACACATCTAAGTGGTAAATGCAGATTATTTTCGGTCATCTTGGATTTGTGGGTAAAATATAGATCAAAATATCTTAAAAACTCATGTAATGGATTTTTTGAACCAACACCACCTAGAAATCATAACTTATACATAACTATGTGTTAAATCAATGTAAATTCATTTTTTATACATTTTGGCGACCATTTTGAATTTAAGGCACTTAGACATTTTACTCGTGCTTTTGAAAGAGGCATATAGGTTTATTTGTATATGTATCACTGACTGACTGACTGACTGACTGACTGACTGACTGACCGACCGACCGACCGACCGACCGACTCTATTAATAATTGTTCAGCTTATTAATAATTGTTCAGCTTTCTGTGATATATTTTATTTCTGTTTTACCGGAATATTTGCATTCTCATTTTGGAAATAGAGTAGAAAATCACAAGGTTAATAAAATAATATTTTGATATTTTGATAGGCATATTGAAGTTGGGTTATTAATATATCCAAATTATTTTAATTTATCTTCAGATTGGAATATTATCATTAAATCACATTTAAATGTGAATTAAATTGAGCAGGAATACCGGTGTTAAGACGATACTCACAGATGTGTGTAGTTTTCCAGCTCCGGCCTTAGTCGTCACCCCAACCTAAGATGATTAAATATACTCACAGATGTGTGTAGTTTTTCAGCTCCGGCCTTAGTCGTCACCCCAACCTAAGATGATTAAATATAATCACAGATGTGTGTTGTATTTCAGCTCCGGCCTCAGCCGTAACTCCAACCTTAGACGATTAAATATACTCACAGATGTGTGTAGTTTTTCAGCTCCAGCCTTAGTCGTCACCCCAACCTAAGATGATTAAATATACTCACAGATGTATGTTGTATTTCAGCTCCGGCCTTAGTCGTCACCCCAACCTAAGATGATTAAATATACTCACAGATGTGTGTAGTTTTTCAGCTCCGGCCTTAGTCGTCACCCCAACCTAAGATGATTAAATATACTCACAGATGTGTGTTGTATTCCAGCTACGGCCTCTGTCGTAACCCCAACCGCTGCCACGTCTTTAATGACAGGTATGGTAGCGAGAGAGAGACTAATGGGAATAAGGGGGAACCATCAATGTATAACAACCCATTAATGATAACGCCTTGATTCAATGTTTATTGTTGGGACAACGTTACGGACGCTGGCCCAACAATAAACCAACATTGTCGTATTCGCGGTGAAGGGGTACAGATCTGTCACTGTGAAGTTGTAATTATCCTGTCGACCTTTGTCTCGCCTCGTTGCCTGCTAGTTGTGTGATTCCACAAATACTTCTTGTTAACCCAACATTGGTCCAATCTTGGTCCACCATAATCTATGCTGGGCCATCATTAAGCTGACATTGGTCCAATCCTGGTAAACCATAATCTATGCTGACCCAGCATTAAGCTGACATTGGTCCAATCCTGGTCCACCATAATCTATGCTGGCCCAGCATTAAGCTGACATTGGTTCAATCCTGGTAAACCATAATCTATGCCGGCCCAGCATTGAGCTGACATCGGTCCAATCCTGGTCCACCATAATCTATGCTGGGCCATCATTAAGCTGACATTGGTCCAATCCCGGTCCACCATAATCTATGCTGGCTCAGCATTAAGCTGACATTGGTCCAATCCTGGTCCACCATAATCTATGCCGGCCCAGCATTAAGCTGACATTGGTCCAATCCTGGTCCATCATAATCTATGCTGGCCCAGCATTAGGCTGACATTGGTCCAATCTTGGTCCACCATAATCTATGCTGGCCCAGCATTAGGCTGACATTGGTCCAATCCTGGTCCACCATAATCGATGCTGGCCCAGCATTAAGCTGACATTGGTCCAATCCTGGTCCACCATAATCTATGCCGGCCCAGCATTAAGCCGACATTGGCTCAATCCAAGTCTACCATAATCTATGCTGGCCCAGCATTAAGCTGACATTGGTCCAATCCTGGTCCACCAGTATCTATGCTGGCCCAGCATTAAGCTGACATTGGTCCTATCCTGGTCCACCATAATCTATGCCGGCCCAGCATTAAGCCGACATTGGCTCAATCCAAGTCTACCATAATCTATGCTGGCCCAGCATTAAGCTGACATTGGTTCAATCCTGGTCCACCATAATCTATGCCGGCCCAGCATTAAGCCGACATTGGCTCAATCCTAGTCTACCATAATCTATGCTGGCCCAGCATTAATCTGACATTGGTTCAATCCTGGTCCACCATAATCTATGCCGGCCCAGCATTGAGCTGACATTGGTCCAATCCTGGTCCACCATAATCTATGCTGGTCCAGCATTAAGTTAAAATTTGTTCAATCCTGGTCCACCATAATCTATGCTGGGCCATCATTAAGCTGACATTGATTCAATCCTGCTCCACCATAATGTATGCTGGCCCAGCATTAAGCTGACATTGGTCCAATCTTGGTCCACCATAATCTATGCTGGTCCAGCATTAAGCTGACATTGGTCCAATCCTGGTCCACCAGTATCTATGCTGGCCCAGCATTAAGTTGACATTGGTTCAATCCTGGTCCACCATAATCTATGCTGGGCCATCATTAAGCTGACATTGGTTCAATCCTGCTCCACCATAATGTATGCTGGCCCAGCATTAAGCTGACATTGGTCCAATCTTGGACCACCATAATCTATGCTGGCCCAGGTTTAAGCTGACATTGGTCAAATCCTAGTCTACCATAATCTATGCTGGCCCAGCATTAAGCTGACATTGGTCCAATCTTGGTCCACCATAATCTCTGCTGGCCCAGCATTAAGCTGACATTGGTTCAATCCTGGTCCACCATAATCTATGCTGGGCCATCATTAAGCTGACATTGGTTCAATCCTGGTCCACCATAATCTATGCTGGCCCAGCATTAAGCTGACATTGGTTCAATCCTGGTCCACCATAATCTATGCTGGGCCATCATTAAGCTGACATTGGTTCAATCCTGGTCCACCATAATGTATGCTGGCCCAGCATTAAGCTGACATTGGTTCAATCCTGGTCCACCATAATCTATGCTGGCCCAGCATTAATCTGACATTGGTCCAATCTTGGTCCACCATAATCTCTGCTGGCCCAGCATTAAGCTGACATTGGTTCAATCCTGGTCCACCATAATCTATGCTGGGCCATCATTAAGCTGACATTGGTTCAATCCTGGTCCACCATAATCTATGCTGGGCCATCATTAAGCTGACATTGGTCCAATCCTGGTCCACCATAATCTATGCTGGGCCATCATTAAGCTGACATTGGTCCAATCCTGGTCAACCATAATCTCTGCCGGCCCAACATTAAGCTGACATTGGTCCAATCTTGCTCCACCATAATCTATGCTGGCCCAGCATTAAGCTGACATTGGTCCAATCCCGGTCCACCATAATCTATGCCGGCCCAGCATTAAGCTGACATTGGTCCAATCCTGGTCCACCATAATCTATGCTGGCTCAGCATTGAGCTGACATTGGTTCAATCCTGGTCCACCATAATCTATGCTGGCCCAGCATTAGGCTGACATTTGTCCAATCCTGGTCCACCATAATCTATGCTGGCCCAGCATTAAGCTGACAATGGTCCAATCCTGGTCCACCATAATCTATGCTGGCCCAGCATTAGGCTGACATTGGTCCAATCCTGGTCCACCATAATCTATGCTGGCCCAGCATTAGGCTGACATTGGTCCAATCCTGGTCCACCATAATCTATGCCGGCCCAGCATTGAGCTGACATTGGTCCAATCCTGGTCCACCATAATCTATGCTGGCCCAGCATTAGGCTGACATTGGTCCAATCCTGGTCCACCATAATCTATGCTGGCCCAGCATTAGGCTGACATTGGTCCAATCCTGGTCCACCATAATCTATGCCGGCCCAGCATTGAGCTGACATTGGTCCAATCCTGGTCCACCATAATCTATGCTGGCCCAGCATTAAGCTGACATTGGTCTGATCCTGGTCCATCATAATCTATGCTGGCCCAGCATTGAGCTGACATTGGTCCAATCCTGGTCCACCATAATCTATGCCGGCCCAGCATTGAGCTGACATTGGTCCAATCCTGGTCCACCATAATCTATGCCGGCCCAGCATTAAGCTGACATTGGTCCAATCCTGGTCCACCATAATCTATGCTGGCCCAGCATTAGGCTGACATTGGTCCAATCCTGGTCCACCATAATCTATGCCGGCCCAGCATTGAGCTGACATTGGTCCAATCTTGGTCCACCATAATCTATGCCGGCTCAGCATTAAGCTGACATTGGTCCAATCCTGGTCCACCATAATCTATGCTGGCCCAGCATTAAGCTGACATTGGTCCAATCCTGGTCCACCATAATCTATGCCGGCCCAGCATTAAGCTGACATTGGTCCAATCCTGGTCCACCATAATCTCTGCTGGCCCAGCATTAAGCTGACATTGGTCCAATCCTGGTCAACCATAATCTATGCTGGCTCAGCATTAAGCTGACATTGGTCCAATCCTAGTCCACCATAATCTATGCTGGCCCAGCATTAAGCTGACATTGGTCCAATCCTGGTCCACCATAATCTATGCTGGCCCAGCATTAAGCTGACATTGGTCTAATCCTGGTCCATCATAATCTATGCTGGCCCAGCATTGAGCTGACATTGGTCCAATCCTGGTCCACCATAATCTATGCTGGCCCAGCATTAAGCTGACATTGGTCCAATCCTGGTCCACCATAATCTATGCCGGCCCAGCATTAAGCTGACATTGGTCCAATCCTGGTCCATCATAATCTATGCTGGCCCAGCATTAAGCTGACATTGGTCCAATCCCGGTCCACCATAATCTATGCCGGCCCAGCATTGAGCTGACATTGGTCCAATCCTGGTCCACCATAATCTATGCTGGCCCAGCATTAAGCTGACATTGGTCTAATCCTGGTCCATCATAATCTATGCTGGCCCAGCATTGAGCTGACATTGGTCCAATCCTGGTCCACCATAATCTATGCCGGCCCAGCATTAAGCTGACATTGGTCCAATCCTAGTCCACCATAATCAATGCTGGCTCAGCATTAAGCTGACATTGGTTCAATCCTGGTCCACCATAATCTATGCTGGCCCAGCATTAAGCTGACATTGGTCCAATCCCGGTCCACCATAATCTATGCCGGCCCAGCATTAAGCTGACATTGGTCCAATCCTAGTCCACCATAATCAATGCTGGCTCAGCATTGAGCTGACATTGGTCCAATCCTGGTCCACCATAATCTATGCTGGCCCAGCATTAAGCTGACATTGGTTCAATCCTGGTCCACCATAATCTATGCTGGCCCAGCATTAAGCTGACATTGGTCCAATCCTGGTCCACCATAATCTATGCTGGCCCAGCATTAAGCTGACATTGGTCCAATCCTGGTCCACCATAATCTATGCTGGCTCAGCATTAAGCTAACATTGGTCCAATCCCGGTCCACCATAATCTATGCTGGCCCAGCATTAAGCTGACATTGGTCTAATCCTGGTCCACCATAATCTATGCCGGCCCAGCATTGAGCTGACATTGGTCCTATCCTGGTCCACCATAATCCATGCCGGCCCAGCATTAGGCTGACATTGGTCCAATCCTGGTCCACCATAATCTATGCCGGCCCAGCATTAAGCTGACATTGGTCCAATCCTGGTCCACCATAATCTCTGCTGGCCCAGCATTAAGCTGACATTGGTCCAATCCTGGTCCACCATAATCTCTGCTGGCCCAGCATTAAGCTGACATTGGTCCAATCCTGGTCCATCATAATCTATGCTGGTCCAGCATTAAGCTGACATTGGTCTAATCCTGGTCCACCATAATCTATGCTGGCCCAGCATTGAGCTGACATTGGTCCAATCGTGGTCCACCATAATCTATGCTGGCCCAGCATTAAGCTGACATTAGTCCAATCCTGGTCCACCATAATCTATGCTGGCCCAGCATTAAGCTGACATTGGTTCAATCCTGGTAAACCATAATCTATGCTGGCCCAGCATCAAGCTGACATTAGTCCAATCCTTGTCCACCATAATCTATGCCGGCCCAGCATTAAGCTGACATCGGTCCAATCCTGGTCCACCATAATCTATGCTGGCCCAGCATTAAGTTGACATTGGTCCAATCCTGGTCCACCATAATCTATGCTGGCCAAGCATTAAGCTGACATTGGTCCAATTCTGGTCCACCATAATCTATGCTGGCCCAGCATTAAGCTGACATTGGTCCAATTCTGGTCCACCATAATCTATGCTGGCCCAGCATTAAGCTGACATTAGTTCAATCCTGGTCCACCATAATCTATGCTGGTTCAGCATTAAGCTGACATTGGTTCAATCCTGGTAAACCATAATCTATGCTGGCCCAGCATTAAGCTGACATTGGTCCAATCCTAGTCCACCATAATCTATGCTGGCCCAGCATTAAGCTGACATTGGTTCAATCCTGGTCTACCATAATCTATGCTGGCCCAGCATTAAGCTGACATTGGTCCAATCCTAGTCCACCATAATCTATGCTGGCCCAGCATTAAGCTGACATTGGTCCAATCCTGGTCCACCATAATCTATGCTGGCCCAGCATTAGGCTGACATTGGTCCAATTCTGGTCCACCCTAATCTATGCTGGCTCAGCATTAAGCTGACATTGGTCCAATCCTAGTCCACCATAATCTATGCTGGCCCAGCATTAAGCTGACAATGGTCCAATCTTGGTCCACCATAATCTATACTGGCCCAGCATTGAGCTGACATTGGTTCAATCCTGGTCCACCATAATCTATGCTGGCCCAGCATTAAGCTGACATTGGTTCAATCCTGGTCCACCATAATCTATGCTGGCCCAGCATTAAGCTGACATTGGTCCAATCCTGGTCCACCATAATCTATCCTGGCCCAGCATTAAGCTGACATTGGTCCAATACTGGCCCACCATAATCTATGCTGGCCCAGCATTAAGCTGACATTGGTCCAATACTGGCCCACCATAATCTATGCTGGCCCAGCATTAAGCTGACATTTGTCCAATACTGGCCCACCATTATCTATGCTGGCCCAGCATTAAGCTGACATTGGTCCAATCCTGGTCCATCATAATCTATGCTGGGCCATCATTAAGCTGACATTGGTCCAATCCTGGTCCATCATAATCTATGCTGGCCCAGCATTGAGCTGACATTGGTCCAATCCTAGTCTACCATAATCTATGCTGGCCCAGCATTAAGCTGACATTGGTTCAATCCTGGTCCACCATAATCTATGCTGGCTCAGCATTAAGCTGACATTGGTTCAATCCTGGTCCACCATAATCTATGCTGGCCCAGCATTAGGCTGACATTGGTCCAATCCTGGTCCACCATAATCCCTGCCGGCCCAGCATTGAGCTGACATTGGTTCAATCCTGGTCCACCATAATCTATGCTGGCCCAGCATTACGCTGACATTAGTCCAATCCTGGTCCACCATAATCTATGCTGGCCCAGCATTAGGCTGACATTGGTCCAATCCTGGTCCACCATAATCCCTGCCGGCCCAGCATTGAGCTGACATTGGTTCAATCCTGGTCCACCATAATCTATGCTGGCCCAGCATTAAGCTGACATTGGTCCAATCCTGGTCCACCATAATCTATGCTGGCCCAGCATTAAGCTGACATTGGTCCAATCCTGGTCCACCATAATCTATGCTGGCTCAGCATTAAGTTGACATTGGTCCAATCCTGGTCCACCATAATCTAAGCCGGCCCAGCATTAGGCTGACATTGGTCCAATCCCGGTCCACCATAATCTATGCTGGCCCAGCATTAGGCTGACATTGGTCCAATCCTGGTCCACCATAATCCCTGCCGGCCCAGCATTGAGCTGACACTGGTTCAATCCTGGTCCACCATAATCTATGCTGGCCCAGCATTAAGCTGACATTGGTCCAATCCTGGTCCACCATAATCTATGCTGGCCCAGCATTAAGCTGACATTGGTCCAATCCTGGTCCACCATAATCTATGCTGGCTCAGCATTAAGCTGACATTGGTCCAATCCTGGTCCACCATAATCTAAGCCGGCCCAGCATTAGGCTGACATTGGTCCAATCCTGGTCCACCATAATCTATGCTGGCCCAGCATTAAGCTGACATTGGTCCAATCCTGGTCCACCATAATCTATGCTGGCCCAGCATTAAGCTGACATTGGTCCAATCCTGGTCCACCATAATCTATGCTGGCCCAGCATTAAGCTGACATTGGTCCAATCCTGGTCCACCATAATCTATGCTGGCCCAGCATTAAGCTGACATTGGTCCAATCCTGGTCCACCATAATTTATGCTGGCCCAGCATTAAGCTGACATTGGTCCAATCCTGGTCCACCATAATCTATGCTGGCCCAGCATTAGGCTGACATTGGTCCAATCCTGGTCCACCATAATCTATGCCGGCCCAGCATTAAGCTGACATTAGTCCAATCCTGGTCCACCATAATCTATGCTGGCCCAGCATTAAGCTGACATTGGTCCAATCCTGGTCCACCATAATCTATGTTGGCCCAGCATTACGCTGAAATTGGTCCAATCCTGGTAAACCATAATCTACGCCTCCTGTAACTAGCCAAATTTAATGATCCGCTAAATCTAATGACACCAATAATATGGCACCTTGCCCTATCAGGTCTGACCGTCAGACTACCAGTAGCATACAACTGAATAGATGAAGATGATAATAAGGCGGCTGGATGGGGGAGGCAGGGGTGTAATGGGCTTGCGCTGGAGCCAGAGCGCTGGAGCCATGACTACGCATGGAGGGGTGATTAGAGGAAGTGTAAGGTGTCTCGGGTTATGGACAACTCGTACCACGGACATCTCGTAAGCAGACAACTCGTACCATGTCTGATGGTATAAGCAGACAACTCGTACCACATTACGGGACAGCTCGTACTACATTTAGTAGCAGTCATTAGGTCTAAGCTTATTATATCTAACGAATTTTACCATTTTATCTCTGGTTTTGGTGCGGGAAGCAAAATGATAAACTCCCTACATTCACATATATTGTTCAAGTAGTAATAAATTATCTGTTATTTTATCGCAATATCCAGTGTTTCACTATGGCAATGCCTTTTAACATGATTTTAACTTGTGTGTAAATTGTCGTGTGATTTTAGCAAATTAACCATATTGTATATACATGTACATATATTCTATCATTTTTATGACAAATAAGTCAGTAATTACTTTTTTTATGTCCATAAATATCTATCTATCTATCTATCTGTATCTCTGTTACTATATCTGTTACTAAACTAAATTATGTATTATTGTGCTAAATACGTCTCAGATTGGTAATAAATTTTAGATATCTGTATTTTTTAACCCTTTGACTTCCGGGCCGGGGTGCATGCCAGGATCCAGATATACTGGTGTACGAGTTCTATTTTTCGTCATTTGAAGCTGGAATTGCTAACGCAATTTCCAGCTTCAAATGACGAAAAATACATAAATGTAGTATATATTTGACGAAAATTTGTGTTATTTCATGGTTACGTTCATCGACGAATGACGACGGAAATTTCCGTCATGTATGGTAGTGAAAAGGTTAAATATACATTTTAAGCATGTTTTCATCTTGTATTCTAGGTCTCAACATAGCAAGTATAGCACAGAGTAGATGATGCTGGTACACTCAGCTTCGCGACGAGCATATCGTCGCCTCGGAGCTAAAGGATCCTATCTGACACTCGTCAGAGTGGCAGATAGGATCCTTTAGCTCCGAGGCGACGATATATAGTTTGGACTAAGCACAGAAATGCCAGCTGGTCATGAAAAAAATCATCCGAATTTACTTTTTTTAATCCGGTAATATAAAAAAAATCTGAAATCCCGTAAATTCCATCAGAAAACTCGTATCTCTTAGAAATAAATAAAAATGTGAATATCTTTAATACCAGTACAAATTCATCTGCACCAGTCCAGTCTCAATTCACGCCGCAAATCACATGGCAGAGTGAAGATGGTACAAATTATAATCCTACCTTTATATAATTTTACAGATTAATTGTTAAATTATATTTTATAAATATCAATATATATGGGGCCTATTTCAGCGTTTAGCCCTTTGAGTCCTCACGATGCATTAAACCATCATTTTACATCCCTGAAAACAGACTTAATTGTCCAATCACTAAGGTTTTTAGAACGAAAATTTCCATGAAACTGGTTTACCAAAACATGGCAATTTTCTGTAATTTTTTAAACGTATCAAATCATCTTCATGCACTACAAGTCGAGAATTGCGACGTGTCTTGTAGTGGATGAAGATGACAATGGTAAATTCAGGCCTGAAAGGTTTAACGCGATGGGTTTTATTGATATCCATTCTAATGCACCTAGCAGTAGGCCTATGCCCCCGTTTAATGGAAATTATATGGCTCGTATCTGCATGCAAGCATGCATGGAAACATATATATCAAATGGTTCATTATTATAAAAAAAAAACCTGGATTCACCTTTCACCGTGGTGGATGCTTTTTCGCTCTCATATCGATATTTACCGTTTTTGGTCGATTTTTTTTACATATTCACTTACTTTGTATGATGGGGCAATTTAATTTTCAGACGATTATTGAATTCAGTGTGATTACTGGCTGTGAAGTGAGAAAATAAAAAAAAATCTTCCTGAAATTCCGCTGAGCATGTTTGTTGATCTTTTCTCTTGTGCACATGGGCCGTTATCCTGGTACTTTGGCTCAGCCCACTCATTTGAAAAGGTGATGGGGGTTATCTCCCTGCTGAGTGGCGCGGGGGTCTATATTCTCAATTTCTATACCATTGGCGTATTAAACAAACAGGCAATGCTCATGCTACGCTAGTAATTAAAGCATTCTAAATGGAAATAGTTTGGAGAACTGAACTATTTAATGTAAAGTAAATAGACTATGACAATCAACGCTTGTTTTGGACGCATGGTAGCACACACAGAATATATATTATATTATATATTTCTATGGATTTATGAGATAAAGGCATCTAGGCGTATTTGCCGTGATCGATGCACTCTCCAAAATGTGCCTGTTCCCGTTGTAAACTTCCAGACACATTTTGGGACAATATATAAGGCCTATCTGGTATCAGCTATGTACCTTTAAAATAGGTTGTAGCTTTTTATAGAGCTCATTTTATGATTATGAGGAAAGTAGCAGACTTTAATTCATATTTATATATACATAGGGCCTACCGGCCATACCGGTAAAACAAATATGGAAACTATCAGAAACTGTTATAGTCTGCGTGAATAACAACATTACCGGTAATGAGGCCCTATGTAAAAAATAATTTTTGGGTTGACATTTTTTATAAGGAAAAAATAGGCCCTACGGAGAAAATATTAATTATAATAGGCCTGTATAAATTATTAGGCCCCACCTACATTTTATTTTTCATATTAATTAGAGTAGGCTATTATTTAATTATCATATATAGTGTACATGCTATATCGTGGGTTTTATTTTCAATTCAGGGGAGTACGTAGGCGTTTATTTAGATTAAATACGGTGTAACTAAACCTTCAAAAAATCACAAAGAAATTCATGACTGTACACTTATCTCATACACGTGTGACTCCCTTCACATAATCTTAATTTTTATCATGTACATGTGTATGGTGGTCCGAGCGTGATAAACAGCGATATATCAGAGTGACTAAAAATACCACTGTGTTGGAAAGCGAGAGACACTTGAAGATGCGACACTGTAGGCTAGCCCCAGTGGCTGGAACAGGTTTCAGCCACAGATTGACAACATACAAAATCATGGGACATTTCTTTGGACTGTCATATCAGAAAAAATCGGGCCATAATCAGGTCGAAAATAGTTTTATTAGAATCAGTAACATTTCAGTTCCATGCCCGCATGCTCAGCTCGGAGGTCGCACATTATGGACATTTCTCGGACATCGGGGTCGCGATCGCTCTCAGTCACCGCCGTGTTGAATTTTTCGAGTAAAGAAAATACATGAATCCACGGCCTCGGAGAGGACGATGAAGTTAACTGTAGCCTGCAAGAGAGGCTCCAGAAACCCAGATGACGAAAAATAAGAGAGACACACTGATTTACAAGCAAGACGGAATTATCCTTTATTTTCAATGAAAAGGACCAGATAAAAAAACTAATAGCTAATGGAACAAATTTGACATTTTCAGGGCACCACCGGGGCGCGGATAAATAATCCAGCCCCCTCCGCCTCCCATAGATTGAATAGTGCCCCCCCCCCCCCAACAGTTATGTTGACTATAATTAATTAATTTAACTGCCTGCAGTGGTCCCATCTGGGTGACTTGAAGTCGCGGGAGCGTGGGGACTTCCGAACATGGCAACTTCGGAACTTGAAGTGTCCACATATAGATTACTTGAAGTAGAAATATTTGGTTAATAGATCTACCATATAATGGGATAAAAAAATATTTTGTTCTTGTTGTGGGTCGAGTGGGTTGTGGGTCTAGGATCGAGGGTTTGTGGGTCGAGGGGGTTGTGGGTTGAGGTTCGAAGGTCGGAGTTGTGGGTGAGGGGTCGATGGGGTCGATGGGATATAAAGATAACCTGCGATTAGGAACATAAAAAATTGACGATCATAGCCCGGGGATTGAAACTCAAAGGGCCTACAGAAATGCCCAGGAAGCCCCTCCTTTTCAGGCGATGTTTCGAATCATTGATTCAAAATATTTCCTTCTGGGGTTAATTTACCTCATGGGGGTGGGCCTACAACCTGTGAACGAAGACCAAGCACCTACTAACTAATCAAATAAAAGAAACTAGCCCACCACCCAATTTTGGCCAAATTCAAACCTTGCAAGGAGTATCAAGATCTTTCAGTTTATTTTATTTTTTATTGTTGAAATGCTTTAAGCTAATGATATTTTAGCAATTCAAACTTTTAATGTACCAGGCAAGTTTTGACTTTTGTAGGTGGACTGGTACCTTTAGCCCCAGTATAGCTGAGACAGGTTTCAGCCACAGATTGCCCCCGTACAAAATCGGACGATCATATCAAAGACTTGCCCTTGAATAATCAGGTCGAAAATAGTTTTTTCTTAGAATCAGTAACATTTCAGTTACATGCCCGCATGCTCAGCCCACAGATCGCACAGTCATTGAAAAATCTGAATGGACATTTTTTCGGACCTTGGGGTCGAGATTCTTTTGAATGTTTCAGGGCTAAGCTCTCTGGTATTTATTGTCTCTCTCGCTTTTCATAATCATGATAATTGCTGCTTTTCTTGGCTCTCTTGTATTTCTTCACTCTCCATTTCGCCGAATTATAGCCCTGTTTTATCTGCAGTAGAGGATGTGAACCGTGTGAGGTGCGATTATAATGCTCATCAGTTATTGTGCTTATATCCATTTATGCTTGGTCATAAATAATGAAAGACATTATACATATATTTCTTATTATTATTGGCCGTTTAGGCTACATGTCAACTTTGACATATTGGTCTTTTTGTTTTCTTTATGTCTTTATATGTTTTTTTGATGCGGCGCATATCGGTTATAAATACGTTTCTGTCGCCATTATCCCACGAATTTGAACAGTTTGGGTCACTGCATATGTGTGTACCAAGGAAAGATATCGGCCGCAGCGGGACTCGAACCCGATACACTCGTGCCCTGAGTTAGCCAATGAGGCAACCTGGCGCCACAAAATATCTACAATTTTTATTGTCCACATCAATCAATCCCCCATATTATATAGGCTATGTCGGTCACTTATTAAGTGAATTTCTGGCGATATTTATAGGCTTATGCCCAACAAACTTATGAGACGTTCGACCAATTTGCAACGCTGGTTTACTGTTGGACCAGCGTTGCAAACAGTAAACCAACGTTGAGCAACGTCTCATGTTCGCTGGGATAGGGGCCATGCATCATCACCAAATAGGCGTGTTTTTTATATTTCTATAAAAGCTATTGAATTAAACATTTATAAGTAGGCTAGATATCTTAATTCAATTGGTGTAGAGCTATTTTGTTATGTTTATGATGAAATGCTTCATTACCAGTAGGCCTAGCCTAAATTGCACCGTTGTAGAAAATAGTTTCATTCTATTCACTTATCTTGCTCAACATTTTTCTAATTATTGCTCACCAGTTATACATAGGCCTATACTATATTAAATCTAATCAAATCAATTTTATTAAAAAAAAATACAAACATTAACTTTATACAGTGATATTAAAAATAAATAAAATAAGGCACCTCACATTATATTGGCATGAAATTATTGTTTGAAAAGAAGTGAAATGAAATCAATGTTTATGTTCACTTCCCATTTACCGTGTTTACATTGAGTAATAGCCTACATCTGTGATGCTAAATAGGTAAATATTATTTTACAACAACATTCAACTATTGAAACTAATAATTAAAAATAAATTGCGCAATCAAATTGCACATGGTGGCAATGTTACCCACCCTTCAGGAGCCCCAGCCACCCCTCACAAGTGGATCACAGAGCCTGATTGATATACAACGCACCTGCACGTGTGAACGGCTGCAGCGAACAGAACTTGTTTATTTGGTTGAGTGGCGGACCGTAACTATATCAAGTAATATTTTAACCCTTTCAATCTGTTGCATTATTCAAACTAATCAAATGAAAATAAGCTAGTGTTATGGTAAAACATATGTTTTATACTGACTCAAAGTTTTAGGTCGATATTATGAGTACTTTCCACGTAAATAGCGAATCAGTAACACTATATGATCCCCCTAACATGCGATTTTTAATGTGAATCCAACTATAGTATCCTTCACTGATCTGTGTATAAATTAATATGCATGTATATCACCAGTGTCAGTGAGCGGGTAATAATATGGTTTGTGTGGGTATATGTATCTCTTATCCCGTTAACATCTCGCTAGAGGTGTTAGGATTTTCTATTAGGCCTGGAGCCAGATCTAGCCCTCGTACTCACAAAAGCTAAGAAATTTTCACTGCGATTTTTATTTAGCTTGACCCTTGGGATATATCGAGTTTTTTTTTGCCAAACAGGACGCTTTAAGCCCTAGGGCTTATTTTACCATTTTTTAGAAGGACACTAAAATAAAATTCACAACAATTCGAAAAATTGTTCAAAATAGTAGTAGTTTTATTTATTTTCACCATTGTTTTAGTCATGGCCCTCGGCCATATACACATGTAGGTCACTGAAAAATATTTCTGCCCAGATTTTATTTTTAATATTATTTTAAACTCTTTTATCAATGCGGGCGCCTGAAAAAAAAACAATATAAAATATGTGTCAAATTTGAAAATCCGTCATTTTTGTTCCGTGCTATTAAGAAGCAAGTTAATTCACAAAAAGTGTCCCCATTATGTCCCCAGGGTACTGGAAGGTGAAGTTCAAAAAAATCTGTTGCCAATTTTTTTCTATAACTACATATTTAGGATACGCGCGTCTTTATCGCTATCTTTAATTTGCGGTAAAATTCAAATGTGCTGATATTTCTGCCTCCAATAGG
The DNA here is from genome assembly GCA_964017125.1 of Flabesymbios commensalis. NCBI lineage: Eukaryota > Metazoa > Annelida > Polychaeta > Terebellida > Flabelligeridae > Flabesymbios > Flabesymbios commensalis. The sequence continues at coordinate 60,196,557 of OZ024918.1, forward strand.
CTATTATATTAAAGTTAACTCATGCTGTGGATATTTAGCATTAAATATATTATGAATATTTCATATGAGTCTCATATTGATGTTTATGTTTACATGTTTATGGAGAAAAAATATATAAAATGACACTTTAAATGCTAAGACCATTTTTTGCTTACAGTGTATATATAGTGTGGATATTTAATATTTTATATTATATAAATATTTAATAATAGTCTTATATTCACGTATATATTTTCAAATGTTTGATGAAAATCCGAATAATATGTATAATGACACTTTGAATGACAAGGCTGATTTTTTAAAAATAAATCTCAAATATGTATACTAAAGCACGATGTCTAAGACTTGCATCTTGACCAATATGGCGTTATCCAGATATCCATAAATAGTATAATAATAAGCACAAATATATTATATTTAATAACTGACTGGAAGAACCAAATGAAATTAATTGTTTTGTACAGTTTGGATGCTAGGGCGGATTTTTTGTTTGTAAAATGTTATAATTACTCAGGCTATTATTATGATTAGTATACATATTTTATGTTAGTCGCATATTGATGTTTAATTCTTTATGGGGACCAACAGTAATATAATTATATAAATACACTTCAAATGCTAAGGCTTTTAAGTTGTATTTTATTAAAGGGAACTATGTTTGTAATTGAATACTAGTATTTTGTATATTGAGCATTATGGGTGGGGGCCCTGGGCCGTGGTTAAAGCTACCTGCTTTGAAAGTCGGAGGTCGCGGGTTCGAACCCCACGCTGGCCATCAAGTTTCAGAGAAACAAAATGTTTCTTCCCTATTCACTCATAATGATTCAATTTTGTGGAGAGCCTCTGTGACAGAGTGGTAGCGTGCTCGACCTGGGACCGCCAGTGCTCGAATTTAGAATTATGTGTCTGGAGGGCAGGGTCATCTCATTCATTTAACCATCTTCAGGAGGTTTTATTGGCTCAGTTTAGCTTATATGTGAACAAAGGTGGCCTGAAACCCTGTTCATTTCATTTCATATTGAGCATTGAATTATCAATCCAGGTATCCCTACAGATTATAATAACAAACAAACGATAAATATAATATATTTAAAGAGGGACTAGAACAACGAGAAGGTGGGTCAACATTTGTACCTAGCGACATATCAGAAAATTAATATTATTGTAAAGACAAAATAACGAAAATAGACAGTGGAGTGGGCATAACCACCAAGGAGGGGATATTATGTCTATATAATTAATCTGTTGTCACATGTTATTAGTGTGTATGTACGTTATGTATGTCCATATTGTCCAGACATAATTAGGGCAAGATTTAAATAATATAATGTGCATCTGAAATATATTTTGCTATTTGGTTTGATTATACAAACATATGAGAAAACTATGTCACCAACAATCGAGCAGATGATTTTCGACAGCTGTATTGTCATCTTCGTCAGACTGCAATATTTGCATTTTATTCCCTGGAGATGACACCTGCTGCGGTCAAATGTCAACTAACTGCTGTAGAATTATGTAATCTGAAAACCACAGTGTTTTTTAATCCACTAACGTTGTCAATGGCCCATTCATGATATGTAGCAGCAAGTGGCACACTCAAAGAGGATTGATGTGATTTTTTCCAAGTCGCGTCTTGGAAATGTACTATTTTTGCTGTGGAAGCGCAATGACAAGGTGGATAATTGTATAAATCAATTGCTGCTGAGGATTTGATGGTAGCCAGGTTTTCACATACATTCGTAATTTTGAACTCCGAACTTCATTAGCCTATTTGAGTTTATGTGACCATAAATTCTGCTAAATGATTCAATAGATATTCCTTGAGATCCCATTCTTCACCTAAGCTTGCTAAAGTAGGTACATATTGGATACATTTTGCAGAATTGTGTATGGTTTAATTTTACCACATCGTCTAAATGTCGAAACAGTATTGCTACCCGTGAGAGCATGAAGGCCGAGCAATGCATAGTGAACCAAAATATAGCTGTTTTTCGCTCTAACACGCATATATTATGGGCCCCTCAGAATCAGAAGGGGCTCAAAGCAAAATGACTCGGCAAAAAAGTGACGTTTTGTATTAGAACCTGCTCAATCAAATTTAGCAGGTTTTAAAGCTCACATGAGAGCAAATGACCAGAGCAAATAGAAACTGCTCAAGTGAAATACACCAATCAGTTAAATGCTGTTCAATGTTGGTTGTGTTATTATCAGAACCTGCTCAATCAACTTAAATGATTTTAATTGAGTCCCATTTCAATCTGAGGTGTACCTACGTATTTTGGCATATTCAATGTGTACGCAAGGTAATTCGGGAATTAGTTTTTTTCTGAGTTGAGTAAAGCTAAGATGTAGTTCAGATACGGGTATTGTTGAAATATATGAAAACAGCCGTGTGACTTCACTACCCTCTAGATGACGAAAGCTGTTGTTTTCAAGTGCTAAAGCATTGGTATTATAGTACAGCTTGAGTTTAAGCAGGCTCATCAGTTCGGATATTTTACATATCCTTTTTGGTACGAGTGAGTGCTAAAATATACTTTATGAATGAAGGGTGAAACTATATTAGCAACATCGGCCATTTAAGCTGGAACATATTTGATGTAAAATCTGGCATTTACGTCATCGATAAAAGGTTATTTGCTATCAGCGGTAGGGCAAACTTGTCCTCACTTGCAATTCATATTTCTAAAATCAGCTTTATAAACATACAACTCAGGAGAGACATGTATCAAGTATTTTTTATTATCACTTTTAAAATGATTTGTGAAGCTATTGCAATCTACAGTGACCATGGTGAAGGATGGTTATGATCAGAATTTCAGTACGTTTCACCTGTGTTGGACGAAAGTCTTTGCTACTCATCCTTATCCACATAAAATTATCGCCCACCACCCATTTTATAAGCGGTCATCACATAATCAACTAGTTCATGTGTTGCTTTGACTGATTTGATAAACTTGAAGATTTGTTGTGATTCTATTTAACCCCGCGGTCTGGACCTGGACCGGAAGACGAGTTTTCATGTTCCATTATTGTTTATTGTCCTGTCATGATTTCATGCAATTGAGAATCGCGCAACACCAATTGCATCATTTCTGAGAAGTGTTTCAGCTCTATGGTGTGTTTGCTCCTAAAGCACTTGACAATAGCCACAAACATTTTTGATTGGTTGATTTTTGAATGCGAGGTCAAAAATAAATATTTTGGCGTTTTTATTTATGAACCCTAATTTATTTTTAACTCTTTAAGTGCTTCATTACTACTTAACATTTTCCTTTCATTTGAAGTTGGCATTGCTCACGCAATTGCCAACCTCAAATGACAGGAAAATACCTCCTCACTTAAAAATTCAACCTGCTAAATTTCACAATTGGGGCTTTACTCAAGATTTATACATGCATATTTGTTTAATTTCTGTCAAATTTTAGTTGTGGAAAAACAGTATAAATGCGCTTAAAATCGTCGCCTGCACTCAAAGGGTAAAGCTAGTATTTTTTGTATATTGCTGGTGCGGTAGCTGGTTGTGATACATTTCAATTCAAAGAAGCATTGCATGCTATACATCATGATGTTTGAAGAAAATATGTTGAATGAAACAACAGGAACACAATTCCATAAACTTTTTGGGGTTAAACAATATTCTGAATTTAGGAATTAAGCGGTAATCTATATTTATTTGCTTGTTGTATGGTATATCTATATTTTTGCTAAAATTAATGGTGAATATATTTATTCTATAGTAAGAATAAAATATATATAAGTGTTTGTGTGATGAGGTGAGTAAATTAAACTTATATTATCATTTGAAAGAAATTATGTTACATTACTAATTTCTTTAATTATCTGATCAGGAAATATCAGTATATTGAAATTAAGCGATTTTGTACATCTAGCTATATAAAAGCAAGAACTGTTAATTTCACCTTGTACTTATGATCATTTCTTAGCATAAATATAATATATTTATCTTTTGATTATTGTTATTGTATTCAGGGATATCTGGATTATTAAATATTGCTCGAGATACAAGTCGACATCTAATGTCTCAAACATTGTTCCTTAGCATTCAAAGTGTCATTATAAATTTATATTAGTATGTTCTCTTTAAAAACATGTAGACAGAAATCGATGTTTATTGTTATAATCTTCAGGGCTATTAGGATAATATCATAATTTCTATAAAACGTGTAAACATAAACGTCAACATGAAATTAGCATGACATAATCATGTTTATTATAATAATAAATAGCCATAGTAGATATAGTATTTTAGAGACAAAAATCCAGCCTTAGCATTCAAAGTGTCACTTTATATATTAATTAGTTCTCCGTAAAAATGTAAGCAAACACCAATACGAGATTCATGTAAAATAAATAAATTAAGAAATAACCATAGCATGTCGAGTTCCCCTTATTATTGTATGCAGAATAATAAGCATATTTGAATTTTACCGCAAATTAAAGTTAGCGATAAAGACGCGCGTATCCTATATATGTAGTTATAGAAAAAAAGTGACAACAGATTTTTTTTAACTTTAATTTTCAGTCCCCTGGGGACATAATGGATACAACTTTTTGCGAATTTGCTTGCTTCTATATAGCACCCAACAAAAATAACAGATTTTCAAACTTGACACATATTTTATTATGTTTCGTTTTTTTAGGCGCTCGTATTGATAAAAGGGTTGAAAAAAATATTCAAAATAAAATCTGGGCGGACATATTTTACAGTGACCTACATGTATATATGGCCGAGGGCTATGACTAAAACAATAGTGAAAATAAATAAAACTACTACCATTTTGAACAATTTTTCGAATTCTTGTCAATTTTATTGTAGTGGCCTTCTAAAAAATGGTAAAATAGGCCATAGGGCTTAAAGCGTCCTGTTTGGAAAAAAAGATCCAAACCTTGATATGTCCCAAGGGTCAAGCTAAATAAAAATCGCAGTGAAAATTTCTTAGCTTTTGTGAGTACGAGGGCTAGATCTGGCTCCCGGCCTATATGTGACGCAACTACCATGACTACCGCAGACGGCGGGTTGCTGTCTTGAACTACCCACTTGCACACAACATTAAATCTACTGCAATTTCATGCTTTACTCTAGCCTATTGAATATGCCTTGCTTGCTCGCTGCGCGACCAGCAAGGCATATTCAATAGGCTAGCTTTACTCTTACGTACCCTACCACTCAAAGGGTGCGCTACGCAATCGTCTTGATAGCTGATAGCACCCCGCTGTTCCCATCCTGCCACTGGGATTGTTCACGGGTAATAAACAAATTAAACTTAAACACTATCAGCTAATCCAATTTTTGTAATAAAATATCTACATTACTCCTTATTATCTTATAATATTGTATGAACTGATAAATATTGTACTTTGTACTTTTTTGCTCAATATTCATTTAAATACGTGATCACTGCCTTATAATATATTGATCAAATGTTTTTCAGTCGGGTACAAAACAAGAATAAATTATATGTATTATTAACCTCTTTTTAAAGCCAGGTGAATAAATTTTTAGAGACGTGTGTTTAAAAACGCTTTATTGTCTAATTGGTCAAGATATGCTAGGCCTATATGTAAATGCTCTTACAACATGTTAATGTGCAGGCTGACAATGTAAACTATGGGGCCGCATAGTGATATCGCTGTACAAGATACAGATTACAATCAGTCCAAATAATTATTGATGGTATTCACTGATTTATAGAATGAGTTTAAATAATTATTTTAATTATAATAATTATTTCCTCCTTTTTGACAGATGAAATACAGCTCCCATAATATTAATTTTATTTTACCTTGCGTAGGCTAATCTTGCAAGTATAATATGCAGGGGAGCTGTGTATGTGTTCTAGTGTACCGGTAAGCTACTATCACTTGAACGGCAAAATAAAACATTATATATACTATTTATTTCGTGTATGTTCTATTTGAAAATGTAAAATAATTTTGTAGAACAATAGTGAGTGAAAACGGCTCAGGTATTTCACGGAGAGTAACTTAGATTACTTAGGCAGGATATATTATGTGGGAGCTGATTTTTTCTGACCTAGAACCGATATTCGTCGATTACTTTGTTAAAAATTAATTTACTATTATTATAAGATCAAAATCTATTGATTGAGCATGCGGACGTCTAACTATGACCAAAATTCCTTGCTATGACCGAGAATACAGTGTGTCCTTGCCTTATTTTTGGCCTTACTCTTGACGGGATGAATGGTACGAGCATGGTACGAGTTGTCTTTTCTAGTGGTACGAGCCGTCTCGCTCGCTCGAGACAGCTCGTACCATGGTACGAGTTGTCTGCTTACGAGATGTCCGTGGTACGAGTTGTCCAGATACCGGTGTCTCAACCTGTATAAATGACTACCGATGTTTTTTTGCGTACGGATAAACATATTAATTACGGTAAAACATATTATACATGATGCATGTTTCCAGTTCCAAATCCAGGGAAAAAATAATCTCATATTGGTATATAGCAGGGCTGGGTGCTAATCAATTTACTTGGTACTTTTGTAAAAGTACACAGAAAATGACCAAGTACTAAAATACTGTCGTACATACAAAGTACATTTGACAATTTCCTGGATACAACTACGAAGTACCTGGTACATTGTCGTAATTATCGATATGTAATAAATATATGCACAACAAAATAAATGACACTAAATCAACTGAGCTCAATTGTATTGTTTTTGTCACACTATGTCCGGTATATTGTTTTTAACATGCACTTGCTATCAAAAGTTTAACTGGAACTGTAAAAATTGCATGCATCTCTTGTCAACTAAAATTAGGAACAATGTTTTTTGTTTAAATAAACTGCATACATAGAAGTGCTAACTGAAAATAGCACACTCGTGAAATTAAAGCAGGATATGTTGCATTATAAATCACAAGGCTTATCTTAATCTATAGACCTGTTATGTCATTCTCTGATCTACCATTAACGGCAGCTATCATTCTCTTGAGTGCAATATTGAACCCTTTACAATGCCATTATCTAATTCATATAATTTATGTCCCCACAAAATACATTGTAAAAACAGTTCAAATAAGATAAATAATGTCCACCAAATGGGCTCCATTTGCATGTCGCCCACCGCGCATATCATTCATATATGCGACATAGGTTAATTAAATAGTGGAGATATTAGAATATTATGAATCTACACACACAACCTTTCCGCTTATGCCTATGGCTTAAACAGTAGGCCTATGACTCCCCAAACTAAGGAAACATATCAATTGCATTATGTAAATTGTTATAAAATGAATTATTATTATTCGTATGAAAATGTAGAATTTGGGTCTTTGTACACCTTAGTATACATAGGACTAATCGATATCAAGGATTAATAGTCAGGGCCCATTTTTCAAAAAGAGGCATTCCTAAAGTTTGTAAGGCATTTCTTAGTAGAATTTGTCATGCAGTTGTTTTCACACAATTCGGATATGCTGGTTCCAAATCTGCCCCATGCCAAGCTCTATTTTTAGTTTTTCCCTTTCAAAATTGCAAAACAAAATGGCCGCCAAAATAGCAGATAAAGTCTCACAGCGGACACACAAACTTGACTTTCGTGTTCAAAATAACATTTTTGTTTTGAGGAATTTCATGTTCTAAAACCTGGTCAACTATCACGCAAAAAATCCAAGAGGGCCGTCAATAATGCAGAAAGTACCATAACGTTTTTCTAAAAGTCATAGAAAGTTGTTTTTGGTGGCTAAATATAGGTTTTAAATACCAATAAATCTAGTACAATACAGTAATAACCTCCAACGTTTATATTACATGTACTTTCAGGGAAAAATCCAAGATGGCCGCCAATTATACAGCAAGTACTATAACCATTTTTCTAAATGCCGTAGGAAGTTATTTTTGGCGCTTAAATAGTTTTCTGATACAAAAAAATTACACAGTATAAAAAACTCAACTTCCATCTTACATGTAGTAACGGGGAATGCAAAAAATATGATTATTTAAAAATAAAACATTAACTATGAGGAAATTGCACAAAAGTAGCATGTGTTACTTTCATTACTGTAGCTACATAGGCTTGCAGTGTATATCTCAGATCTGCATGAATGCCATCATCTTGAATAATGATAATGCTAGAATAGTCACCCTCATCAATATATTCGTCATATATGTGTGCAGCTTCGGAATTGATGTAGCGACTCCTTGATAGGACGCCATTGGCTACTTTCTCGTGGTCCTAATTCACACTTAATCAAGCTAATTATTCAGGTTGAGCGGGAAGCTTTTACACGAGAACTAGTTGCAGTTGTCCTTCAATCAGCTCCATCCACAATCTCACTGATTGTTATCTGGCCAGAGTTGTATTTGTTGCTAAACAGGCCTAAAATACAACGGAAACAATATCTACTTTTTGTGGCAGGGGTTATTGACGAAGAGGATACATTGAAATACTCAAATTGACCTAAGTTATAGTTCTGGATGTTTATGAATTAATTTAAATGTCTTTCTTTTAGAATTGATGTGCTGGTGTTGTGGAAGCCATTGAGACGGTTGAATGGTACGATAAATATCACCAGTTCTAGGTTTACACAGCTAGGTATTGCTATGATGAGAACGTTTCGAAAGCAGAATGAGCAAGTTTACGGTATTGTTCACACTTAAATACCAGTGTTCATTGAATAGTTGAATGGTATTGTTCTTTACCAAAAGTGGTGAATTTGAACATTAAAAAGAAACTGTATTGTCCTCCTCCCTGATTCTGTACTTTATCTGTTATATATTCATCTTAGATAACATCGCAGTGTACATGGGAATGTTTTGATGTGGGATACATGTGTCTTGCATAGATTATTAGATGATCAATGTTTATTACAAAAAAATATAATATATAAGTAATAAATACTCTGTATGAATGATAATTAATCTACTATGTCTGGAGGAGACATGTAGTTATTATGGACCTAAATATCTTCACGTCCATCATATGATTTCATCACTTTATATATGGTAAGACTTATTGTCTTTAACTTTGATACCTTTTCCTGCAAAATAGGGTGGTCGCTCCCATACCACTTCAAGACACAACTGAACCTGTTGGGTTATTGTATATTATGTGAGAGTGAGAGCTTATATCTGATTGGAAGCATGCATGACCAAAACCTACTGATTCCTCATACATGCCACCATATCACGACCACATCTAGAAAGTGTCTGTATGTTATGTTAATCCTTATAAAAACATCCTGATCGTGCTACGAGCGGTATTATTGCCCCAATTACCACATATTCTGCATCATATCTTGTTGCAATAGTGTACCCGATAATCTTTGGTGACTTGTTCATGACACTCTATAGCATTTAGTTGCCAAGACTAGGTTAGTTACTAACATCTTCTGAAGATGGTGTATGTGCTTACTATATTTATAAAATAAATTCATCGTCAGTATTTTCAACATCACCCTAGCGTGTCCTCAAACATCAATCTTATATGCCCAAAACATATATAACTTCTGCACCAAATTACAGATTTCCGATATCGTTTAACTGTATTTTATCAAAGTTATTGATGGTGATATTATCTATCTCATTTAAGTTAGGGGAGTAGAAATATGTATAGCCTACATTACGGTTTTGTGTGAATCTCTGAGCCGATGGTTGGGACTTTATTCGTTCAATTATGTCTGAAAACTGTGTTATCAGCGCATTACAGGCTTTTGTACGGTATCTATTCTGATCAAAAATATAAAAATTAAGATGATACTAATCTCATGGTTATGTAAATTGTCAATCCGATTGAGAAACATAATTTTTATGCGATGTGCACGTTTTAACCAGCACAATATACCTAGTTACTAGAATCATAAATTGTTAAATTTAAACGACTTCTTGTCTCAATAGGAACGGAACATGTATGTGTGTCATTATTGCCATGGTTATGCAGACCACCTTGATGGATTAACTTCATGTTTTGCTTAACCCTAGTACAGGGCTTGGGCAGGAGGGTGCCACCCGTGGCCAATGCACATTTAAATTATTGCTTTCTTCCTCACGGTACTGTAAAAACACGATATATGGTGAGCGACAGGTTATCTAGTGCCGGACAGTGATCAACAATCATAAAATATTTTTTGTAAATACTCTAAACATTTTTACAACATGCCGGATATTACGTTTGTTTCCCTCGGCTTGTAAATGTGAAATAACGACTTTATTAAATAAATCATTATTATTACACTGGCCTACGATGTGTCGTTTTCCTGGCGCAACATTTGTTTTTTTCCCCATAACTTTGTCAAATATTGACACTAGATGTTATCACGGCTCTGAATTGGTTTCCCGAGTGTGAGAAACCTATATGTAGACACCAAAAACACATATATACGTTATTTGGAAGCAAAGTTACAGCACATTGCCTTGCAGTGGCGGCCATTTTGGATTTTGTCCTCTAGCGGCAAACGCACAAGTTGAAATTCAGGAGACTTTAAGTATGTTGCTCAGGTGGGTTTTAATACACTGAAATGATGTTTTTATGTTTATTGTAAGCCAAGCCGTGATCATGGTGATGTAAAGTTGTGATATTTTCACTGATTTTGGCGGCCATTTTGTTTTTGAATTTTGAGTAGGAAAAAGACAAAATAGAGCTTGGCATGGGGCAGATTTGGAATCAGCGTTCCCAAATTGTGTAAGAACAACTGCATGCCAAATTCTACTAAAAAATGCCTTACCAAGTCAGAAATTTCAAAAATGGGCCCTGACTATAAACACCATTTATGCTAAGAAGATGTTATGTGAAACATAAATATATTTTTATTCAAATATCTGGTTCATTAATATATGTAATAACCCTTTAAATTCCAAATTGCACATCTTGCTTCATGATTATAATATGTCACTAATATTATTGTTATTGCTTGCAATCGATAAACAAAACGTGAATCTATATACTAGTATTGATGTTGTTCTTGTTTACACGTATTTATTTAGCTTCGATAATGCTCGTCTAATGTTGGCCCTGCACCTACAACACTGGGCCAACATTATTTCAGCATTGTGTCAACGGGCCGTGTCTGCTAAGATTCCGTACGGTCATATCCGCTTCTTATTTTTTTGCGTTTTTATTACTTTGTAATAATCATTGTTTCGTACTATTTAATTAAAATGTAAAGATTCGCCAGTCACCCGGATACGGGTTGCGCTGGCCACGGTAGGGGAGAGCGGGGCTAGTTGTAACAGTGGTAAGTTGTTACAGGGCACTTTGACCAAATTCTTGTTGATTAATTTGCACTACTAGGTGTCAATTATGTCTATAGCCATGTATTATTAATATGTATTCCCATCCCATAACACCCAGGACTTTTTGAAAACAACCATATTGGACAGAAAATGCGACGAAAAGTATTTTTTGCATACCGATTCATTATCACTTATCACAATGAAAAATACAAGAAACAATTTTCATTCTGAATGATTATAAGTCATCTTGTAGAGGTATTTTATGATGACAGACTAAAAGATTGCTCATAGTGAGATATGTTGTTTAACTACTAGAACAAAAAAAATATTGACACAGTTATCAGAATGTTAACACCCGATATATGACATAATTCTAAATCTAACTATACGCCGGCTGCCATATTGGACGCCATCTTGAATAACTTTAAATAAAAAAAAGGTCAATAAGAGTTCCATTACCATCATTATTGTAATGATGTCAATTGTTCACCATTGACATTGAATTATTTATTATGTATAATAATTTATCCAAATTTACATCAACAATCTGTTCTCCAAAAAGTTTTTTACGCTAAAAAGGTTATATATTGCCCAAAATTGTATGGGACTGGTCTAAATGAATTATCTGCCCACTAGTTGAAATGGTGTATTACAAAAGGAAGTTCAGCTAAAATTATCGAAATTACACTTTTTTAAAAGTATCACTATAAGCCGGTGGCCATCTTAGACGCCATCTTGAAAAAATGACCTTCAAACTAAAAAGTGATACAGTGCACAGTACCATGCAGTGTACAGTACCATACAGTGCGCAGTACCATACAGTACACAGTAAAATACAGTGCATAGCACCTTACAAACATTACACTTTCCGATGGGCTTGAACCCCAATTAATTACACGCAAGAAACATCAAATCGTTTTTCTCATGTCATTACCCCTAAGCTATTTCTAAGCCCTTTTCTAAAAAACGCCACCACGCTATCACATAACCGTGCTGTAATCATTATTTTTAAATGAAAAAAACTAAATGTTCAGCTATAAGCACACATATCCCTTCTGAAATCATTAATAATGGGTGGTAATATTTATGTTTATCTGCAAGCAGACATGTCCCTTCCAAACTGATTAATAGAGTAAACTAAATGTTCAGCTACAAGCACATATATACCTTTCGAATTCATTAAAGAATGATTCAGCTGCAAAATGCGCATGCCTGGGACGGTCAAGTGTAGGCCAACAGTAGCCTATTGAGTACAGATTGACGGCATTAATATACCCACTGAACTGATTACAAGATACCACTCAAACAAGACATTGATCCAATGCTGTATTAATGTTAGGCCAACGTCTGCGACGCTGGACCAACATTGAACCAACATAATAAATAAATGTACAATGTTTGAGAGAAAGTCCTCCTGCCAAGCAAACACAAGACATTTGTATGGCATTTATACAACGTCGACGCTGGTCCAGCATTGCATAAAGTCATACAAATGTTTTGTGTTCACTGTCAGTCAGTTTCCACATACCCTCAGTAATACAGTCAGTTTGTTTGCAAGCCAGCGACCAAGTAGAGGTAAGGGCAAAGACCTTTGAATTTTTAACTCATAGATGTCGCTCAAGTATATATGAACTTGCTGTTATTTGAGAACTTGCTCTTAATGAGGCTTTGGGTATGAAACGCATATTTAGTATTATTATGTAATAGGGCCTTGGCCTACCCACGGGCACTATTGCATTCTGGGGGACCCTTGTCCTGCGAATTTTGACAGTTGACCATACCTTTAACAACAGGTAAACTATATGTCAAGTTAAAATCAGACATATCCCTTCTCAACTTGGTAATAATATTCAGCCACAAGCATGCAGATCCCTTCCCAGCTAATTAGCCCTTACAGCGCGGAGATCGATTTTAGACGTCAGAATCTGACGTCTAAAGTCGATCTCCGGACTGTAAGCGTAAATATATTAATAATGGTCGTAGACCCATAACATATATGTATTAGAAAAAAAGAACTGACTAAAAAAATTATGATGATCTGAAATTGAAAATAAACTTTGGTTTCCATGTCTTATACAAAAATACTTCAGCTTTGTAATTTATTCATTACAAATAGCCATTACCAATCAACACCTGGATATCTGAAGCTTCAATTGCCGATATTACAGTATCATATAAATACATGAAATCGGCTAATTTGCATATAATGGGTGTTCATAATTGCAGTAGCAGAATGATTTACAAATGTTTATCACATAAAGCAAGTGCAAGATTATCCACGTCAATCTTTATGTTTGTAGCGAAAAAATTGGAAAATGTAGTAACTGAAAAATCCTATAATACATTACTTTTATGTTACAGCCACAGGTACCCTGATACAGTATCACATTGAAATTGTTCTTTATAGCATAAACCGCTCATGTCTTCAGATGCAGTGCTATATTAACATGATTAATATATTCCTTTTATAATATATATAGTCAGGGTCTACAGATATAATGATATAATAATAAGTCCTTTTATGATGCGTTATGGTCAATGTTCATCCAGATGCAGTACTGTTTAAATTAATATGATAAATAGATATCATATGGTGGGTGTCTTAAGATGGCATACTATATATCATGTTTGAGAGTACGATACATTTTATTCGGATTTCCAGATGCACTACTATGGATAGGATGAACAGTCATCTCACAAATAGTGAAGCAATGTACTCCCGACGAATTTCTCTTCCAGCCAGGGCCCTTTTTTAACTGGAGTTGTTCAGTCAGCTGAGCCACAGCATCAGAATCTTGCAAAGGATAAAATACTGTAAGGACTACACGACCTTGATAGCTCATTTTGGAGAAATACAACATTGAACTCAGGATGTGCTGAATGGTATAACTGCTGTCATTGCCAGCATGATATACTTCTGTGTGAAATCCCCGTAAAGCAGGAAATTTGACAGTGGCCAAGATACCAACAGCCTGACATTTATTATCCTCACATGAAGCTTGAACGATTCTTTTCTCTGTGATATGCTTTAAGTTCCCATTCATCACTTTATATGGATAAAGTAATGACATAAAGCGGCCAGTTGGAAACAGATCATCTTTATTTTCCAGCATCATTGAGATCGCCTCTTCTTTACCTGGCTGTCCCACTTCTGACACCATATATTTATCACACAGTGATGTCATAGTGGCAGACTGTGTTATCTTTAATAAATCAGCCATTGTGGTGAAATCGTATGTGCGATATCCCTGGATCATCATTGTGTATGAAAAATAATAAAACAAAAATAATAATAAGTGTATATAAACAATAAATGTAAAAAACGTATTAAAAATAAAAATAAATGAAAAATAAAGGCAACAAAAGTGTGGAAATATAAGTCAATATTCACATGTCATATAATTTAAAATCATACAGACATCAGATAAGATCAGAATATGATAAGAATTTGAGTGCAGTACAGCATTTAGATTTAACAACCCAACATAATTTATTTGCATCATAATGAAATTTTCGAATTCATATTTGTCATCGCAGCTTTAAATGACAAGAACAAGCTCTAGATCATAGTATGAATAATAAGATAAAAAGTCTAGTAGTGACATTCCCCCCCCCCCCTCACTTTCTAGAAGAATTACATACCAAATGCAATAAAATTATGTAATGGGGATTACTTTATCTTGCACCCTGTCTAGATATTCCAGTGTGGACAATTTTCTATCCTCATGTCTAGTAGAGGTTCATGCATACATGTATATGCTAGTTATAAGAAACAAAATACAAACACATACCCTTGTAGTCAGAATTTTCTCTCCAACTCCCGGAGTTTTGTCAGACACCACTGCCAATACTTTAGTCGTGTCTACAAGCGGTAGATGTTTCTTCACATAGTAGATAATGTGTAGAACTATTCTTGATGTTAACAGGTGACCCTAATGCAAAATCAAAGTAACAGTGACATTGTTGTATTAGCCCTTTAACCGCCGGTCTCGCATATATTCGGGTTTTCATTTTTTATTAGCACATTACGTACCACTTTTTAAACATGTTAAAGATGAAATATGACATCAATCAGCAATATTTGAAAACAGTCGACCTCCATTTTGTCAAATCTGCATAATTTTCACTCACTTGAAGTCGTGGATCGCGTCAGCGAGACACAACTTCAAGTGGGTGAAAATTCAAATTGAATAATACGGCGGTTAAAGGGTTGATCGAAAAACAACATATATATTAAAAAATCAGAAAGTTATTGTTCTGCAGGACTGGCATGTCAGTGTATTATTGTAATACATTACGTATATTTTTAGTGACATTTTAAAAGGACATAATGAGGCAAAAATCATTAAAAAAATCGGTGTTTTTATTTTGGTTTCTTAATATGAACATATGATGTAAACATGTCCATAGACTAGAATTGGAGGAGTTTTTTTAATTTTTGTGTTGCGCATTTACCAGTTAAGCGAGATATAGAGACGAAATTCACGTATTTCTTATTTCGGACAAACTCTTCCAGTTCTAGTCTATGGGCATGTTTATATAGTCCTATTAAAAAGCCAAAATAAAAAAGTCCGATTTTGTTATTAATTTAACCTCATTGCGTCGCTTTAATAACAAATAAGAGCTAAGTGTAATCTTGTAGGCTACTGCATCTGGGCCTGAAGTGTAATGTAAAGTCCAAAGTACTACCACGTGAATGGCTTTATTTATTTCACGCACCACTCAGTGTGTACTGCCGCAGACACGAAGAGCTATGGTAAAATGTACTGCCACTGAAGGGCTTTATTTATTTCACGTACCACTCAATGTGTACTGCCACAGACATGAAGAGGTATGGTATAATGTACTGCCACGTGACGGGCTCTATTTATTTCACGTACCACTCAGTGTGTACTGCCACAGACATGAAGAGCTATGGTATAATGTACTGCCACGTGAAGGGTTTTATTTATTTCACGTACCACTCAATGTGTACTGCCACAAACATGAAGAGTACTGTTATGGTATAATGTACTACCACGTGAAGGGCTTTTTTTATTTCACGTACCACTCAATGTGTACTGCCACATACATGAAGAGTTATGGTATAATGTACTACCACGTGAAGGGCTTTATTTATTTCACGTACCACTCAATGTGTACTGCCACATACATGAAGAGTTATGGTATAATGTACTGCCACTGAAGGGCTTTATTTATTTCACGTACCACTCAGTGCGTACTACCACGGACATAAAGAGTTATGGTATAATGTACTGCCATGTGAAGGGCTTTATTTATTTCACGTACCACTCAGTGCGTACTGCCACAGACATGAAGAGTTATGGTATAATGTACTGCCACTGAGGGGCTTTATTTATTTCACGTACCACTCAGTGTGTACTGCCACAGACATGTAGAGTTATGGTATAATGGACTGCCACGTGAAGGGCTTTATTTATTTCACGTACCACTCAGTGTGTACTGCCACAGACATGAAGAGCTATGGTATAATGTACTGCCACGTGAAGAGCTTTATTTATTTCACGTACCACTCAATGTGTACTGCCGCATACATAAGGAGTTATGGTAAAATGTACTGCCACTGAAGGGCTTTATTTATTTCACGTACCACTCAGTGTGTACTGCCACAGACATGAAGAGTTATGGTATAATGTACTGCCACGTGAAGGGCTTTATTTATTTCACGTATCACTCAAAGCGTACTGCCACAGACAAGAAGAGTTATAGTTATAGCACCAGTTCGTGCGACTGTCTGATGTACCATATTATGTGTCACACCTTCTCATAAAATACATGATCAGCTGTATCATCATAATGCTAATCTTTGTATATTATAAACATAGTACTGACCCGATATTCCTCTTTACATCTAGAAGTCGTCAAAGCGAGCGTCTGTCCTTCGTCCACCACATAAGCACTTTGAAATGCTACCTAATAATGACAGTAGTGGTAGTAGTAAATCATTGCTTTACGTCACTTTTCGGCATAAATGGTATTTATTGGTCATATTGTATTACAATAAAAACGTTGTAGTCAATTGATGAGATGAATGATGTACAGATGATGATGTGAGGGTGGGGGTGATAGGGCATGGTGAGTTATTGAGAGCGTTTTCCTTCGCTCGCCCGATAAGGGGTTCTGGGCATGTCTAGGGGATCTACCCCCAGACATGCCCAAACGGCCAAAGACTTGGGTTTAGCTGCGCAATTTATTGCTGAAACTCCGTGGCATTTCGTGCAGCTCCGCTATCCTCGGGTCAGATAGTCCCTAGAGTAACAATAAAAAGGGTAACTCCATTCATTCCCTGTGAGAGACCTAATGTCATCAACATGCTATTGCTGACAAAATGACAGAATGCATCATAATATCACGCAAAGTGCTAATCATGTCTATTGCCGTTTGTGCATTTTCACTTAACCTTCAACCAAGCCGTTTTGAGGGAGAAATGAACATTGAAAATGCTAGATTAGCACATGTTTTGATTCAAATTAAACAAGTGTAAGTAACTTTTTACCCACTTAACCAGTTGAGGCCTCACGATTTTACATCCCGGAAAACACAATTAATTTGCCTACAACTGGGGGTTTTAGAATAAAAATTTCCAGGAAACTGGTTTACTGATAGCCTACATGATAATTTTCTTTAATTTTTCACCCGCTTCAAATCAGCTTCATGCACTGCAAGTCGAGAATTGCGACAGAAATTCGCGGCTTGTAGTGGATGAAGATGACAGTGGTAAATTCAGGCTTGACAGGGTTGAAGATGTGGGTCGCGGTAGCGAGACACAGCTGCAAGTGGTTTGAAACTTAAGCTCTAAAATGTAGAGTTTAAAAGAATAAATGCATTTTTAGACTCGGCTGACATAAAAAACTTTTAAACGCTAATCCCAACTAAAATTGTTTCAGATTGGTTGTATTAGCCCATGAAATCACCCTTATTGGTAAATAAATGTGTCTTTAAACTTCAAGCTTTGCAAATGCTTAGTCTTAAATAAAAAATATGAGTGCTTTTAGTTCACTTGAAGTTTTAGATCGCGGTAGAGAGACACAATTTTATGTGGTTAAAAATTTACCTTAGATAATTTGGGTGGTAGTAAAGGTTTGACAGTCATGATTTTATAGTCGAATTCACAATAACCGTGGTGAATGAATTTCGCTGATTTCTCAGTCAATTCTCAACCAATTTTCGTGACATCTTACACAAACTATTTTCTATTCATTTTGTGACTACCGTGAAAGTTTCGCGATGTTTTAATAAGTAATTAAGAAGTAAGACCATTTGACATATGTAGTAAATAAATAAAAATGTTGCCCTCTATAAACTCATTAGCTTCGTCTCAGAATTTTATTACGTGTCATTAAATGATCTAACTTTTTAAAAACTTCGCGATCGCAACATGAATGGAAAAAAATGTGTGTAAAATTTCATGACAATTGGTTGAGAATTGACCGAGAAATCCGCGAAATTCAATAATCCTGGTTGATGGATTTAATGTGAATCTGACTATAGCACATCACACGTCAAAAATATCATTTGTGAAAAGGTGAACGACATATTATCAGTTTACGCATGAATTACTGGCCAAATATAAAATCTAATTTCACCAATTTTCAACGGGGCCGGGAGGGAAGTTATCTGAATATTCACGTCATTTTTTTAAATTTAGCCCATAAAGATGGAAAAGCCTACTCCCAATATGTGGCGAATAAGACTATCTAGGTGATACTCACTATTTCATCCTTCACACAAGCAACAAATGGGACAAAATCAGGATTGTTGATGAATTCCTGCCATTGATCAGGCACGTAATCCATCCCATCATAAATACCCGGTACAACGTCCAGTACACCCTGTAGGTCTGACAGCACTGCTGGCCGAAATATAAAGTCTGGTGCGTCAGTCATCTAAATAAAAACACAGAAAAATAACACACTCTAGGTCTGACAGCACTGCCGGCCGAAATATAAAGTCTGGTACGTCAGACATCTGAATAAAAAAAACAAAATAACACACTGTAGGTCTGACAGCACAGCCGGCCGAAATATAAAGTCTGGTGCGTCAGTCATCTAAATAAAAAAACAAATAACACACTGTAGGTCTGACAGCACAGCCGGCCGAAATATAAAGTCTGGTGCGTCAGTCATCTAAATAAAAACACAGAAAAATAACACACTCTAGGTCTGACAGCACTGCCGGCCGAAATATAAAGTCTGGTACGTCAGACATCTGAATAAAAAAAACAAAATAACACACTGTAGGTCTGACAGCACAGCCGGCCGAAATATAAAGTCTGGTGCGTCAGTCATCTAAATAAAAAAAACCAATAACACACTGTAGGTCTGACAGCACAGCCGGCCGAAATATAAAGTCTGGTGCGTCAGACATCTGAATAAAAACACAGAAAAATAACACACTGTAGGTCTGACGGCACACCCGGCCGAAATATAAAGTCTGGTGCGTCAGTCATCTAAATAGAAAAACTAAAAAAACACACTGTAGGTCTGACAGCACAGCCGGATGAAATATAAAGTCTGGTGCGTCAGTCATCTAAATAAAACACAAAAATAACACACTGTAGGTCTGACAGCACAGCCGGCCGAAATATAAAGTCTGGTGCGTCAGTCATCTAAATAAAGCACAAAAATAACATACCGTAAACCTGACAGCACAGCCTTCCGAAATATAAAATCTGGTGCGTCAGTCATCTAAATAAAAAACAAAAATAACACACTCTAGGTCGGACAGCACAGCTGGCCGAAATATAAAGTCTGGTGCGTCAGTCATCTAATTAAAAAACGAAAATAACACACTGTAGATTCGACAGCACAGCTGGCCCAAACATAAAGTCTGGTGCGTCAGTCAGCTAAATAAAACACAAAAAATAACACACTGTAGGTCTGACACCACTGACGGCCAAAATATGAAGTTTGGTGCGTCAGTCATCTAAGTAAAATACAGAAATAACACACTGTAGGTCTGACACCACTGACGGCCAAAATATGAAGTCTGGTGCGTCAGTCATCTAAGTAAAATACAGAAATAACAGCTCCAGGTCATACAGTAGACCAGACAGCACAGTCGTCTGAAATATAAAATCTGATGTGTCAGAAATCTAAATAAAACACAGACATTGTGAAAACATGTAGGCCTATGTTAAATCTGTTGTCTAAGTAATAGATAGAGATAACAACTCTAGATCAGTAAAATGTAACGAATGGTGAATGAGCCAGCCAAATACAACACAGGAAAACTCTACCCAGCAAACACAAACCATTTATATAAAAAATATGTAGCCGGGATTTTTAATGGTTTTACCATAGATAATTCAGGTTGCCGTTGTTGCCCTCTGGTGACTAACAAGACAGCTATGTTTGCTGACATAGTTGCCAGGTGTAAACACCTTCTTCTAGATGCGACTTTACTAGTAACTGTAATGTTAACTAGCTTGTAATTATAAAGTCCGAATTATATAGAGTATTGTATGCATTGTATGTATTTTAGGGGTTTTGCCCAAGTTAAAAAAAATCCAAAAATCCGAAAAAAAACTCGGAAGTGGGTGGGTGGATAAAGCCCCAACTCGAATTTTTTTTTTTTGTGTTGTTTTCATGTTTAAAAAAAAAAAATTGGATGGGGGGGGGGGGGCGGTGGCTGGCTGGGATATCTGACCAATCCGAGTTTTTCTCGGATTTTTGGATTTTTTTTTAACTTGACAAGGCCCCTTAGTTATTTACACTTGTTATGCATTACAGGGTCCCTTTCAGGGATATAATAAAGAATATGGTTACTGCAAGTGAAGTCTTATCAGTTGGTTTTCATGGGAAGCTAGTCATCCCCGCGAACCGGTTACCCGATTATAATTAGGCCTATACCACGTCAGCATGCTGTGTCTGATGCTCCCCCCCCCCCCCTGTTCTAGCTGTTATTGTTTACCTTGGTGAATTGAACACTTCGGTACTACGTCTCTGATACATCTAAATAAGTTAAATAAAATAATACATGGAAATAAGAAAATGCGTAAAATGTAGAGCATGGAGTATCATCCGTCTAGATAAGTAGGCCTATACTGTACATACACAATTATAACTTCTCAAACACTTACGGCTGCTGTACAAAAATGTAGATAAACCAATAACGTAGAGAGGAACACCAAATAAAGACAATCTTGCCTTACTTTTAAGAGTGATGCATTTGGGTAATGTGTTATACCACACTTAGTGGGCGGTGGAATATATAAAGCCGATTACCCTGATCATATGTAAATATGCGAAGCTTCATTTGTTAGTTGTCGTGTATTCTATATTGCTTAGCATTCACTAGAAACAGGAATTTCTGCCACACTTCACACTGCTCCATATGAAAGACAATAATGTTTTTTTTGTAAAAAAAACCAAGTATTTAAAAATCAAATATATCTCGTATTTATATTATATTATAGGGCGTTTTATGTGGAATACAATCAATAAATCCTGATAAAAATGATATCTAAATACCCGATCGCAGAGCCACAAGGGTTACAATCAGTACCAGTACTCTATCTGCATGTCAATTGAATGTTAACTTATTGTTAACCCTTTGCCTGCTGATCACGACTATTGTCGTTTTAATTATGTTTTATTACTCGATCAAATCACTGATATTAGGAATGAAATGGGAGTTTAAACATCAGGATTTGTAAATGGTTTGTCTCAAATTAAACTAATATGAGCACTTTTCAACAACTTGAAGTTGTGGATCGCGGTAGCGAGATACAAATTTAAGTGGGTGAAAATATAAATACATTAAATTAGCAGGATAAGGGTTAATATAATATGCATAATACGTTCAAATTAGCGCAATTTGTAAGCGGGAATCAAACCATTAACACAAGACTATACGGGTGTCTAGTCTGAATATATTATGCCAATTCCTGAATATTGCATACAATTATTACCGCTATTTGTTCACCTTATTAATGTATTATTCCAGTAAAATAAGCAAAGGTAACGCTGCCAACATAACGCTGCCAACATAACGCTGCCAACCTAACGCTGCCAACATAACGCTGCCAACATAATGCGGCTAAAATAACGCTGCCATTATAACGCTGCCACCATAACGCTGCCAACTTAACGCTGCCTACATAACGCTGATTACATAACACTGCCTACATAACGCTGATTACATAACGCTGCCAACATAACGCTGCCAACATAACGCTGCTAACATAACGCTGCCGACATAACGCTGCCAACATAACGCTTTCAACATAACCCTGCCACCATAACGTACGCTGCCAACACAACGCTGCCAACATAGCGCTGTTTACATAACGCTGCCAACATAAAAAGGCCATCATAACGCTGCCCACATATGACGCTGCCAATATGACAAAACGCTGCCAACATAACGCTGCCAACAATACGCTGCCGACATAACGCTGCCGAAATAACGCTGCCAACGTAACGCTGCCAACACAACGCTGCCATCATAACGCTACCAACATAATGCTTTCGACAAAACGCTGCCAAAATAACGCTGCCACCATAACGCTGCCTACTTACCCCGGCAACATAACGCTGCCTACATAACGCTGCCAACATAAACGCTGCTTACATAACGCTGCCAACATAACGCTGCCAACATAACGCATTTTAATTCACTTATATGGTTGACAGGCATTGTAGAGGTCGTCTTGACCTGTTACCGTCAACCAAAGTTAATAACATGTTCAAAAAAAGATAATAATAATTATAATGTACCATTTTTGCATGTTTTTAACTGGAAGTCAAATAAACATAAACAATAAACATAAACAACGCTGCCTACATAACGCTGCCAACATAACGCTGCCTACATAATGCTGCCAACATAACGCTGCCAACATAACGCTGCCTACATAACGCTGCCAACATAACGCTGCCTACATGACACTGCCGACATAACGCTGCCTACACGACACTGCCGAGATAACGCTGCCTACATAACGCTGACTACATAACGCTGCCACCATAACGCTGCCAACATAGCGCTGCTAACATAACGCTGCCTACATAACGCTGCCTACATAACGCTGCCTACATAACGCTGCCTACATAACGCTGCCAATATAACGCTGCCTACACAACGCTGCCTACATAACCCTGCCAACATAACGCTGCCTACATAACGCTGCCAATATAACGCTGCCTACATAACGCTGCCTACATAACGCTGCCAACATAACGCTGCCTACATAACGCTGCCTACATAACGCTGCCAATATAACGCTGCCAACATAACGCTGCCTACATAACGCTGCCTACATAACGCTGCCAATATAACGCTGCCTACATAACGCTGCCTACATAACGCTGCCAACATAACGCTGCCTACATAACGCTGCCAACATAACGCTGCCTACATAACGCTGCCTACATAACGCTGCCAATATAACGCTGCCTACATAACGCTGCCAACATAACGCTGCCTACATAACGCTGCCTACATAATGCTGCCAATATAACGCTGCCAACATAACGCTGCCTACATAACGCTGCCTACATAACGCTGCCTACATAACGCTGCCAATATAACACTGCCTACATAACGCTGCCAATATAACGCTGCCAACATAACACTGCCTACATAACGCTGCCTACATAACGCTGCCTACATAACGCTGCCAACATAACGCTGCCAACATAACGCTGCCAACATAACGCTGCCTACATAACGCTGCCAACATAACGCTGCCTACATATCGCTGCCAATAAAACGGTACCTACATAACGCTGCCTACATAACGCTGCCTACATAACGCTGCCTACATAACGCTGCCAACATAACGCTGCCAACATGACGCTGCCAACATAACGCTGCCTACATAACGCTGCCAACATAACGCTGCCTACATAACGCTGCCTACATAACTCTGCCTACATAACGCTGCGACCATAACGCTGCCTACATAACGCTGCCAACATAACGCTGCCTACATAACGCTGCCAACATAACGCTGCCTACATAACGCTGCCAACATAACGCTGCCTACATAGCGCTGCCAACATAACGCTGCCTACATATCGCTGCCAATAAAACGGTGCCTACATGACACTGCCTACATAACGCTGCCAACATAACGCTGCCTACATAACGCTGCCGACATAACGCTGCTTACATACCGCTGCCAACATAACGCTGCCTACATAATGCTGCCAACATAACGCTGCCTACATAACGCTGCCAATATAACGCTGCCTAGATAACGCTGCCAACATAACGCTGCCTACATAACGCTGCCAATATAATGCTGCCAACATAACGCTGCCGACATAACGCTGCTCAATATGTACAACTATAAAGGTAACGGTCTACCACAAGAACTTTATTTGAACATTTTTGACAAAATGATATTTCCAATACTGCTATATATAGTTGTGAAATTTGGGGTTTTAAATACTCTGATAAAATAGAGAAAGTACCACATATATTTTGTAAAAAAAAAATGCTAGGATTATCTTCAAATACAGTAAACGAGGCTGCCCCGGGTGAACTGAGGAGATACCCTTTAGCCGTGCATTATCATCTGCGATGTGTGAAGTATTGGCTTAAAAGTCTTAGTATGCAGTCAGGTAGATATCCTAAGGCCTGTTATGCCATGCTATACAACCTAGATCAACATGGCAAGAACAAGTGTACTTGTGGAAAAGTTATGTTGGAACAATTCGGTTTTCGTTATGTAAGGGCCCAACAAGGAGTCGGAGATTTTGATTTATTTATGGAGGTATATTTAAAAACAGGGTTTCACAATTTTACAAGAAAAAGTGGTATGATCCCACTAGAAATTCCAGTAAATTAGCTGTATATACCACATAAAAGTGTGAATTAGAGCCTGAAAGATATTTGGATGTATTATGTATTAGGAAATCTTTTGTAAAGTTTAGTCGTTTAAGAGGTTCAAGTCACAATTTAAGGATTGAAAGTGGAAGGCATAACTATACTGAATTAGCTCAAAGAATATGACTGTACTTAATGCAATTTATACTCTATCGAAGACGAGTTTCATTTTATTATGAACTGTAACTGTTACAGCATATACGGATTTGTTTAGGAAAATCATAGCTCCACATAGGCCAATCTCAGATTCTCTACCTTCTTATGAAAATGTTGTCAAATTAATCCAGAGCGAGGAAACGATTTGTACAAAAAGCGTTGCATGTTATATATACACAGCATTTATTTTCAGAAAACAATTGTTAAAGCAGCCCCTTGGGATGACATCAATTTTCGTTTTTAGTTCCGTACTGAAGTAGTGTATCCCACGGATCATGTTTTTATTTTTTTCAGAATTTTTATATTTTTACAAATATTTTTATTCAACATTTTTATGAAACCAGAAGAAACCCAAACAAACTATTTTTATACCTGAAGGACGATCGAATGTTTTCACAGCATTGGGCCACATGTTGATGGCATCGGCCCAGCGTTGGGTAGACAATCAGTGCTGCAGGTGTGTCCTCCCGTGTCCTGACTATGAGACACCAATTAGCGGCGACTGGTTTGATCTTACCGTCTGATGCGTGGGAATATGTGATCTAAAGTGCTGAATATTGCTGACTTGTTTTGTTTACATGGCAATATACGACCTGGAAATACAACTATTTCACTCTTTTCCAGTGCTTTAAACTTGTTTTTTGACTTTTTCGTATTTTCAGTTAAGATCAGTAGGTTATATAGCCTGATATAAATTAAATTTTCAAAATTGACAACATTGAAAATGTCTCATCCCAAGGGGTCCCTTTAAATAATATTTAACCATGACCATGATTACATTGAGATGTATTTAATTGATGTACGATAGGTCTGAGGCCAAATATACAAATAAAATATTACCTACCCTAATACCTATTTTATTATTCTATTTTAGTAATAGTAATAGAGTCTAACACGGAACTATTTTCTGTCTACTAGAGACTGCTGGTATTTTTCGCAGGGAAGGTTCTTCATTTTAAGTTTTTAAACATCAGGCTAATGCCAAAATGTAGACGGCCTGGCCTACCCCATACACCATGTACAACCCTTCCTAAACCATTTTAAAAGGTTTTGATACATTTCAGTACCAAAATAACCTTCATATAGAGTCAGTTAGTCGTAGAACAGTAACGTTCTAGCTGGAATAGGCTAACAAGTCTTATTTGGGATCTTGGGCTGATTGAATAAGCTTTGGGTTCTTAGCTGAACGTTTACATACTTGCTAGAACCTCACATAACCTGTATATGGATTATAAGCTCTTTGTCGATTCCAAATTAGCTCCTAGCAGGAACCGTACATATTCTTAGATGAACGATTGCCGTTTTTAGAACCCAATATAACCTTCACAGGGATTTTAGGTTCTTCATAGAACCCAATGGATCTAACAGGCCCATTAAGGAACCTGATTTGAATAAATATAGTAGGCTACATAGAACCATAAATGTCGAGAACAAATCTTTGGGCTCAGATAAGAACCAAGTTTAGCAGAAAAGAACGTTTCGGTTCTTTAACCCTTTCACCACTGAAGATCGTTTTTGTGTGCTGAATGCCATAGCATTCAGCACACAAAAACGGCCGTTTTGGTTCTTTTTAGAATGACAGAGAACTTTCATTTTTAAGAGTGAAGGTTTTCAAATGAAGCGGAAAGAGCTAACTAGGACATTTGATTTCAAGTTGAAAAACACCCTTTGATCTCCATGTTTAAAAAATGTATATTTCAGCGCTGTAGGGGTTAAGATAACTCAGCTGGTATAGACGGTTAACCCTTAGAGCACTGATGCCGTTAACCCTTAGAGCCCTGATGCCGTTAACCCTTAGAGCCCTGATGTCGTTAACCCTTAGAGCCCTAATGCCGTTAACCCTTAGAGCCCTGATGCCGTTAACCCTTAGAGCCCCGATGCCGGTAACCCTGAGAGCCCTGCTGCCGTTAACCCTTAGAGCCCTAATGTCGTTAACCCTTAGAGCCCTAATGCCGTTAACCCTTAGAGCCCTGATGACGTTAACCCTTGGAGAACTGATGCCGTTAACCCTTGGAGAACTGATGCCGTTAACCCTTAGAGCCCTGATGCCGTTAACCCTTAGAGCACTGATGCCGTTATCCCTTAGAGCCCTGATGCCGTTAACCCTTAGAGCCCTGATGCCGTTAACCCTTAGAGCACTGATGCCGTTATCCCTTAGAGCCCTGATGCCGTTAACCCTTAGAGCACTGATGTCGTTAACCCTTGGAGCTCTGATGTCGACTGCAGTAGACATTCTGTGTTTTATTAGCACCTGTATTACCCCTGATAATGAGCAGTTCACTGAAAACCAGCAAACACAAAACATTTTTATAACATCTGTACATGTTGGACCAACGTCAAAGACGTTGAGCCGACGTTGTACAAATGTTATAAAAAATGTGTTTGCTAGGAATATGCCTTCAATTTTTAAACACAGATCATATATTGGGACCTAAATTTCACAAATAACATACATTTTTAGTCACTTGAAGTTGTGTTTCGCGGTATCGGGACACAAAACTCCAAGTGACTGAGAATTTAAATTAAATAGCTCAGTGCTCTAAGGGTCAATAAAACAGATTGTCTAACTCACTTAGCGACAGAACCCATTCTGACGTCAGATATTACAGGGATTGACCTGAGCGACATCTATGTGTGGAGAATGAACAGAAACGACACCAGTGACGTCACCAGTCGAAACATTGTGCGTATTTCAATTATAAAGCGACACAATCAGGCTAAAATCATTAAAAAATCAGTATTTTTATATCGGCTTCTTTATGGCTATAAGATGTGAACATGTCCATAGACTAGAACTGCAAAAGTGTTTTAATTTTTGTGTTGTGCATTAGAGATATAAAGACTCAATTCCCTTATTTCTTATTTCGGACATGCATGTCGAAAATCGATTTTAGCCTGATTGTGTCGCTTTAAGTCAGAATTAATTAGGAATATTTCATAACTATTGTCGTTGATGTTTTTCGTTCATATGCTTCACTGATTGATCTCCAGAAAGCTTCTGATTCAATTCGCGTGAGTCATGTGTATGAGAGAGCAACTCATAGACACAGCAAACACGAGACGTTCAGCCAATGTTGTATCAACATTGGCTGAACGACTCGTTTTTGCTGGGGACGTTTTTTTATGTGATATGGTATGCACGAGGCCTATGATGGATAATAACCCTGCAGTGCTACTTACCTAAAAGAAGCTAGGGCCTATATGTACTTTTATACGCAGATAAAATAAGTTTGACATGAATGTTTATGGAGCATTCAACTGAAAAAAATATGTCTTATTTATGGGTAGTAAGTGGGACTCATTGGATTTTGCCGAAAACTTCACTACAAAATCGCACCTCCGTCGACCCCTAAAATGTACAATACTATACCAGCTAAAATATTTTTGTATAAACTATGGAGGCCAAAGGGATTTTCAATTTGAAATCACCATAACTGTCTTAGCTTAATTAGCTCTTTCTTCTTCATTTGAATACCTACGTTATGGGTCTACGGCCATGAGAAATGTTTTCGGGCCAGATTATAGTGTTATCTCAGCAAACACGACACATCTAGCCAATGTTTGAACAACGCTGGCCCAACGTCGTAGACGGTGGGCCAGCATTGGTCTAACATTTGCTAGATGTGTCTAGATCTCTGGGTTAGCCCTTTCATGGCCGGGCTCGACTATGGACGTCAGATTCTGACATCGACGTCTTAAGTCGCTGTAAACTGGTTTTATCCGTGACACAAATCCTGGTCACGGCACCAATGTAAACTGGTTTTATCCGTGACACAAATCCTGGTCACGGCACCAATGTAAAATTATCCGTGATACGTTGACACGCTATCGTCGGGTGTTCAAATGTTCTGGCACGGCAAACACAACACTCGTGGATAAACTTAAATTAACTCTTGAATATATATAAAATATATATTAAGCAAAAAACATTCAATTTCTCAGTACACTGATGTTAGTACTTATATCTCGTTGTGTAATTTTTCTGTTGCTTCAGTGATCTACAAGATGTTAGATACCGAAGCAACTCCCACTAAACTTAGCCAAACCCGAAACGTCTCTGTTACAATACTCCCCAATTTCCCTCTGACTTTCTCCCTGAATTTTCCTCTGAATTTCCTCTCGAAGGCTGTGGGCGCCTTCCTTTATAGCGGATCCCGACGGGCGCGGTCACTTCCTGTGGTGAAATGACTTCTCCACCAATCAGGATCCTTACTTTGATATACATTCACATTCCTGGGCTGTTTTCCAGAACCGACTCACACAGGCCCCCAGAACTAGGGGACGTCCTGTATGACAATTAGTACTTGTCGCAGTACCGTCTCCACCATGTGGTTCACATGTAAACAGCCCAGGACAGCATGTTTAGTCTACCCTTTACTTACCGAAACCCCAATTTAGCCACCTGTTACTTAACATTGTTACATACCTCCCCCTATGGAATCCAACTTGTTTACACGCTTGAATTCCATATTTCAATCCCTTAAAATCCCTATGATTAGTAAAATCATATAAAAAATAAAAATATAAGTTTCGGAGGTGCACACATCTTCCACCTATATTTTTCTTATACAAATATATTTTATTTTTACTTAAACAATGTATATGTATTGTCATCCTCTTCTCTGGAACAATGTCTTGAGTGGAATACACTCTAAAATCATATATGATGTTTTACTTACAATTTACATTTTAAACATCACTTCCCAGCATATCGGTGTCTGGAACATAGTTATTGCATAGTTACAGTCATTATGATATCAGGTTTATCCAATATATAAGTATATCATCCTCTTCTCTGGAACAATGTCTTGAGTGGAATACACTCTAAAATCATATATGATACTTTACTTACAATTTACATTTTAAATACACTTCTCAGCATTCTCTGCCTCTGGAACATAGTTTATATACAGTCAATATAATCTCACGATTATCAATGTATCTTGTAGGACGTCTCCTACACACGTGCACTACCATCCAGTCATCAGGAAGCCAGTCTGATTGGACCTCTGACCGTCCCAGACAGCGCCAACACCTCCGTGTTCTCACCACTTGATGTTTGGGCACTTGCAGGTGTTATAAATACTAGGCTGCGTTTTTTCAATTTTTTGAAACAATTTATTAATATCCCAGGGTATCTCCAGTATACTATGCCCACTGCACCCACCCCGGTCATTAACAAAATCATCAATCCTCCCAGTGTGAAGGTAACATACCTGTGGCGTTTCTGTACTGGTGTCATAGCTACAATCTTAGTCTGATGTAACTTCTCTATCAATTGACTTAAAGGAATGTCATCTATGTCATTTAATTTGGGTAATCTATTGATTTCATCTATTAGATCTATGTCGTCACCTAATTCGTCGAGCGGTCCCCACACAATGTCACCCGTAAATTTCTTCAAATGAAGTAAGTCAGCTTGCCTAGATTTCAAATGATATTCTGATTCGTGATAGTAATAGGGTGGTAAAGTCATTTGATCAGAGAAAGCATGGCATGACATGTTCAGAGCAACATACGATACAGCTGGACGAACTGTAGTCTGATAGCGTTTATTGCCAACACACATAACCGTGAAAACAATGGGTTCTACTGTAATCACTACCCATGTCCCGTCTAAAATATATAGTGCTATCGGCAGCTTATTGTTTAAAGTGACAATTGTTTTACAAAAATTTTTAATTCTCTCAACATCTTTTAAGAAAAGTGCCGTAACACATCTCTGAGAATCATGTAATGGAAAAGAGGGCTTTCTCAAAGCGCAGAAACTAGTTCGAGGAGCCGCACATTGGAGGAAATCAGTGTCAGATAACAACATGTATTGCGTACGTTTAATGTTGACCGCCAGATGATTGGTTTCAAGCTCGTATTGAGCTGTCATCCGCGTCAGGTTATACGGTACTGGTAAGTTAAAAATCTGGTACAATTCATATCGCGAATTTGTATCTATCAAAGGTAGACTCACCAGAGTGAGCAATTTCTTTCTCTTAATTATTGTCACAGTCGTTAAAGATTGATAATAATACCATATTGTTTTGGGATCTTGTGGTAGAGATAAATATTCTGGAATATGTTTCTGAATATCATATAATATGTCCTGTAATTGTTTAGGTGAAATCACGGATGGTGATAAATGTCCTAAGGCTAGTTGATTTAATTGTAGTTTAATAGTTTCTAGATATAACAGTGCTTTATCCAGAGATTCCTTAATTTCAAGTATCATCAAACTTATCCTTGAATATGTTTGTACTACACCATTTAAGATCAATAAATCCATCTTTAACCCTTGTGTGATGTTAGTGAATTTTTTATCTAATTCCCCTACTATCAAACTCAGATTGTTAATAGCATGTCGATTTTCTGTCAGCTCTATTCGCGTTATATTGATTATAGATAAACTGTCCTCTATTACATGAATTAAGCTTTCTTGGTTTGTAGATAAAACTTCTAATCCTTTTCTCATTACTCTTACATCACTTTTTGTAGCTGTGCCAAATAAAAACGATAACCCTTTTCCCACTAGAGGAACTAAGGTTCGTTTTGTACGTCTGGTAGCTTTCTCTCGTAATGACAAAATCTCTTTAATTCCTGTCATTGTCATATAATAAATAGTTTTCATGGACTGAACTTCTTCTCTATAGCTGTTCAATAACTTTTCATACTGACCTTGTCCAACTGGAACTAACTTAAGATTCTCCAGAACCTCCTCACTTTTGAATAATTCCACTCTTATCTGTTTAGCAAATGATTCATATGCTCCCAAGTCAATGACAAATGTAAATAACCACCGCGCCTGTGTAATTGATACTTCTCTAGTCTTCCTAAATATCACGTTTTCGCTCACCTTCTGGGATTCACATGCGTCAGGCATCACTGCCATGAGCATTGCAGCCACCAATATTATTATGCCTCCAGCCGCCATGAGTTAGCAAAGCTCTAGCACTGTAACACAATAACATTTTTTTTCTTACCTGATGCTCGTACGTTGGTTTATTTTTTTTTTCTCTTAAAATTAAACCCATTTAAACTCTCTCATGTGTTGATAATTTCTTCTCCTGAAAGTTATCAACTTTAATTACCTATCAGCGTAACTCCCAACTGATATCCACATCTTCTTGCTCACGGGAGAACTATATACCTTCATTGATAATTTATTCTCTTTAATTTATCAACTTACCTTCTTATTGATATCCCTATTATCATCCTTTTATTCCCTATTGATAATTTATTTCTCTTTAAATTATCAACTTACCTTTATTTCAAGTCGACTGTTTCCCTGTTATCGAATTGATAATTTCGTCTCATGAAGATTATCAAACCTTAATCTCTTACTCCTGACCTTATTCCATATGACGCTTTTGTTTACGCTGGTCTCGTAAACGCGTATATGTATCACGTGCCTTAGCAATTTTCTTTTGCTCGATCCAAATGGCACTTACCATATTCTCACTTCTCATGTCACTTACCATTTCTGCCGTATCTGAATAACTATCAGCATCTCGTAACCGTTGTCTTAACTTAGACAAGGGGAGATTGTCCTCTGAATCAGATGCGACGGGAGGGGTGTATAGCTCTGTTTGTTCACTATCTTGCTCTGTTTCGGTACTTACCACTGGTGGGACAACATACTTAGCGGCTCTGTCATTTATTTTTCTAGGAGCAGGCATGGGCCAGTCTGATATATTAGCCCTCTCTAGATGTTTAGCATGCACTTTCCTTACATCGCCTGTAAGTTGGTGTTTAATCGTGTAGGTATAAGAACTATGTTTGGTGACAATGCGGTAGTGACTCTGCCAACGTTTTTCCAGCTTACTCTGACGTTGATTGTTGTAGAGATACACCGGGTCACCAACTTCATATTCTTTATCCCTAGCACGTTTGTCATGGTAAAATGCCTGCTTCCTTCTAGCTTGCTGGAGATTATGTCTTACCTTGACGAAGGCCTCATGTTGACGATCCAAAGCTAGTTGATGATGTTGATCACCCAAGTACTTCCTCCTGGGACGTAAAAGATTGTCAATAGGTAGTACAGGGTCACGTGTGTACAAAAGGACAAACGGTGCATATTGAGTGCTATCACTCACACCCACTCTATATGCTGCCAGAACTTGTGGGAGACTTAAATCCCATCTCTCTAGCCTGTCGTTCCGTTTTCCCATTACCTTCTGGATGATAAGTAGATGTAAAAATATGCTTAATATTCAAATTCTGACATAATGTTTCCATTACTGAATTCTTGAATTCCGTCCCATTGTCCGTCACTATGGTGACTGGACAGGAATGTCTCGGAATCAGCTCATCCAAAATGATGTTGGCAATGGTTTCTGCAGATTTATCTGGAATAGCAAAAGCTTCTGGCCACCCACTATATATATCAACTATAGTTAAAATATAGCGGTTGCCCTGCAGTGTGGTTGGATAAGGTCCGCATGTGTCAATGCCAACCTTTTGAAATGGATATGTCACCTTATCCATTTCCTGCAATGGAGTGCTGTGTTGTTTTAGCATTCTCTCCTTGCATGGTACACATTTATCAATATGACTTAAAACATCCCTGTACAACCCTACCCAATGATACTTGTTGGTTATGAGCTTGTATGTCTTATCTGGTCCCCAGTGCGCACAGCTCTCGTGAAATTGCTGCAGCACCATGTCCTGATATTTTTTTGGAACCATCAGTCTTAATTGTATTTCTGCCCCCTCAACACAGTAATACAATAATTTATCCATCATGATATATCTCTTTAATGAACCTTTTGTTGCTGATCCACTCTCCATATCTCGGATGGAGGATTGCAACTGTGGATCATCTCTTTGTTCTTTTTCCATATCTGGCAACATCAATGCAGATTCGTCGTCTGTCTTGACGTCTGACATGTCTGCTATGTTGTCACTTTTCGCATCACGCGTTGCAACTACATTAGAGTTGAACATACCTACCTCTGGCATGTTTTCATCAACTTGTGATACAGGCAGCCGACTCAACATGTCTGCACGTGTGTTTTTCTTATCTTCCAGATACTAAATTGAACAATTATATGCACTAATCTTTATGGCCCACATTTGAATTTTTCTGTTTTTCTTTTCAGCAGAAAACAAGTATTTTAGTGGTTTATGATCTGTTCGAATCACAAATTTAGCCCCTTGTAAATAATGATTTAGTTTTTCAAGTGCGTATACAATCGCAAATCCTTCTTTTTGAATAGTTGGCCATTTTTTCTGTGAGTCAGACAACTTATGTGACAGATAATGTATGACCTTCTCTCCGTCATCTGATTCTTGCGCTAATAACGCACCCACACACTGATCACTAGCGTCTGTATATAGTATATACTCTCTGCTAGGATCTGGGTACGCTAAGATCGGCGCTTCTGTCATCATAGTTTTTAATTGTTCAAATGAGTCCTGGCATGCCTTGGTCCAGGTAAATCTGGCATGTTTCTTAGTCAGGGCAATTAGGAGTGTCGCGATTTCAGAAAACTTCGGACAAAACCGCCTATACCACGACACACACCCAATGAATGATCTTATTCCCCGGACATCAGTTGGTGGCGCCATCTTTTGTATAACCTCTACTTTGTTTGGGTCAACTTCTAACCCTTCACGACCAACCATAAATCCTAAATAATTAATTTTTGGTTTCATGAATTCACATTTTGACATTTTCAATTTCAGTCCAAATTTTCTTAATCTGTCAAATATATTTTGAAGATGGATCAAATGTTCATGTTCTGTCTCAGAATAAATGATGATGTCATCAAGGTATGCGATGGCATATTCACCACTGATTCCTTCAAGTACATATGTCATCAATTCTTGAAATACGCTCGGAGCGTTGCACCGGCCAAATGGCATCACATTAAATTCATATAAACCTTTGTGACAAGCAAAAGCCGTTTTACTGCGGTCTTTAGGGTCTAATTCTACTTGCCAGTACCCAGATTTAAGGTCCAAACAGGTAAAATGTTTCTTCTTTCCCATAGATGCTAATATATCATCTATATGTGGTAGTGGCCAAACGTATGATTTTGTAATTTTGTTCAATTTCCGAAAATCAACACAAAATCGTTTTGATCCATCCGATTTTTCAATTAGAACTACTGGAAACGACCATTCTGAATGACTTGGCCTGATTAAGTTATTCTTTAACATATCATTCACGGCGTCGTCAATGACTCGTCTCTGATTTATGGCTGTCCGATACGGGCGTAACCTGATGGGCGGGTTATCACCAGTATCTATTTTCATACTCACCGCTTTGGTTCTGCCTAAGTCTTTATCCGTTTCTGCGAATAAATCCTTATTCAGACTAATCAAGTGTTGTAATTGATTCTGATACTCAGGGGGTGCAGTTATGTGTCCTACTTCTAACACGGCCTCATCACCTCCCCCCGTCACTGTAGACTCTGAGTCCACAGACTCTAGATACTCACTTCCTCCGTCGTGTTTACGTCTAGCAGTCTCTGATTGGTACTCACCTCCCCCAGTCTTTGGCCCCGGATAGTTGACAGATTGTATACACGACACATTAACCCTTTCTGCTTTACCGACCACATTGCCCTTGCGTAACTTAAATGTGCGGTTTGTGTGGTTACAGATTTGTATGGGAATTTTTTTGTTTTTGTTTTCGGCTATGGTATTTGTCACTAACAGACCCGGTTCTCTTTCCATAAACCCTGTTTTGATTGCACTAATATTATAAACCGTTTTTTCAAGTCCCCCGTGTTTTAGTCTGGTATTGCATACGGCAGCTGTCTGTGGTGGCAAAACAACGTCCTGGGCTAATCTCACAAAGGAGGCTATGTATGCGTCATCTTCCATGCGTATAGTTTGTTGGTCAATTGTAAGCTGGGTATTTTCGAAATCCAGTTTAACTTTATTTGTAACCAGAAAATCTCTCCCCAAAATCACATTTTGAGAGACACCTTCTGTTACGTAAAAAAGGGTGTTTCTTATACAATTTTTCTATTTTGAATTTCACATCGGCGATGCCGGCAATTTTTATTTTACCACCATTGACAGTCCGTAGCTTTAACTGTGTATTTTCTAGTAGATCATGACCCTTTAATCTGTGCATAATCCTGTCTGAAATGATTGACACTTGAGCACCTGTGTCAATTAAGGCTCGAAATCTTTGTCTTCTAATTGTTATTAGTACTGAGGAGCAGTCTTCTTTCTCTAAATTAACTTCACAAATGTTAGAACCCTTTTGTCTAT
Organism: Flabesymbios commensalis; assembly: GCA_964017125.1. Classification (NCBI taxonomy): domain Eukaryota; kingdom Metazoa; phylum Annelida; class Polychaeta; order Terebellida; family Flabelligeridae; genus Flabesymbios; species Flabesymbios commensalis. The sequence continues at coordinate 60,233,017 of OZ024918.1, forward strand.
TTGAGTCCAGAATCGGGGCTTTTTTTAATTCTGGACGTTTCCGTTTAACCCTTTTCTACAGGCTTTTTGTAGGTGACCCTTTTTCCCGCAGGCAGGACAGGGTCGCCTGTACGCAATGTGTTTATGGGGGCAATCCCTTTTGAAATGTGTCTCGGCCCCGCAGCACCAGCATCGTCGCGGCTGTGCCTCTACCCTACGTATTGCTCCCGTCACACCATGGCGACCTGTCGCACCCTTGCCACAAGAATAAGCTCTGTGCCCTATTTTACCGCAACGGTGGCATTTACCATAAAATTTGTCAACCTCCATCGGCTCCTCGACCCTATCGTTTATGTCTTCATGTCCCGTTTTTCTATTTCGTAATTTAAACCTCATATCTAAATTTTGTTCCGTAGCTGCTAGTTTTACAGCAGCTTCCATTGTTTCCGGCTGTTGGCGCATTAATTTCCTGGCTATCGTATCAGATGTCAGTCCGTCCACGAAAATATCTACAAGTTGGCATTGTACCAACTTGTCTGTGATTCTGTCAGGCCACGCGTCTTCCGCGAGTGCAAGCATGCGCTCGGCATATACTTGTACTCCTTCAGTATGTTTTTGACGTGTCCGTCGCAACATTGACAAAGCTTGTTGCGGATCCGTCACTTCCCCAAAATATGCCGTTAGTTCTTTTTTTAAGTCAGCCCATACTGTGGGCGAATGGGCAGTAGTATATCTGCCTATAAAATCTGACACCAATCCCTCAGAAGCCTGGTATGCTATCCCCACAGCTTCATCCTCATGTTTGGCCATAATTTTTACATGTTTCTCTATGCTTTTAACCCAATTTCTGAACTTTTTGGTTTCCCCAGTGAATTTAGAAATTGCGTTATCGCAGTGTGTTTTGCCTAATATACCTGAAATACCCGCTAGTTGGGATAATTGTTGATTTTGTACCTCTAATGGGTCATTAGCCATTGTTGCTAATAATATTTAGTTTCAAATAATAATAATAATGATACAAATGACAATTTTATTTATAGCAGCCTAGAATTTAACTGACCTGCAAGTGTATCGAGGTGTTTGTGTTCAGCCAACGATCCCAACGTTGCGTAGCTGTTGTGTAGTTCTTGTTTTGTTCCTCCTGGTAACTCCCGTCAGTCTGTCAGCGCCCAGCTCCGTCCTTGATCCCGTCAGTATATATGTCCACGCCCAGCTGCGTCTGGATCCTGATTATTTGTCCTCCGTCTCGTCTCTATAAAAGTGGTGGTTTGATATAGCCACCACTACGTTCATTAACTAGTATTTATCCACTGATATTTGTTTTGCCGTGCCAAGTCAAGTCACTTTGTAACTTTCCAACGTTGTTCAACCAAGGTTCTTGCATTGATTTAATTTGCTTTTCAAATTAAATCCTGTCAGATGGCACCAATGTAAACTGGTTTTATCCGTGACACAAATCCTGGTCACGGCACCAATGTAAACTGGTTTTATCCGTGACACAAATCCTGGTCACGGCACCAATGTAAAATTATCCGTGATACGTTGACACGCTATCGTCGGGTGTCCAAATGTTCTGGCACGGCAAACACAACACTCGTGGATAAACTTAAATTAACTCTTGAATATATATAAAATATATATTAAGCAAAAAACATTCAATTTCTCAGTACACTGATGTTAGTACTTATATCTCGTTGTGGAATTTTTCTGTTGCTTCAGTGATCTACAAGATGTTAGATACCGAAGCAACTCCCACTAAACTTAGCCAAACCCGAAACGTCTCTGTTACAATACTCCCCAATTTCCCTCTGACTTTCTCCCTGAATTTTCCTCTGAATTTCCTCTCGAAGGCTGTGGGCGCCTTCCTTTATAGCGGATCCCGACGGGCGCGGTCACTTCCTGTGGTGAAATGACTTCTCCACCAATCAGGATCCTTACTTTGATATACATTCACATTCCTGGGCTGTTTTCCAGAACCGACTCACACAGGCCCCCAGAACTAGGGGACGTCCTGTATGACAATTAGTACTTGTCGCAGTACCGTCTCCACCATGTGGTTCACATGTAAACAGCCCAGGACAGCATGTTTATTCTACCCTTTACTTACCGAAACCCCAATTTAGCCACCTGTTACTTAACATTGTTACATCGCTCCCCGCGCTGAAAGGGTTAATGGGTTAATGAATGACCCCTGTCCTGCCCTACCCTCTGGCCAGGATCTAGCTTTTTAGTAGGGGGGGGGGGTTAAAATTTGATAAAAAAAATATTTTACTGCATTGGGGTCGAGGGGCCCGCCCTCGGTAAAATTGTTGATTTCCTGAGGTTTTCTCATGCAAATGAAATGAATCGGGCTTTAGGCCACCTTTGTACACATATAGGCTAAACTGGGCCAGGAGAACCTCCTGAGGATGGTGAGATGATTGAGATGACACTGTCCTCCAGACACAGGATTCGAAATTCGAGCCCTGGCGGTCTGAGGCCGAGCACGCTACCTCTCGGTCACGGAGGCTCCCCACAATACTAACTTTCACACGTGGATGGGGAAGAAACATTTTTGTTTCTATTAAACCGCCGAGACCGGGAACCGAACCCCGAACTCTGGCGTGAAAGGCAGCGGTGCTAACCACTACCCTACGGCCCCCGCCCTTTTCTCATGCAATCTAAGGCATATTTGGCACTGTTTCTCACTCAGTATATCACCAAATCATAAGGAAACCCCTAAATAAGGTGATGATTTTTTTCCGAGGGGGAGGGGGTTTAAATCCCCCCCCCCTTGAATCCGCCACTAAGCCTACACCACCAATAGCCCCCACTTGTTGTATGTAGGCATACGAAACCAATAGGGCCAAGCCCACCAAAATATCCTCTCAGGCAGAAACCCTCCCCCCCCCCCCCCCTCCCATACATTATGAATGCTGAGTACCAGGCGCCCACCTACACCGACTTCACACATGAGTGAGTAGTGAGTGCATTACTGACGGCCACGCTTCAATGAATTTCTTATTCGAACTCATCAGGACACATGCAGTCTGTATCCCGTCTTCAAGGCGCGGGGGGGGGGGGGGTTGTAGTTGTTAAAGCTGCCTTCCTGTCACGCCCGAGCTCACGCGGGTGTTTTCCTCTCTGTGGTATTCAAATTTCAAAAAAAGATAGGGGGCCTAATGTTTCTTCTCTGATCACTTACAAAGTATGGTAGCATCAGCCAGAAGAATCAATATTACAACTCCTGTGTCTGGCAGGCAGGGCCCGTATTCTCGTACAAGTTACGATATATCATAGGCTTCCGAAGCCTACGATATATCGCAACTTGTAGCCTACGAGAATACGAGCCCTGAGATTGAATATTACAACTCCTGTGTCTGTGCAAGTAAGCAGATACTGCCTTTTGGCTTTGCAGAGCAGTGTAGGCCTTTTGTAATTTAATCGTAAGCACTTAGTTTAGCTTTAGGAGAAGACTGATGTTTACTTAGTAGGCCTATGTGGTATCCTAAGACCAGCCCAGTGAACACAAAACATTTGCATAACATTTAAACAGCCCCGAATATATTTATTGTACATGTTACAGATATGTTTTGTGTCCACTGGGAGGGTAGCCCTGATCTTATTATTATTTACCTTGAAATGTGAATTTCTTCTGCAATTCCCACCTCGAGATGAATAAAAACTTCCTGTCTGATTAAATTATAAAATACACAGTGGAAAGGGCGGGGCCTGATCCCAGTAAACATAACAACTGTTATGTAACATTTGTACAATGTTGGACCGAGGTCGAAGACGTTGGGCCGATGTTGTACAAATTTTATACAAATGTTTTGTGTTAGCTGATGTAATATAAAAATATTAAAGACGTTTCTAGGTTTTTTATTTGATGAATTGGGCGTGCGTAGGCCTAACGTTAGATCTAGGGCCGCCGCCTGGCATTTTTTTAATGAAAAGATTTGCAACGCATAATATGTATGATAAACATGACATGTGTTGAACTAAATAATGTGACATTGAAGACATTGAAGGTGAAACAGGGGACACAGGGGTGATCATATCTCAACGATTTAAGCACCATATTCATGAAGGCCTATTATCTCCCAATGGTTCAACCTCTTTTAACTGCACAGGTTACAAATTACTTTCACATTGAATCATAATTATAATGAATTATAGTTGCCATAATTCTCACAACATAGTCATGATAGTGAATGAATAACACGTATTACTGTGCGCGCTACAGCTACTGAGTATCACCATACGGTAGACGGTACTGGCTACTGATACTAGTCTCAGAACGAGGCTCAGTATGATTGACAGTATCAGGGGAGAAGGCGAGGTTGGTTGTACGAGATCGAGTACAAAACAACCTCTAATAGCGCTAGAATAACACCATATATACGTGGTTTATGGTGTCAGATTACATTATTAAGAGTTTTTAATATTTCTGGTAACAGTGTTAGATCTTTTCGTAGCTGTTGGTAATAATCTAGAGCGCCATATCTAGAGGACATCTCTGCATGACTGCATTGCCACTGGGGCTATTTATATATTTATTCTGTGGATCCAACAGGGAAAAGAAACAGTGAAAAACTAAACGTACAAGACAATTAAAAGAAATTATAATTCGTCAAAATGATGGAATTAGAGCAGAATATAGTTTTGGACGAGTCCGGACCACAGGTATGTGATTTGTCTTATTATCTATACATGCACTTTGTAAACAAATCAATTGGAACTGTCAAGTGTTCAGAGAGGCCCATTTGGGGAGTTGTTACGCTGTGAGATTGCATGTATTTAGGTGGCGTTGTCGCCGGATCACAGACACTAACGAAAAGCCTAGCTTATAGATGGTAATGTTATGTTAACGTTGGGCCTATTACTATGTAGCTAATTTACCTGACAGAGACATATTTTATTCCAGCTATAGCTATAGACTAGGCCTAATTAGGATATTATGTATAAGGGGCAAATACCCCGAAAAATCTCCCATTACAAATTTATGTGTCTTTAATCATGTTTATCACTGTTAATATGGCCTAGGCCTATACGATGTAAAAAAGTAGGCCCCCAAAATCTTGTAATGACAGTAATGATTTGTTACGATTTGTAACATGACAGAGTAGAACTATCTTGACGAATACAGACATAATTATATTTATCAAAAGCTCTAATTTAGGGCGGGTTGATGTCAAATAAATCAAAATACAGCAGTTCATAAGTCAAGGTTTAATTAATAAACATATCATTTAGTATAAATAATTACACTCATCATGCTCATACATAGATCGCTATGCAGTGGAGAAGCCAGCAAGTGAAGTAGGGGGGGGGGATGTGCTCTAAGTTAATTTGGTTTGCTGTGTCTTTTTAGGGGATGTGCGGCCTAAAAGTTACCCCCCCCCCCCACACAAGAAAATTTTGAAATTGAGAGGGGTGCTCAAGCACAAATAGTGCCAGTAAAAAAATCTATAAAAATTAAATTTTAGTACATGAAGCATAATATATTTATGTAAACATGAGGTAAAGGTAGTTCTAGGCTTATAAATAATACCACTTCTACTCACCTGTTATAATGTTTTGATTTTTTCTGAAATGTGTCAGGACAATTCAGTTATGTCCAATGATATCATCAGAATTGTCAGTGCTTCTTATTATTTTCTAAAATGCAGAAACAAATCATCCCTTCTCTATGGTAGGCATATGCCCTACATGAATTAAGCAAAATAAGCGTATTTGTGCTAATCCCTAGTAATCACTAGGCCCTACACCATGTACACTGGTTTACATTTCTTGGACTTGATAACGAAATACAAATGTATTAGGCTACAAATGTATTATCAATTAAATATTGATAAAAGCACATAGCTAGGTGCTAAATTCAAGTTGCAATAATGAAAGGCAAGTTGAGATATATTTAGTTAGTTTTGTACTATTTCATGTAAATTTTTTTTTATGGTAGGGCGTAGGCCTAACTATTTTTGTTAGACCTACTATTTCAATATTTTCATATTGATGTGATTTTTTATTATGGATATTTACCCAGGCATATATATATGTAGCCTACATGTATGGTACATAGCCTATCATAGGAACAGGCCCGTCACCAAACTTTTGAAAAAGGGGCTCGTACCACATGTGAAATGAATGTAGGCCTACTGCCAAGTGTGGTTCTGAACTTAAAAAATATTTAAAAAAATTAAAGCTATAGACCATTCTATTTACGTTCCAACCAAGCGGGTGGGGTCGACCGACCCCCCGCCCCCCCCCCCCCCCTCCTCCCTCTGGTGACGGACCTGAGGAATAAGTCATATTTTTTTGCATCACTACGATAATACAACGCACACAAATAAAATGCATAGGGTAATCTGTCAAAGACGACCGCATCTGTCCAACATGTCCAACGTTTAGCATTGATTTAGATTTCAGTGGCGGATACAGCTGTCTCGATCTGAAAAAAGGGGGGGCGCCGGTGGTAAGATTTTTAGGGTAAATTCAAGACAATTTAGAGGAAAAATAGAAAGGGGCGCCTGCTGCACCTTCCCTGAATCCGCCCATGGAGTTCATAACCCTAGTCATTTTGGTCTATAGAAATTTAAATTAGTTTGTGAACAATCTCAGAATACAAGAAACATTGAGGCGGATTATGATTCAATGGTATGCTGGAGTTAATATTCCAAAGGCCCTAAATGGGTGTCGTTTATCTGTGTGAAGTCACAGCATGTATATTGCGTGATCCACGCGCAGTAGGCCTGCAGAGAAATAGTTTTTTATTTCCATTTTTGATACAATTCATCTTAAGTGCACATTTTAGAGACAAGTTCACTGTGGCTTATAGTTTGATGCTAAACTGACATCACTTCATTGGTTTCTTATTAACCATGTTAACATTGTAGTGATTTATTCTACGAATTATAAACCACAAAAAGTCATATTTAATATGCCTACATACTAATAATAGGCCTGCCTAATACATTTTATTTCTATTACATTTATGAATGTATTTATCGCTGATTTATTATGTTTATACAGATGGTTTAACCCTTTAACCACCAAATTATTCAATCTGAATTTTCACCCACTTGAAATTGTGTCTCGCTGACGCGATCCACAACTTCAAGTGAGTGAAAATTATTCAGATTTGACAAAATGGAGGTCAACTTTTTTCACATATTGCTAATTGATGACATATTTTTTTTTTAACATGTTCAAGAGGTGGTACTAAATGTGCTGATGAAAATGAAAACCCGAATATATGCGACACCGGCGGTTAAAGGGTTAAGCAAGAACTACATAAAGTTCTTGGTTTAAAGGGACCCCTTGGGATGAGACATTTTCAATGTTGTCAATTTTGAAAATTTAATTTATATGAAGCTATATAGCCTACTGATCTTAACTAAAAATACGAAAAAGTCAAAAAACAAATTTAAAGCACCGAAAAAGAGTGAAATAGTTGTATTTCCAGGTCGTATATTGCCATGTAAACAAAACAAGTCAGCGATATTCAGCACTTTACATCACATATTCCCACGTATCAGACGGTAAAATCAAAGCAGTCGCGCTAATTGGTGTCTTATAGTCGGGACACGAGAGAACACACCTGCAGCACTGATTGTCCACCCGACGCTGGGCCGATGCCATCAGCATGTGGCCCAATGCTGTGAGAACATTCCATCGCCCTTCATGTATACAAATAGTTTGTTTGGGTTATTTCTGGATTCATAGAAATGTTGATTAAAAATATTTGTAAAAATATGAAAATTCTGAAAAAAATAAAAACATGATCCGTGGGATACACTACTTCAGTACGGAATTAAAAACGAAAATTGATGTCATCCCAAGGGGCTGCTTTAAGTATATTTTGTCACTACACATCAAACACTACAGTACGTAATGTTGATATAATGAGGGGTTGATTGTTAGTCCACAGTCTGCCACGTTGGTCACCATTACATGATTACCCCTTTACGCGCAAATTGACCTAATTCAGATTTTCACCCACGTGAAGTTGCGTCTCGCTACCGCGACCCAAAACTTCAAGTGGATGAAAATTACTCATATTATTTTGCTTAATTCCAGACCAAACATAGGCCTACATTCCGTTTCAAATAACAGTGATTTGATCGGCGAATAAAACGGATTTAAAACGGTTATAATCGTGCTTAGCGTGCGAAGAGTCACATCAACATTACATCACGTATTATCTTAAAGGGACCCCTTGGGATGAGACATTTTCAATGTTGTCAATTTTGAAAATTTAATTTATATGAAGCTATATAGCCTACTGATCTTAACTAAAAATACGAAAAAGTCAAAAAACAAATTTAAAGCACCGAAAAAGAGTGAAATAGTTGTATTTCCAGGTCGTATATTGCCATGTAAACAAAACAAGTCAGCGATATTCAGCACTTTCCATCACATATTCCCACGTATCAGACGGTAAAATCAAAGCAGTCGCCGCTAATTGGTGTCTTATAGTCAGGACACGAGAGAACACACCTGCAGCACTGATTGTCTACCAGACGCTGGGCCGATGCCATCAGCATGTGGCCCAATGCTGTGAGAACATTTCATCGCCCTTCATGTATACAAATAGTTTGTTTGGGTTACTTCTGGATTAATAGAAATGTTGATTAAAAATATTTGTAAAAATATGAAAATTCTGAAAAAAATAAAAACATGATCCGCGGGATACACTACTTCAGTACGGAATTAAAAACGAAAATTGATGTCAAAGGGCTGCTTTAATTTGCATAAATAAATTATGGCATTGATGATTGTTGTATTTTAAGTATAGTTGGTTTTCAAATAGCCTGTTCCAATTATTATCCCCATTCTTTCTAATCGCAAATAAAAATAGAGGTAGTCTTTTCGTCTGCTTGAACAAAGCCACCATCTTTCTTGTTATGATTTGAAGGCTGTTTCTTAACTTAATATTATACTTATTCGTACATTTATTGTTAACAATATTATTGCTAATTTAATAATATTTACGATGTTGTATTGCGTTGGACGTAGCGGTGGTCAATGGATAGTAAAAAACACACAAACAGGGCTGCAAGGGGAAATTTAATGATTAGTCACTTCAGTTGGTCAGGAGGAGACTATATTAGGCCTAATACTTCCGCCGAAATGCGGATTTGAAATTAATAAATAAACAGAGAATGGAAATAATAGGAAGAGGATAAATCATCTCCTTAGGTATGAAAGGGTGTTTCTGCCACTTTGTAAAGTGGTGGATACACCCTTTCATATCTAAGGGGACAAAATGCAGTTGACTTCTATGGACGATATCACACAGTTATCAGTGGTTATATTAGGTTAGTTGTCCGACACATTATGTCAGTATTATTATTGATCAACGTCTTTGACCCTCTTATGATTCAGGGTCCCATAACTCAACATACATGACTGATTAACCCTTGGAGCGCTAAATTAATTTGTAAAAAAACATCGCAACCAAAGGGTTTTTCTCACCTTGAAATCATCAGAAATGTCTTAGTTAGCTCTTTCTGATTAATTTGAATACCTATGTTAGGGGTCTACGGCCATTAGAAATATTTCTACTCTTAAAGTGCGGGGATCGACTTTAGTCGTCAGAATCTGACGTCTACAGACGTCAGATTATGACGACTAAAGTCGATCCCCGCGCTGTAAGGGTTTATGGTTAAATTTGATTTCTTCCACGTGTATTCCACATTGCTGTCTTTACACTGTGTTTATCACAACCGTACATGATGTCATTGTACATGATTCATCTCACGAGATTTGCGAATAATCTGTAGAAACCTTGTGTTTGTTCAAGTAGGCATAAAACAGAAATAATTACAAAACTAGGACATCCATAATTACGTCTTTACATATACAGTAAGATTACGTAATCTTATAAAATAACGTAGATAATTAGGAAGAGTTATTTAAACTTAATCAAGAAGTTATAATACAAACACACTTCGACAGAATGACATGAGTGTATTAATTAAAGATTATAAGATTATCACACATATATTTCATAAAACAAGTCTGATTTTTAGGCAATAGGAAATGATAACTGGTCGGCTAAAACTGACATTTTTACCTCAAGATATTAAAACAAACAATTACAAAGATGACAACCTAACCAAGATATAATATAAAGAGGGTATTGTATGAGACGGAGATTTGGCCAGATCCTGATGCGTCATGAGGATATCCCTGTACACACATAATAAAAATAGGTTGTCCTTACCAGGACACGGGTTACGGTCAACCATCTTATACCTAGTGTCATTTAACCCTTACAGCGCGGGGATCGACTTTAGACGTCAGAATCTGACGTCTGTAGACGTCAGATTCTGACGTCTAAGTCCGCGCTGCTAGAGTGAAAATATTTATGATCATTATAATGGCCGTATACCCAAAACATAGGTATTTAAATGAAGCGGCAAGACCTAACTAAGAAATGTTGATTTCAAATTGAAAAAAAACCGTTGGTCTCCATAGTTTATATTAAAAAATGCAACGTTGTAACCACTAAAGCACTGAATTAATTTGTAAAAACCATCTCAACCAAAGGGTTTTTTCACCTTGAAATCATCATAGTTGTCTTAGTTAGCTCTTTCCGGTTCATTTGAATACCTACATGTAGGGGTCTACGGTCATTAGAAATATTTCTACTCTTACATTGCGGGGATCGAATGTAGTCGTCAGAATCTGACGTCTACAGACGTCAGATTCTGACGACTATAAAGTCGATCCCCGCGCTGTAAGGGTTAAAAAGACCACAAGTAAATATGCCTGTAATATTAACACTAAACACACTGCAACATAACACTATAAAGACGAGAGGAACATAGTTTTATAATTCATTTTGTATTGTTACAATGGATTTGGAAATTGTTTCGATGTTGTGTCCTTGGGCAAGGCACTTAAGCCTCAAAATCTTCACTTGGCTCAGATGTAAATGATTACCTGGTAGGATAGAGATGGCAATATGCATGATAAGTTCAATGCGCCGAAATGGCTGCAGGGTTGTATGCTCTCCGTGGAGTTGAAGGGCACACAAATGAACAGGTTCAGGCAATTCTCGACTTGTAGTGGATGAAGATGATTTGATGTGGTTTAAAAAATAAAGAAAAATGCCATGTATTGGTAAACCAGTTTCGTGGAAATTTTCGTTCTAAAACACTTAGTTGTAGGAAAATTATGTCTGTTTTCAGGGATGTGAAATGATGTTGTAATGCATCTTGAGGGCCTAAAGGGTCAAGAGAGCATAGTAGGCCTAATGGGGATATATTAAATTTTAAAATTGTGGAAAATAAGGTTGTATGGCAATTTGTGTGAGCACTCCATAAATGTATTTATGCCTATTTAACCCTATAAGCGCTAAGCACCAATATAATCGCTTATGATTCGTTTTAATAACTGATAAAATCACTGTTATTGAGAATGAAATGAGTGCTTAAGCCTTTGAGCCCTCACGATGCATTGATGCATCATTTTACATACCTGAAAAAAGATTTAATTTTGCTAAAACCAAGGTGTTTTAAAAGGAAAATATAAATGAAACTTTTACCAAAACATGGCAATTTTCTAAAAATTGTCACCCACTTAAGTCATCTTTATCCACTACAAGTCGAGAATTGCGGCAGCAATTCGCGGCTTGTAGTGGATGAAGATGGCCATGGTAAACTCAGGCTTGAAAGGGTTAAACATGTTAAACATTTAACATAAAGATTTGAAAATGTTTCGTCTTTAGTTATTAAAATACGTGGGGCCCACTATAATCAAAGAAATTAAAAAAACCCTCCTAGATAACCTTTAACATGTTTAAGGGCCGTTCGATAATTAAGTAACGCCTATAGAGGGGGTATAAGCGGTGCGTTATGGACCTAAGTCAACACAACGCTAAAAAGCGTTACAAAAGGGGGGGGGCTCAACAAACTCTCGAAAAAGCGTTACGTAATTGTTGAACAGCCCCATAAAGTGCCATTTAACAGGTGTTTAATCGAAATTAAAACAAGAACAATTGAAGGATAAATCATTAATGAACATTAAGCTACATTTTCTAGACTGGCATCCCAGCAAGCACAAAACATCTGTATGACATCTGTACAATGTTGGACCAACGTCGAAGACGTTGGGCTGGCGCTGGACAAATGCTAGACAAATGCTTTGTGTTTGCTGGGATAGGCCCTATATGCCAAGATGCTTTTACAAAATTATATAATTGTATATAATTTTATATCATTTATAATTAAATAGCACTAATTCAAGAAAGTGAAAATGCAAATTATTAATTTAGAGCCTCAAGGGTTAAAATATTCTGACTTGTAGACTGAAATTATAGTGGTGAGTGAGCATATTTAGCAAAATGTCAGATATAGGCCTAGTTAAGATGGCAACAGAGCTAAACTTGTTTAACCCTTTAACCGCCAAATTATTCAATTGGAATTTTCACCCACTTGAGGTTGTGTCTCGCTGACGCGATCCACAACTTCAAGTGAGTGGAAATCATTCAGATTTGACAAAATGGAGGTCAACTCTTTTCAAATCGTGCTGATTGATGTCACATTATGGCTTTAACATGCTTAAAAGGCGGTACTGAATGTGGTAATAATTGAGTGAAAAACCCTATATATTCGGCACCGGCGGTTAAAGGGTTAATCATCTTTTGAGAAGGAACTTGATGGGACCATGAGCACTTGTTGAGATATTATTCTTGTAAACCCCAAATGTACCCCTACCAAATAATATTGACAGCCAGCTGTACTTTGATCATTGTTGATAATTTAGAAGTAGGTCTAGGCCTCGAAGCCTTAAAATAACGTCAGTGCATCAGTCAAATCATAGCGTCTTTTATGTATTATGCTAAATTTCAAATGTAGATCTATTCGCAATGTATGTTTCTGCATCTTTCACTTATCATTATTATTAAAGGTTGCTCTGTTGTTATTATGTATTGCCAGTCACGTGTCTATTTCTGTAAGCGTGCAGGTGCGTGCACTCTGGTCGTGTGTACAACATGGGCACGTGTCACGACGTAGGATGATGTCATTCACGTGACCGGTATCCCGTGACGTCATTCTACCTTTTCCGGCTGAGCCTGCGCATTTGACACTTCAGATTTTGCTGAATCATTTCGCTGACGACACGTTAGGAGAGAAATATACATTCACATGAGCTTAAAAAGAGATATTTCACGGCTGTTTTCTAAACCTAGCGATTCTCCAGTAACTTGTAACCAAAACTGCCGAAGGAAAATAATATTTGCCTTTTGGGTTCGATTTATCACCATATTTATTGAGAATCCATTGTGACTGAATTATGTTCTATTTTTAGAACGGTGCATACCCACGTGTGGTTCCTTGTCAACCACCGACTGCGTCAGGTTTTGTCTGAGCTAAAGAAACGCGCACAACAACAATGGATTTGTTTTAAAAGGGTGTCAATTTAAGATGCAAGTGAAGAGACAGAACATTTGGCAGTTAAAAATATATTTACAAATTGCACCCTTCGGTTGTCCGTCTCCAGAATCCAGATCCTACAATTCATTGACACGTTTCCCTCCCCCTTTTTCCGCAGAAGCCAGGCCCAGAACAAAGCAAAAAATTGTTCACTCCAACGAAGACGCAATTAAGCCAAAATAAAGCAGTCAGTCAACCAGATATCCAATGGCAAAGGCAACGCTACGCCTAGATGTTTGATTAAAATTATTAGGTTGATTCTTTAAAACTCTTTCAGTCTTTGTCGTTGATCTTGACATTTTGACAGCAGCGCAGGCTAGCCAACCCTACTCATAACTCACCTGCTCACAGTCACTACTGACTTTTGACTATCTACCGGCCCTCCACCTATCTGCCTAGTATTAAGCTATTTACTATTAAGCCATATATTAAATATAATAAGAAGAAACAAGCTGTCTCTTCAGTTATCTAGCTCAAAGAAATAGTGCAAGGCATGTGTGACAGCGGGTTGTCTGTAGAAAATAATTATTTTTGAAGGGTGAACATCAAACAATCAAAATGGTGAAGAAAGATTTGGCAAACGGTCTCTTGGAGTTAACTTTGTTGCTCAGTTTAATGAGGACTGACGTTCGCAATCTCATGAATACAGATATGTATTATCCTGAGATAAATGAAATAATAATGGGTGAAACGAGTGCATACACACAGACACATTTCCACAGTCAGAACTGGAACAGTGATGTTGGGTATATATCACCGAAGCATGTTGACAGTTATAATCGTGACTTGATTCTCACAGACTTACATAGTCTTGGCAATGACAGGAGATTTGAAAATATTGATACTAGTTTCTCCGCTTGGCTTGTAAACAATCAAGAACAACAAACAATTTTGCCTTCAAATAGTGAGGACAATGGACCGACTAGTGATGCGAATAATAATTCCCATCAAAATAATGAAAATATTAGCCTGATTGCGGGTGAGCCAATGGATTCCCAAGTGACGACCGACAGCAATGTCCTTGATAGCCACAGTCTGAGAAGACATGCTGAATATCCCAGTGATGAACTGACAAAAGAGGTAACTAGTGTAACTCAAAGCTCACAATCACATAGCTGTACGAGGATTTCAGTGTTTGGCAGTTGTTTTTCCCCAGGACCACTTATTTACCTATTTCCTTATTATAATTTATTTTTCTTTTTTTTTCCACAGGTTTGTTACACACTTTCTTGCTAACTTCAAAGCTTGCTTTTGGATTTTATGTCTAGTGTGAACAGGTGAAGTCTGAAAAGTCTGAAGTATCATGCAGTCCAACACTACGATGTACGCATCAGCATTGTTCCAAGTTTCAATTAAACCTACACATGACCTGATAAAATCTATGACAACTATTTTTCTCGATAGACCATCTGGAACAAACATTTCAGCAGCCATTGACATTAATGACCCACCGGTCGCCCGAGGCAGGTTAAAAAGGCTCAGGTCGAATAAACTACCCATATCGGCCGCCTGTGTGGTCAGAGAAATTTTCATATATTCTATTCGCCGTACCACTTCAAAGTCCAGTTAAAAGTCCCCAGGGCAGACAAAAATCACAGTTTTACCTGTCATGTTGTCTAGTATAAAAAATCTTAATGTCAATGGCTGTTTCAGTCTAATTTCTTTTGACCGTGATGCAATTTATGTACAGCCAATTTACTGTCTGAACCAGGCAGTGATAATTATTACAGTAGAACCTTCTATGAGCAGCCACCCTTGTGACACAGGAAAAGTGGCCTTTTAAAGCAGGTGGCTGCACATAGGAGGCTCATTTGTATACAAAATGCCATTTTGGGGGATGGCCAAGGGGCCTCCCATAGGAGGCTGGCTGCTCATAAGAGTGGCTTCTCATAGCAGGTTCCATTGTATTATCAATGTCCACCATTTCCTGCAGAAGTCTGTGCGACATTCTAACATGTAGCTCCCTCTGAGTATTCCGATTTGATTTTAATTTGATTTAAGTAAAACAGTGCCGTAAAAATACATGATTATAGGCCATATATCCCACAACCGTCTATGTTCCATGCCGGGTATGGGAATCTGGATACAAGTACTATTCCTTACAGAGATATCGAATCAGTTTGACCATGAAAACTGTATGAAAATGTTGCACTGTAATTAAAGCTGCATAACTGTTTTGTTTATTTCGATTGAATTACCCTAAAATGTACAAAACAATCACTTATATTTTTTAAAAGCCTTTATAAATGCATTAAAACTATGTAAATGTAGCGGAATTAGTTCACAATGCGATACACTATCAAGTAATGTGAAGTAGTAAATCGGCTCTTCGATGTACAGTTTGTAGGTAGGCCTAATAGTGGCGGAATTATAGGCCAATATAATGTTGCATCGGGCCACCATCAAACCACCCTAATAGCAAGCACCATGACGTTGAAACCAATTGGCATAATCCTGGGCCAGCGCCGATGACGACTGGCCAACATTATAACGACATTGGTTCAATGGCACGTGCTAGCCGGGATACCAAACGCGTACAAGCCGCCCGTTGGTGTCGTAAGACTAGGATAGTCAGCCCAGTTACAGTAAAGACTTGATTTTTTATTAAATTATTTTATTTTACCACATTTGGCGATTTATATGACTGCATGTGATAACTTACAATAAAATAAAGTCTGATATTGTCTAATAACATTTTGCATATATTTTGGTGAAATGCCCATTAATAGGTATCGCAAATGTTTTTCAAGAAAATCACAAAAATCAGAAGAGTGAAAAATACGGTTTACGTTACTGTTTTTGGCGGTAATTTTCGCATGGTCAGATTAGACTGTCTAGGTGGCGAGCAAATGCTCAGATGCTGGCTCACACTCTGTTAAAAGCACCATACACAGAGTAAAATTATATTTTCCAGTTAGTGACATTCTCCACACAGGGTCCGGAATTAAACATGACATTACATGCAGATATCACCCATATCGCACAGAGTAATAACTCCTAGATATGTCTAAATGACATGAGACAATACACATTGTACTGTGAAATGTATCTATGATAACTTAAAAATTAAGATTAATTTTAAAAGTGTTCCACTCTTTTTTCAATGATGATCGTTATCTGCCACTTGGTACTTTTAATGTCCTATTATATAGACAGTATGTCTTACTCCGCTGTGATCAGGTTGGTTTTGGCGGGGCAACAATTTTAAAAAACAGCAAACATAAGTCCTTAATAACTCAGTAGCCTGGGGAGTAAAATAAAAAATAAAAACGCCATTCTCCAGGAATTAATCTTTTGAATAAAAAAACAAAACAGTTATGCAGCTTTAACATAAAAAATACATAAGTCATTTTTCCAATATCTGAAACCAAAATAGTATTTTTTACAAAATATTCATCAACCGAAGAACCTGTTCCCCTCTCACTGCAAACATGGGTCATGGCAAATGGTACTTTCCGGGAGTAAACACCACGTGCAAGAGGCATTTTGTCATGTCGTTGTTTGTACTAGGTACGAAGCTATGATACGATGCTGTGTTTCCAATGTTGATACAAATATATATAGGGTCTACATGTGATTTCTTATGGATATATTTTTATTACTGGTCATTTTTCACTGTGTAAATGTACAAAGAACACATTTGTTTCTCCAATGTATCACCGTATTGTTTAAAATAAAAACAAAAAGCTAATACTTTATTCTTTCTCAAATATAGCTCAATCGCCCATTCATAATCATATAGGTGGCATCGCGTCAATTTCTCCAGCACATTCGTTTCTCAGCCTCGCGTGTTATACGTTTATCGACATGACATATTATCTGGACATGCTGGAGGAGCGGGGGAGCACAAGCTGAAAATTGTACAAGCTAAAAGCGGATTTAATCGGTTTTAGGTGTTGAGTTACGTGTGGTATACAGGGATCGACACTAACACTGGCCCGAGGGCAGAAAAAAAATCACCAAGGGCCAGTAAATTGCCTGAGATACTGGCCCTGGGTGCCAATGAAAAAATAACACCCCTTTGATACAGTGTACACTAAGGACTATAAAGCTGAAGCTAAGGGCCAGTAATTATCTGAAGTTACTGGCCCTCTGGGCTACTACCTGAAAACATTTAGTATCGATCCCTGGTATATATTTATAATGTTACAATGATGCGATATGATAAGTTTGGAGGAATTATTAGCTTATTGACGCCAACACAAGCCTTTTTTTTCTGTCAGACCTTGGGCCATTTCTCCCCAAATCAATGTGTTGAGATTTCGTGCTTCAGGTCCATATAATAATAAATATATAATAAAGCGTGAAATGCCAGCTGTGATATAACCAGGCCTATACTATCATTATTATATATATTATGTATTATTGTATAATTTTTGAGGTCATATAGAATTACAAAAAATCAAGTTTTTTTAAATGACCAAATTTAGAAAATCAAAATTCAATCAGAAATTTTAATACAAAAGAAGACAAGAATAAAATAAAGATTTATTGCCTATTGCCTGGCCATTAATTATTAGTTCAGATGAGCGGGTTCAACTGTTAGCTAGCTTACATAATTTATTTCAACATTCATTATCACAATAAATATTCCTTAACCTTTATTATTGAGCAGATATGGATTATGTAGTCTATATGTCAGGTTTTTCATTGTTTTGCACCAGCATTATATTCTCACCATACACAAGGAATACAATAAAGAGTACAACTGCTCTATTGAACAGTTAATTGAAAGCTCAGGCATCATGTGATCCTGCAGTTTGTTTTGTATAGTGAATTTTACCTTATGTAAACATCATTACCATCATTACCTGAATACCAGTATATCATGGATCATAGTAGATCATGGATGGATCATAATAAGCTGGCAATCAACATGTTTTCCTGGGTATTTTTTGCAGGAAGTTTATATGACTGTCACCTCAAGGTGAGACCAGTAATTATACCTGTAGGTTAAAATATAATTATGTAGGGGTTTTTTTTTTATATATGTAATATATATAGGCAAGTCCATGAAATTGCGACATTCGTGAGAAAATTTAAAATACAATAATTTTCAAAAATCTCATAATTTTATAATTGGAAATAATTGGGTGCTTCTAAAAACTGTGCTAACGAGGAAAACTGAGGTCGTTAACATAGATATATCGGAGGCGACACCTGGTGGTAATTTTTCACCAAATGCCATATTAATTTACATCATTTATATCGTATTCATTTTAAAAAAAACATGACCGTTATAATTCATTTTTAATATTATTATGTAAATTGAAATTACCAGCACAAAATATTCAAATCTAAAAAAAAAATCAAATTCTGATCTATAGTATCGGTAGAAGCCTTTATATTACCGTGACGGACGTAACATTACGTCCGTCACAAAAAAGGACATTTTGTCTTACAGCTCCTTCCAGATATTGATTATATCTCTATATCTCTATAGAAGTAACAAACTATCACCAAGGTATAATGATATAATAATGGCATAGATTTTTACTACTGATGAGCTGTTAAAAAATTTAGTTATATGTTTGCGTGACGGACGTAACATTTTGTGACGGACGTAACATGCTATTATCGGCATCGGACTCTGCATGCCGAAAACAAATGCATTGTTTATTAATTAAGTATTTTTAATTTGTCTGTAGGGCTGTTTTTAATATGATATATAGAGGTTTTATTTTTAATTGATCGTTTCAGCCAGAGGCGGATCCTGGATATGAAAAGGAAGGGGGCGCCTCAAAATTTTTTCGGACATATTTTGGACAATTTAGGAGACTTTTTAAAGGCATACTTCCCAGATTTTTGAAAAAATCATAATGAAAAAAATGTAATCACATGCTCAAATATAACTTTTGTTTCAGAGTTTATTAAAAACGAGGTTGGGCATGGTTGCCTCCTTTTTTGTGGGGGTGGGGGGCCTTTATTTCAAAAATGATCCATGGTTGCTTCCTTTTTTGTGGGGGTGGGGGGCCTTTATTTCAAAAATGATCTGATAGGAGCTATTTATTACTGCGCAAAAAAAACGTGACGTTCCACAAATCACTCTTCTCGCTAGTTTAAGAGAGGTATTTTTCAATCCAAGGAGGCTTAGTCCTGTGGGGTGTGGTCAATTGGGATTGTGGGAGGGGGGGTGTGATTAAAAATTGTGAAGTAAGGGGAATGCAGCTCCAGAGGAGGTATGCTACAGACTTTCTTTTTAAATGAAATGAATGGGGTGTTAGGCCAAATGTGTGCAGATATCTAGGCTAAACTGAGCCAGGAGATTAACCTCCTGAGGATGGTGAGATGAATGAGGTGATACTGCCCTCCAGACACAGGTCTCGAAATTTGAGACCTGGTCAGTGATGGACAGAGGCCGAGCACACTAGTCTACATCTCGGTCACGAGCCTCCCCCCCCCCCCTCTGAATACGCACATTTTGTTTCATAGTAATGGTCCAGATAGTACACAATCATATTAAAAGTAAATATTGGCTGCTGAGTGCAAGTCGACCATTTGAACTTGATCAAGTTGACATTTTTTAGGGCATCCTTCCCTGTATCCGCACATTTTGTTTTATATTACCGTACTTAGTGGTCTAGCTATCTGGCAGTTTGCTAGATATTATGCATAATAAAGGTAGTTATGACCAATAGTCGGTCATTTTGAATTTGATAGAGTTGGAAATTGTCAGGCTTTATCCCTGGCTAAAACCACTCATTTTGTTTGATAGTAATGATCTAGCTATCTGGTATATATGGCACGGTTTGCCTGATATCAGGCATATTAAAGTTACCATAATTTATTATGGCAATAGTCGCCGTTTTGAATTTGATCGAGTGTAATTTTTTCAGGGCATTTTCCTACCTGAAACTGCACATTTTATTTTCTAGTAATGAACTAGCAAGTTAATTATGGCCGATTGTCGGCCATTTAAGTAGGTCAAATTTCATAAACCCCAAGAGGCACATCTGTCTACACTCCCTAAAGATGTGTGTGTGCAATATGGAAGAAACCCCCTCATGGGTTTCCCAGATCAGCTCCGGAAACGAAATGCGGCCAGATATCAGGCATAATGAAGATAAATATAGCCGATGGTCAGCCATTTAAGAAGGTCAGATTTCATCAACTCCTAAATTATAAGGCACATCTACACCCAAGGGATGTGTGTGTGTGAAAAATGAAAGAAATCTCCCCATGAGCTTCTGAGATCTGCTCCGTAAACGAAATGGGGACGGACATCCATGTCTGAAATAAGACACTGGGAATTTTGTCTTTATATCTCGGGAATTTCGTTTTTATATCTCGCTTAACCTGTTAGCTAGAAAATGCGCAACACAAAAATTAAAAAACTTATGCAATTCTAGTCTATGAACATATTCACATCATATGGCCATATTAAAAAGCAAAATAAAAATACTGAATTTTCGATGATTTTAATCTGATTGTGTCGCTTTATATTTCCTTGAAAATTTAAAATAGAACAGATATGCATGGACAAAACTACGAAGCCCCGGAAGCGCCATTTGCATTATTATTATTTATTTTTTAAACTCAATATATTCACAACTCACAACTTGATATATTGAGTTCATAAATCGATATATTGAGTTCATAGCTCAATATAATGAGTTCATAACTCAATATGAATATAGAGTTTACCATACGATATTTTGAGTTTGTGTTCTCGATATAGCGAGTTCACAACTCAATATATCGAGCTTTTATCTCAATATATCGAGTTGTTAACTCAATAAATTGTGTTATGAACTCAATATATCAAGATATGAACTCAATATATATCGAGTTTTGAACCCAATATATTGAGTGATGAACTCAATACATTGAGTTGTGAACTCAATATATTGACTTTTAAAGCTAAGATATCAGGTTGTAAACTCAATATATCGTGCACACTCAATATATTGAGTTGACAACTCGATATATCGATGGGTTAAAACAATAGTGTGCTAAGTGACATTTTTGGCCTTCAGAATAATAACCAGCTAAGTCACTTATAATATGTATAAAGTTTGAATTTATTCCAAATTGAGATTAAAACAACAGATCAAGTCGACTTAGCACATTGTTATTCTCATCAAAAGGAGCATATAACAGCATAACATCTGTCCAACACAGGACCAATTCGACTTGACACATTGTTATTCTGGTGTTATATGCTTATGGGCTCTTGTTTCTAGGACAAAAACGGTGCAAGTGCACTTTCTTATTCTGAGACTTGTGAAGAAAACACAGGGGAAATGGCTGGACTTAGTTCATTGTTGATCTAGGAAAAATCTCTGCATATTCTGTGTTCCTGGAGTAACAATGAGCTAAGTCCACTTGGTGTCTTGTTGATTTCAATTTTGCTTCTGTAAATCGTTTTGGACGGTAAAAAAATACTGTGATAACTTCACTTGATCTACTGTCAAATTCCAATCGCTGTGTGTTTCAACAGTATATCTCGAAGTCTACATGCTGATAAGTGCAATTAGCAGACTGTAGTTCTAAGCAAAAAAATAAACACAATTTCGCTGTCAAGTTGACTAGACCCACTATTGTTTTAGACCATCGTTATTAGTTGTCAACTCGATCAACTCAATATTTTGAGTTTGTTTTCTCACAACTCAATATATCAAGTTGTTAACTCAATATATTAAGTTCTGAACTCAAGATATCGATTTTTGAACTCAATATATAGAGTTCTTCACTCAATATATTGACTTTTAAAGTCGATATATCTAGTTGTAAACTCAATATATTGAGCTGAAAACTCAATATATATTGATTTTTCAGCTATAAATCTAGTTCTGAACTGAATATATCGAGCTATGAACTGAATATATCGAGTTCTGAACTCAATATATCGAGTATTGAACTCAATATATCGACTTTTAAAGTCAATATATAGAGTTTTAAATTCAATATATCGAGCTCTAAACACAATGTATGGAGTTGTGAACTCAAATATATTGAGTTAAAATAATAATAATAATAATGCAAATGTCGTTTCTGGGGCCTTATACAAAACTGAGTATTTAGTATTGATCAAAAATTTTCATGAGACATGGAATACCAATTTGATGAAGAGGAACAACTCACAAACCGTTACATCCGTCACGATTTTGTTGCGTCCGTCATGATAATTTAAGCTTTGTTTCACTTTGAATTTTCATTTCTTGTTGTGCATATTGTTGCCATCTTGTACTGTAAGCTAGTGATTGTACATGAATGCAATGAATAAATAAAAACTGGCCGCTGTTTTCAAACAAATTGAACATTGATGATCGCGAAATGGCTAATTTTCCCTGAAAAAATAGACTATAAATATAAGTATGGACAAAGATGGGGACCTAGTATCAATAATGTGCATGAGACATGAAATACTACTTTTCAAACCATGCTGTTGATGAAGAGGAACAACTTTTGTGTATGGTGTGATCCAAATCTGACACTTTGTTACGTCCGTCAACTAATACTGTGAGGTGTGATGAATTGCATTCATTAACTATTTTCACTTTATTTGTTTAGGGTTAACAGAAATCTGCATGGTTGTGTGAGGGTAACAAAATTCATGTCGCAAGCGTGTTACGTCCGTCACGAACAGAAAATAGCCTATAAAAATGTAAAAACAAAACATAAGCCATACGCTATAAAATCAATAGTAGGTGGTGGGTCCCTGGATGACGAATCCATATTAACTAAATTAAATCATGCTGTACATTAAGTGGTACATGATTAAACATACACTAAAAATAGTATAAATGTTACATCCGTCACGCTGGACTTGCCCACATGCAATTCAGGTAGGTTTCACATTCCCCTCCCCTCGGACAGTTCCCTGCCTCACCGCCCAACACTATATTTAAAACGGCACTGCCAGCTGATCAATGTTTGAAGTAAGAATGCACCACTGCCCAATTTCTAGGAACATCACTGCATTGAGTATGTTGAGTAACTGTATGGGGCTATATAGGCCTACTCACTGGAGTAAGTTTGGTGAGTATGTTGCTATACTGTGCGAGGTTCTTATTCGGTTCCTTCATAAATCTCGCACTTCATGTCCATAGCTGTCTGAATAATGTTGTTATTTCTGTTAGATTTTTATTTTATTTGTTTTTTTGTAGGACATGGATCTTATTGAAGTTTTATGGAGACAAGACATTGATCTTGGAGTCGGAAGAGAAGTGTTTGACTTGAATTTACGGAAGGAATTAGAAAAAGAAAAAGAAATAGAACTCCAGAAACAGCAAGAGAAGGTAAGCTGATGTCACTGACCCTATTAGTGTGCTTAAAATGGGTTGGATGTTTATTGGAATAAGGACGGTTATTAGAATAAAAAACATTTTTTTTTAAATTCACATTGATCTCAATGAAAATAAGACAGCAAAATTTAACCCCCTCATTTGAAAATAAAACCCATGATCATCTGATCATGTAGTACACTGTATGATTATGAAAAAAACTACTCTCTAATAATTAATAAGCACCCATTCCCCCTGTAATCTGAGGGGGTGTAATTAACACCCCAGGCATTTATTAGAATAGATGCGTTACCTGATTTTATTGAATACATTTCAGGCATTATTTTTTTTTTCAGGCTGGTCCCCCTATATAATGTGTACTACAAAATCATTTTAACCCTTAATGCTATGGCATTCAGCACATGAAAACGGGCTTCAGTGGTGAAAGGGTCAAACATGTTAAAGCATTGAAATATTTTTATATAAGCCAAAAGAACAAAGTTTTTTTTTCAATTTAAAAATCATCATAAATGGCTTAGCCCAGGGTTCACCACAGTGCCGGAAATGCCAGCTGCCCGACCGGATGAATTCTATAAAAAAAAAAAAATTGACAGTGACTGATTTTGTAATTTATTGGCTTTTGGTATCAGTTGTTCATCAGATGAACATTTTTTTAAGAAAAAACGTGCCAGATATTACTCAGTGGGCAACCACACATGCTGCAAATTTTATGCAGTTGTGTAAGGGTTAAAAAGTTAATATTTTTGAGAGAATAACCAGATGATTTTTTTTTCTGTGGGAAACCCTGGCTTAGCTACTTCCTTCAGCTTTAAATACAGGTCTATGTTATGGATGTACAGCCATTATAAATATTTTACTCATTCTTTGCAGGGATTGACATTTGACATTAGGCGTCTATAGACTGAATTTGGTCCCTACACTGAAGAGGTTAATTAAAACACTTAAAAAAACACAACAGAGCCAGCCTATTTATTGTATGCTTATAAATTTCAATTTAAGAGTCTATTTTCCTTTGATATTTTAAAATAATTTCGGTCAAATAAACTGGAAATATCAATTTTGTTGACAGGGACAGGGTAATGTTAAAAATCCGCTATCTTATGACCCAGTTAGTTTTTGTTCTTAATGGGCTGGGAAAGTTACAACAAAGGGAATGATAAAGAGATCTGATAATAAGTAGAACTGATTAATCAACCGAGATCTAGATCTTCTATCTTATCATCTGAGATCTACTTGTGTGATATCTCGTCAAATATCTTGTCAATCAATATGTCTTAATTTAACCCCTCAGGCCTGAATTTACCATTGTCATCCTTATCACCTACAAGTCACGATTCTCAACTTATAGTGGATGAAGATGACTTAACCCTTTCACCACTGAAGCCCGTTTTTATGTGCTGAATGCTATGGCATTCAGCACATATAAACGGGCTTCAGTGGTGAAAGGGTTAAAGAGGGTGGCAATTGTTAAAAATATGTTATTATTATTGAAAGATTTCCTATTAAAAATTTTGTACTATAACACCTAGGTTTTAGGAAATTAACATGATAAGGTCATTCTTCAGAGATTTAAGATTATGCTTTGATGCATTGTGAGGGTTTGAAAGGCTAAAGAGACACATCATTTTTATTTTGGCTCCTTGATATCTTCTTAAATTTTCAAAATTTGATAGACTAGGAATTGTTATTACATTTTAGATGATTTCAAATCGAAAAAACCCTTTAGTTTTCATGGCTCAAACAAAACTGATTCAGCTCTTTAAGGGTTAAAGGTGATTAATGTCTTAACCCTTTGAGCTCTAACGATGTATTTAAGCATCATTTTAAATTCCTGAAAACAGTCTTAATTTCCCTTCAAACAAGAGTTTTAGAATGAAAATTTCCATGAGACTGGTTTACCAATACATAGTAATTTTCTTGAATTTATAAACCACATACAATCATCTTAATCCACTACAAGTTAAGAATTACGACAGCAATTCGCGACTTGTAGTGGATGAAGATGACTATGGTAAACTCAGGGTTGAAAGGGTTAAGTGTCACATTGTACTGTTTTGTACCAGTTGACATGATCATAGAACAAATTAGGTCATTTTTGGCTACATGAAATTGTGGGTCACGATGGAGTGCAAAAAACCCCCTGCAGTCTGGACCAGTAATATTTGTCTGCTTGCAAACAACAAAGAACGCTTTATAATATATGTATGTGATTATCAAATTAACAATTGTAGTTAAGAGTTGTTTTTGTCAATTCAACATACTACATTTATTAGTGGGAAATTCATGAAATGCAATTATAAACCGCATCGTTCTATTTATGTGGAGTTCAGATTTTCTGTAGAAATGGTCAGTCGCAGATCATTGTCCTTCAACTTGCTCAACATACCAAGACAAGGAGACAAACAGAACAATGTGATGGTGAATCATAGCATTTGATATTATAGATCAAGTTAGTTCAGATGAACAAAATTCCCAACTAATAAGTAAGACAAACCCCGTGGTAGATTTTGTTGGCTCTAAATTTTGTTAGTTCTCGGACAACATGGACAATGGAAATTTTTATTTTGAGCATTACAGCACATAGATGGTTGATATGGGTAGAGATGTTTGACTGGACAATCACATGAGGGTGGTGATAATCACATGATCATGTGATTGTCCTATCAAATTCTCACTGATATGATACTGATTAGATTAGGCTATTTTTTTATAGCCTTCTTTCTTTATTCTTGCATGTTCAGAACCCACAAAAGCTTGAGAATGAGGGTTGTAGCATTTTTTTGCAAATGGAAATATTTTGAACAGCTTGTCATACCATTGGACAAGAATATGATATGTTGATTGATAAAAAAACACAACTTGTCGAATTTCAGACCAAAGTGCTAAAAAAATATTGTTATAAAAAATCATAGCTAGCCAAAATGCATGTACTTATATAATTAAAATATATAGGGGCTTTTAAGTCAGTAGGCGGTGGGGGGGGGGGGGTGTCCTTATTAGTCATTGATTATCAGCATGATAAGGAGCGGTCTGGTTTTCTTTCTCTGAGTCTCCTTTATCACCATGTCATTGTGGATGCTCTCACCAACATGAAATCTGAATCAGGTTTAATGTTGACCCACCGTCTGTAATGCTGGCCCAACATCAAATCGACACTGGGTCTATGTCCAGTATGATTTGAGTACTTGCACTTTATCTTAGATTTTATCTAAGATCGGGGAGACTTAACTGATGCCTTAGTCCTGTAAGTGCACTCGCTGTGGACACGTTGCACCCAGCCATCATAACGTACTGCCCTGAGTTAAATGGATGCTGGCCAGCGCCGGTGACAAGTGGTTCACCATTAAACCGGCATTGGTTTAGTGTCGTCCTAACTTGTAGTGGACACACACATTAGCTGAAAATTGTGATGAACATTGAATAAAAGCCAAATTACGGCACAAAACCATCTCTTTTTAAAAGTATTTTATATACGTTGCACCCAGACTGAAAGTTTTGCTTGAGGTACATACAGTGGGTGGTCAGAAATAGCGATTTGGTCAGGGCGTACGTGCAACGATGGGTGAAGCCTAAAATTCTTTGTTCTATTTTAGTATCTAACCCTTCTGCTGCTTATTTTTTTGGACTATTTTTCATTCATTCGAAGCTGGAATTGCTAACGCAATTTCCAGCTCCATGTGACGAAAAATTATTATTTTTATGAACAAATATACAGCTTCAAAATGTAACTATTCGATCAACTAAGCATTTATCACAAAACATTCTAGCGATTCGATTTGAATTTATTGGTCTGAAATTTGCTTGAAAACGAATATATACGGTCCCGGCAGAATAAGGGTTAAAGACCATTTTTGTTCACTCCTTCAATTATTATGAAACATACAGTAGAATATTTGGTTAGTCCTGTTAGCCTTTTAAGCCCTCACGATGCATCAAAGCGTCATTTTACATCCCTGAAAACAGATTTAAATTTCCCACATCCAAGGGTTTTAGAATGAATATTTCCATGAAACTGGTTTACCATGTTTACCAATACATGGCAATTTTCTTTACTTTTCACCCACATCAAATCATCTTCATCCACTACAAGTTGAGAATTGCGACAGCAATTCGCGGCTTGTAGTGGATGAAGATGACAATGGTAAAGTCAGGGTTGAAAGGGTTAACCCTTTAACGTTTTCAAGCCTGAATTTCCCATTGTCATCTTCATCCACTACAAGCCTTGTAGTGGATGAAAATGATTTTATGTGGTTTAAAAATTAAAGAAAATTGCTATGTAATGGTAAACCAGTTTCATGGAAATTTTCGTTCTGAAACCCTTTGTTGTATGAAAATTAAGTCTGTTTTCAGGGATGTGAAATGATGCATTAATGCATCGTGAGGGCTTAAAGGGTTAACTCTTACAACGCTGAATTATTTCTGTTTAAACCATGGAAGACATAATCTGACTTCTACAGACACCCTGTGCTGAAAGGTTTAAGCATTAAGCACTAAGTATGGCTGCAGTCGTTTTTAATCTATTTTATTAGCAGGTTAAATCACGGTTTTTGGGAATGAAAGAGTGTTTAACCCTTGCAACGTGGGGATCGACTTTAGTCATCAAAATCTGACGTCTGTAGACGATGACTAAAGTCGATTCCGCCCTGTAAGAGTAAAAATATTTATAATGGCCGTAGACCGATGCATAACACCTGTAGGTATTCAAATGAATCAGAAAGAGCTAACTGAGACATTTATGGTGATTTCAAATCAAAAAAAAACCTTCGGTCTCCATGGTTGTTGAAAAAATAATCAGCGCTCAAGGGATTAAACATAAGATTTGCAAATATTTGATGTCAAATTAAACAAATGTGACTACCGTAATCAGGGTCCGAAATTAGTGGTGGTCCGGTGGCCCGAGGCCACCAAATCACCAGAACTCTGGATAGCAGTGGTCCGCAGGCCACTAAAAATTCTAGGCTCAAAATTGTTAAAAAAATCGTAAATAATTATTTGTCTGTTCAGATCAGAGTAACAGTGGTATAACAGGCCACTAAAATTTACTGTCCCAAAATTGTTTGAAAGTGTTGTTGTGTATTCAGACACTATTTTGAAAATTCTGACAGGACCACCAGAAATGGATGAGGACCACCAGATTTTGGGCACTGGTGGTCCGCTGGGCCAGTGTTCCAAAAAGTTAATTTCTAACCCTGGTAATGTTCACCCACTTGGAAGTTGTTGAGGTAAAACACAACTTGAAAATTAAATTAAAGACTTTAACGCTTTAAGGGTTAATGTTTGCCAATAAATAAAATTCCCTGTTTGCATTAAACCACATCATGTGACATAGTGCCGCCCCCTTAGCCCTTATCCTGCTAAGTTAATTCATTTAAATTTTCACCCAGTTGAAGTTGTGTCTCGCTGCCGCGAGCCACAACTTCCAAGTGGCTGAAAATTACTCATATTTGTTGAATTTTTGCAAATATTTGCAGATCTTGACGTTTAGACACACATTTCATTCCCAATAATAATGTTCAGTGATTAGGTGGACTAATGAAATGTTCAGATTAAAAACGACGTGATCAGCAGGATGATGATTCATTGATTTTTAATATATACAGCACCTGGCACACAACATACCTGTGCACTTTGTCTAATATGTTATCACTAGACCATTGTGTTTGTCAGAGATCTAGATTTGTCAGTCGGTCTGACATGTGATAAATCAATCTGATTAACACAATCACTGATGGTCACGCTACACTTTGTATTCTTGTCTGCCCTAGTGAGATTATCACGATAACTCTCAAGTGACAATCAAGAGGTTCACTGATTCCCTGATATCAGGTATGACGGACTATAGAAAATAAATCTGGCTGGGCTTTATCTATCAGATTAGTAGAGTCCGTGGACCGACTACTGTCTTACAATCGCCACCCAGTCCAGGCAGATCATTCAGCTTCTGAGGTTGATATCACAAGTAATCAGTGTGACATCGCCGCGTGTGACATCGCCGCTGACATAGCCACTGGGGAATCACCTCTCCTACTTCAACAAAACATTGTGGTACTCAGGCAGCTGGAGAATATGCTGCAAGATTTTACTTGGATTTATTTCTATAATTTTAAGATATGAAGCCTATACAGGAATGTGCGGACAAGGCGTGCTATGCCAAGCGTAAGATCATGCAGTATAGATATCTGGCCCTGGAAAAGCTGGATCAGCGAGTTGACGACCAGGGTATAAAGTGTAATGTCCAGTGCTCTGTCACCGCACAGTTTATCTATTGCCGTCAGAAACACGGAAAACCAGAGAAACCTGGGAAGCAGCCCAGGAAATCTGTCTCCCTCAACTACTGCCGCAGACGATTTGAACGGTTTCTAAGCAAAGATACTGCCAAGAATGCTGCCACGAGACAAACCAAATCATTTGAATTGAAGTCAGTGAAAAATCAGCAGATTACAAACTCTCCCATCTCTGCCAGCCCTTTAAAAAACCTTAGACATCTTCTAAACCACATAGGTAAACAATCTCACAGCAAAGATGGGGACTTTTCAAACAAAGGTTTTCAACACATTCTCTCCTCCACATCAGCCCAACAGCGAAATATCACTAGATCTTCCAGTCTGCAAAATGAGTTTAGTCGGCGTGGATTTGATTGCGTTGATATTCAGTATTTAAGACGTCTGTTGTACATCTGGTTGTTACAGGACAAACAGGAGGCTCAGGACCTGGTGAACCAGGAGCAGCATCATCAGCAGCCTGGAGTGGAATATGTCCTCGACGGAGAAACCGGTGAGTGATTTAACACTTAATACTTGCTCACATTGTCAATCTGGGTCTTCTAGCATATTTTTAATAAAAATAGTTTAATGAAGCCTTAACTCTTACCATGCTTAAAATGCTGATTTTTTTTGTATAAACCATCAGAGCAAATACTTTTTTCTCTATTTGAAAGCATCATATAACTGTCTTAGTTACTTCTTTCTGCTTTACTTCCCAATAAGCTAAAAAGTTTCACTGAACTTTTTTAAAAATTTACGAGACCAAAAAAATTCACCAGACATTAGGTGGTCAATGGCCAATTCTTACCTTGTGAGCCCGAAAAACAACCAAAAAGCTACAAAACTGACAAAAAAATTAACTGGATAGTAGGTTCTGATGTGGTTGGGGATTTCGCCAGGCCTACTTTTTTTACCGGACATGTCCGGCCAGTCCGGCGTTATTGGGAGAGACTGAAAGGATTACCACTTTACATGCTCACAGTGTGAATGTAGGCTTCTAGCATATTTTAAAGACTTAACCATTTAACCACCGGTCCAGATTATATTCGGGTTTTACATTTTCTTATTAGCACATTACATTAGTCAGCTTTCAAGCATGTTGAAGATAAAACGTGACATCCATCAGCAAATAAGAGTAATTCTCACCCACTTGAAGTTGTGGATTGCGGTGGAGAGACACAAATTCAATGACATAGTCTCCTTATAAATTATTGTAATATGAATAAAAGACTTCCCATATGTTGGCTGTCTATTCAACGATCCCCGAGTAGCTACTGATCGTCAGACAAAAATTAGGGTTGTCTCTGACAGCAGGAAATTCCTAATTTTGAATGCTGCACGTACATACTATCTCAGTGATAAATGATAGTAGATATCAGTGATGGATTTGTCTATGCAGACTGTAGGCCCTGGATGAACTCACCTGATTATACTATCATAACCAGCTGTATTATTTTAACCCTTGTCATGCTAAGGTAATTTATTTAAATTTTCAGCCACTTGAAGGGGGTTTGTGTCTCGCTACCACGACCCACAACTTCAAGTGACTGAAAATTACTCATATTTGTTTAATTTGAGTACATATATTTGCAAATCTTCAGGGGTCGACACTAACACTGGCCCGTTGGCCCGAGGCCAGTAGAAATCAGTAAGGGCCAGTAAATCACATGAGACACTGGCCCTGTGGGCCAATGAAAAATACTAGCCTGTGTGCGGCTTTATTTAATTTTAACACCCCTTTATTTATGGCTATGTTATGAAAACAAGTCAAAATTTACAAATGAGCCTCAACAGTGGTTGAGTAGTAAATGTTGATTTAAATTTTGTACCCTACCGTTACATCATTTTTCTTGTG
Source organism: Flabesymbios commensalis (assembly GCA_964017125.1). NCBI lineage: Eukaryota > Metazoa > Annelida > Polychaeta > Terebellida > Flabelligeridae > Flabesymbios > Flabesymbios commensalis. The sequence continues at coordinate 60,264,785 of OZ024918.1, forward strand.
AAACACTGTATGTTAAGGACTATCAGATACGGCTAAGGGCCAGTAATTATCTGAAGCTACCGGCCCGTATGGCCACTACATCAGAGCAGTTAGTGTCGATCCTTGATCTTGATGTTTAGGCACACTCGTTTTCATTCCCAATAGCAGTGATTTGGTCGCTCGATAAAACGAATTAAAAACGACTGTAGTCGTGCTTATCAGGATAAGGTTTAGCCCTTACAGTGCGGGGATCGACTTTAGTCGTCAGAATCTGACGTCTGTAGATGTCAGATTCTGACGACTAAAGTCGATACCCGCACTGTAAAAATATTTCTAATGTCCGTAGACCCATAACATAGGTATTCAAATGAATCGGAAAGAGCTAACTAAGACGTTTATGATGATTTCAAATTAAAAATAACCCTTTGGTCTCCATGGTTTTTACAAAAATATATCAGCGCTTCGAGGGTTAAAGTACTATTCGCGTCTATAGCCATTCTCAGCTGTTTGATTTTTCCATAAAACAGAACGTTTTAGGGAGAGCATTAAAGTTGCTAGATTGACAAATTTTTCGGTTTAATTTTTTTACATGTGAGTAATTTTCACCCACCTGAAGTTGTGGGATGTGATAACGAGACACAACTTCAAGTTAGTAAAAAAATTAATTCATAATGATTATCTGTTACACCAGGAAAGTTTTACCAAAAAAGTAACTTTGAAATTCCTAAGATTTTCTGGTAGACCCTCAGTTATTTGAATTATTCAACTTGGAAGATTTACATTTCTTAATAATTAATAAAACTATATTTTCTTCATTTAAAGCTGGAAATGGTATTACCAATTTGCTGGAAATAAATGAGCATCTTGGTTTTGGCTAGATCAAAATTCACAGTGCCTGTAGTAACATGAGTAATATGATTTTCTGCACCAAATGGTGACCATATTAGCTTATAAAATGATAGTCATGATAGTGCCCTACCACATTAAACATGATGCAGTTATTTTAGGAAATTAACCCTGGCCCTCCCACACCCATTACTGATATGGTTTCAAGCACATTTTAGATCAATGGAAATATTGCTAATTTGGATAAAATGTTTTTTGTGAACGCTGAATCTAATAATTCAATATTGGAGATGTATATTTTGCATAATTTGAAGCTGGAATTGCGTTAGCAATTCCAGCTTCAAATGAATGAAAAATAGGAACAGACAATTCAGCAGCACAAGGGTCAAAACAGACATTGTACTCTGTACGTGATAGCTCTCACAGTAGACTGTAGGCCCTAGATGAACTTTACCTGACGATAAAAACATGCATACCGGTAGCTGTATCGTTTGATAGCTGTATTGTTTGATACAGTGTTGCATGCATACAGCTCTGTTAACCACTTGAACACTGATGTCAACTTTAGTAGACATTGTGTTTTTTATTGACACCTGCATAATGAGCTATCCAAAGTAAAATATGCCTTAAATTTTGAAATATTGATATATATTGTGACTTAAATTTTACAAATTACATCAATTTTCAGTCATTTGAAGCTGTGTATCGCTGTGGCAGTTTTATTACCAAAGTTGACAATATGTCTGAAATTCCAGCTAAAAATGTGTGAACAATACTATATGATAATTTAACATTCTGATATTGTTTTTAAAAAAATATTAGCATGACCAGTGATATTGGTTAGAAATAGAATGTGTAAAATGATTCTTAAAATGAGTGCCCATACTGAAAGAGAAAACGTACAGTTGGAGTTAATATAGAAAATTGAACCTTAAAAACTTTTGAAGAGGATTTCGGCTCTTACTCTTTCCTTAGAAACAAGAACCATTTATTGCTTGGAAAATAAACTTAAACCCATGTCAACATATTTTCAATGGCCTGATTTTCAGTTACCCCGGTAAACAGTTTAAAAAGTTCTAGTCACATGATATACACCACATGGCCCCATGAGGGGAGGGGGGGGGGGAGGGGAGTAGCCTATTTTTGAGGGTTCAAAAGCTGTAATATGTGTTGGCATTTTCATTGTAACACTTACACCACTAAGCCTGACTATAGGCACTTTAATTTCTTTTATTAGTCGTTGAAATCACAGTTAATTAGAAATGTGTGTTTAAATAGCAATATCTGCAAATGTTTGATACCAAATTAAACAAATATGCGAAATATTCCCCTGAATTCCCCCCACTTGAATTCGTGGGTCGCAGTAGCATCTTGTACACAACTTTAAGTGGGTGAAAATTTAAATTTTGAAGGCTCCCCCCTACCAGGGGGAGACTTTTTGTTTTTGTACGGTCTTGTCCGCGGACGAATTTAACATTGTCATTTCCATCCACTACAAGCCGTGAATTGCTGTCGCAATTCTCGACTTGTAGTGGATGAAGATAATTTGATGTGGGTGAAAAATTAAAGAAAATTACCATGTATTAGTATACCTTAACCAGTTTCATGGAAATTATCATTTTAAAACCCCCAGTTGTAGGAAAATTAGGTGTGTTTTTAGGAATGTAAGATGATGCTTTAATGCATCGTGAGGGCTTAAAGCCTATGGCTAACTTGTGCGATAAATTAGACCAGGAAAATTTTTATGTCAGATTTGATTGGAGCGACATTGTTCAATCCCGATAAATCCAACATTATGAACTTTTTTCAGGTCTAGCAATAAATACTATGAACTGTGAATTGAATGGCACACTAGTAAACTGAATGCTCTGTAATTTTATGCTTGTTTACATCCTGTTATTTCTTTTCTATTTCTAGGTGAGCTTGTGCCGGTACCTACGCACAGTCATGAGCCAATGTCGACCCAGGAGGTGGCGCCACAGACGGGATCCACAGAATTCACACAACAGGTGAAATCATTCTATAGACACTGGATGTGTTCTTTCACTAAATTTCACAACTGATATTTGAGTATAATAGCCCACCACCCATGTAACATAATACATTTAGCTACTTCCCATGGAACATTTTGTTAGGCTTTGTATAGTTTGTCAAATTTTAATTTTCTCACCCACCCCTTAAAAAAACAATATTCCTAATTATCACACTGCAGTGGTTTTCACTACGAGATTATATCGGTATCGGCCCATATAACACTCTAGCTGTAGTTGACCTGCCATGTTAGGCAGTTATTTCATGTGTGACTTGATCTTGTGAGAAAATACAAACGTTGTTCATTTTTTCGTACTATATTGGAACATACAGCACATAAAGGCTCACACCTTATTCTTAGTGCTGTATTTTCCCATATTACACTCAAATAAACACCCTTTGCATATCTAATTATTTCAACAGTCTGTACCAGATAAATTTAACGCAGTCTATTGAGGACCTGATGCATATCCTTGAAGAGCTAACCTCATGTCTCTCCCTGCTAACATTTCTATATTTTGTGTTATTTCAGCAGTCTGTACCTGATTTGATGCCGTCTATTGAGGATATGATGCGTATCCTTGAGGAGCGGGTAGACGCTGGACCTCTCCCTAACCTCACGTCTCTCCCTGACGTACAACTCACCTCAGACATGCACCAAGAACTACAGAATCTACTCAACCAATCACAGGAAGCAGAGGTGAGAATTAATAAGTGTCATAGTTATCAACCTGAACCCTTACAGCGCGGGGATAGACTTTACAGACGTCAGATTCTGACGACTTAAGTCAATCCCCGCAAAATATTTTTATTTTTTCTTAAAAAAACATTGCATTCTTTGTGTGGAAAATTATCACCGGCATTCAAATTCTGTATATATTATGTGCTGTAGCATATCCAAACTCTTGCATTCTATGACAGCCCAATGTATTAGAGATTTCATAGCCTGCGGATAATAACATCGCCGTTGCCATTAAAAATGGGAAATGTGAGAAGCCTTGAAAAAGTCATAAAATTGATCATGATTGGCTATGTGAACGAATATCTGCTTTAAAAAACATACGAAGTAGCATTGCATCAGTTAATCCTGCGAGGCCTGGTTTATAGCACGGGAAATTGGGTCGTGCCTATGCGGTGACAATCACTGCCATGTCTATACTTCTACTGAGGGATGGAAACTTTCAAGTCCTCGTCATTTTAAAATGAGAAATGGACTATGTAGACTTGTTTTCTACCAAACAAATTATACCATGGCATACCTAGTTCTTGTAGCAAATTATTGATAAATTTTCAAACGGAAATCTCATAATTTACTTGCATTAATAATCATTTTACGAGCTCGTTCTGACAGAAGCACTATTTCCAACAAAATGAGACATGTCGTGAATAATACACTGCAGTATTCAGCTTACTATTATATTGAGGAGTTACTGCCTTTTGGGTTTACGCGATAGAATAGTGGCGCTGAATAGCCCGTATGTGGTGCGTGCGGGCGTGAACAATAGGCCTAGTATGTTGAGATTGCTGCTTCCCTGATTTCAGTGAGTTACCGACTTTGTATAGAAAACTAATGAGCATATGCTGACCCTATCCCATCCAGCTGTGATTTATAGTAAGTTGGAGATGCTGAGCTCATCAAATAATTCAAAAGGAAATGCTTATTTTTCATTTATAAATACACAAATAAATATTTTTCATAGTTTTGAGGCTGAAACTTGTGATAGCAATTCCAGCTTCAAATGTATGAAAATGACAAACAATTCAGCAGAAGGTAAAAAACAATCCTTTGAAAGAATTTGGTTGTTGTTTTTCACTCCGCTAACTACATAACAGAGCACTTGTAAAAATGTTATATTGTGGGGAGTCTCTGTGACCAAGAGGTTGCTAAGGGGTTTTGTCAAGTTAAAACAATTCCAAAAATCCGAGAAAAACTGGACAATCAGAGTTTTTCTCAGATTTTTGGAATTGTTTTAACTTGACAAAACCCCTAAGCCTCAGACCTCAAGATTAAATAGTATAATTTATCTCTATCAGGAATTTATATCTCATGATGTAAAATTTCAGAACTCTGGGTATTAGGTGAGTTTACCCTTACAGCGCGGGGATTGACTTTAGTCGTCAAAATCTGATGTCTGTCGACGTCAGATTCTGACGACTAAGAAAAAAAATATTTGTAATGGTCGTAAACCCATAACATAGGTATTTAAATGAATGGGGAAGAGCTGACTAAGACATTTACGATGTTTTAAATTGAAAAAACCCTTTGGTCTCCATGTTTTTTTTACAAAAATTCTCAGCACTTCAAGGGTTAAAGTCCTGAAATATTTTTATATAAATGAAGAGACAAAATGTTCTTTTTTTTAATTTGAAATCATCTAAATGTAGCTAGCTTTCTGCTTCGTTTGAATACCTATGTTATGCGTCTACGACCATTATACATTTTTAATTTTTTCAATGTGGAGACTGTCTCTAGACTTCAGAATCTGACGTCTATTAATGTCTAATTATGAAATCTAAAGACAGTCCCCGCACTGAAAGGGTTAATGTCAAACAATAAATAATTAGCAGGATTATTTCATGTTCCTATTATCCCACATTTTGTTAAAAAAAAATTAATTTTTTTTATTAATTATTCCAAGATATTTTTCCGATTTTTAATTGAAATTTTTGTAATTCTGCTTCAATGATGATGACTGCGAATCAAATAGCAATTCCCGGCTTGCAGTGGATGAAGAATCAAATTTATGGATCAAAAGTATTAATTTCAAAGTTGAAATTTCTATCAATATTTCTACATAATGTCGTGAATGAATTGTAATTTTGTAAGCATGATGTATATGTTTACCATTACAAAAAAAATGAGTTTTTTTCAGACCGCCTGCTCTGAATCTTGAATAAAACTTCTTGAGAAAGAAATAATGAAAAAAGTGTGGCCTGCCACCCAGCAAACAAAAAAACATTTGTATAACATTTGTACAACGTCGGCCCAACGTCTTCGACATTGCCCAACATTGTACAAATGTTATACAAATGTTTTGTGTTAGCTGGGCATTGATTTGATCAGCTAATAAAACAGACTACAAGACTATAGTCGTGCCTAGCGCTTAGAGGGTTAACCATTGCGCTGTTGAATTATTTGCTTCTATTTTTCATTCATTTGAAGCTGGAATTGCTTACACAATTTCCAGATTTTCAGGACAAAATATATTGTATTTATTCTTATAAACGCCCATATTTCAATAAATGCCCACCCCGTGATTTGAAAATAAAACCCACGATCATGGCATCATGTGTACCACCGAGTATGGGGGTATTTTACAGGGTTCGCACGGGTCCTGGGAAATCCTTGAATTTAAAAAAAAAATATCCAGGCCTTGATCGTGTTGGAATTTTGTTAAAAGTGCTTGAAAATCCTGGATTTTTGAATAGTGAGAAAAAAGATTGCAGTCAAATACTTAATAGTAAGGACGAATTATTTGGTATGTAAATTGTCTTTTAAAAGATATAGAAAATGTAGTTTAAAGTTGTAATTGGAAAATAAATATATTGAGTTATTGTGTACACTTAAGTCCGATTCGATCCTGGAAAACTCCTGGAATTCTGTGTCTTTATGGGAGTATGAACCCTGTTCTAACTATTAGAAAAAAGGTGTTATCCATATTTATGAAAAATAGACCTCCAATATTGAATTATTGGATTACCTAAGTATCTACTCAAAACTATTTGATCAAATTTATTGATATTTCTGTTCACCTAAGACATGCTTGTAACTGTATATACACAGGACAAGGTGTATGTGGGTGATAATGGTAGTAACCTGATCTAGTGCGCAAAGGGTCAATGGTGTTCAGAATTGACAGACATCAAAGTAGAACCTAAAAACCTATATTTGAAAAAGTAACCTAAGTTTTTTTGAAAATAGCCTATATAACCTATAAAAACCTATATTTGATTTTGCTTGAAAACCCATTATGTTGAACTATATTTTACTTGTGGGAATGTGTATGTGTCAAATAACTTTCTGTGTTTCAGAAAGAAATGCTATAGATATAATTTAAGTCCTCAAATTAGTCTTGAAATGAATAATTATTTAAGCTTTTCAGCAAAATAACCCCTAAAAAATGTCCAGCCTTGCTTCGCTCGGCATAATCTTTACTAAACCTTGTCTGATATTGGGTTGAATTATGCTGGCAGAAAAAAAAGTATATAATAAATATATGTATTCACCTCCATAGCTAAACTTGTGTGAAGAATTTAGTAAGTGCAATAATTAATTTGTCAAATCCAAACACTCCAGCCCTCCTCTGGCTAAACATGGCTCCCTACGGTAACTTACGGCGAACAGTTCGACTTGTTGCCTATACAAGTTAGAAAGATCATACTACATGTATAACCATGAGCTGATTACCCAGTAAATGAGGATGGACAGACCTGTATTAAAGTATGCATTTCGGACACTACGTTTTGTACCCTATATTCGGGTGTGTACTATACGGTATTCCGTGAAATACAGTAGATATGGCTTTGGAAATGTAAAAAAATATGAATTTTCACATGGCGGGTAAATTATTTTCACTTGAAAACCTATAAAAACCTATAATTTTATGTCAAATAAACCTATAAAAGCCTATATTTTTATAAAATGAATCTACAAAAAAACCTATATTTTTGGCCTAAATGGACTTTGAAGCCTGAATTGATCATCGCAACAAGAGACAGAAAAAGACAACCAATTATTGATTTCTAATCGATCATCTGTAATTCACTGTTGAGGAGATATATGTGTAGAGTGTTAATGAGGGCAAGTTTGCGTGCTATCTATAGGACAATATATCAACCGTCGTGCTGCTGGGTCAGTAATATATAGTGGACACTGGTGGAAGTCATATTAAATTTATTCTTGGTGTTTTACATCATGTGAAGCTGGAATTGCTAACGCAATTTCCAGCTTCACATGATGTAAACACTTTTATTAAAGAAATTAGATGTCCAATAGACTGCTTGCACGAGTTTGCGCAGTGAACAATTGTCTGATTAAAACAGTTCAGAGTTTATCACTGTGTGGCGTGCTGTCATTGAAAAGTGTGTAACAGTTGTCTGATTAAAACAGTTCAGCGTTGCTCACCGTGTGGCGTGTTTTTATTGAAAAAGGTGTATAAACATGATAAATGGTATTAATTAATGATTTACCTGATGTCTACACAATCGCACTTAATGCAACATATTTGTTGTTAAATGAGCTGTGCAGAATATATCGGTCTGTAATGTTGAAAGGGTGAACTTTGTAGCGCATGTTTTTTCTGGGATTTCTCAGTCAATATACGGCTGGAATTGCTAATGCAATTTCCAGCTTCACATGATGAAAAACACTTTTATTAAATAAATTAGATGTCCAATAAACATGATAAATTGTATTAATTAATGATTCACCTGATGTCTACACTTGATGCAACATTTTTGTTGTTAAATGAGCTGTGCAGCATATATCAGTCTCTAGTGTTCAAAGGGTGAACTTGTAGCGCATGTTTTTTCTGGGATTTCTCAGTCAATATACGGCTGGAATTGCTAATGCAATTTCCAGCTTCACATGATGAAAAACACTTTTATTAAATAAATTAGATGTCCAATAAACATGATAAATGGTATTAATTAATGATTCACCTGATGTCTACACTTGATGCAACATTTTTGTTGTTAAATGAGCTGTGCAGCATATATCAGTCTCTAGTGTTCAAAGGGTGAACTTGTAGCGCATGTTTTTTCGGGGATTTCTCAGTCAATAAACGGTTCGAGCAGCACCAGGGTTCAGATTCACCATCTTTATTCTGTTGGTGTTATTTACCCAGCAGTAAACACAAAACATTTGCATAACATTTATACAACGTCGGCCCAACGTCTTAGACGTTGGTCCAACATTGTATAAATGTTATACAAATGTTTTGTGTTTACTGGGTCACCCAGAAGTAGCTTCAGCTGTATTATTCATATCAAATACATTATCAAATATCCATTATTCATTATCAGCATATGTCACATTAGACAGCTTGGAGACCATGGTGACGGACCAGTAGATTTTCTTCTTTTCTTTGTCTGTTAATAAATCTGAAATTTGCTGAAAATGTAAAATAAATTATATTTTTTGTTTTTGAAAACCGTTTTTAGAAAACATATAGCGGCTTTGAACTATATAACGAACCACTACCTTGTCATCCATAATTTTCGTTTCTTATAAATGGGTATTAAATTTTGTTCATACTTAGATTAGATCATATCGTCAACTTGACAGGGTCGTATGCTTAACCCTTTAATACCAAGGTGACGATATATACCCCTCGCACACACAGTTTCAATTTGAATGTAAACTATTTCCATTAAACTTGTAAGCGATATAAGAGTATATATCTTCTGTGCAATGCAGATACATAAACAAAACATGTCCTTTAAGTAGGAATGTATTATTTGAATAATAGAAAACTGGAAAGTTGTTATAGATAATAAAAGTTAATAAAATATATTTTATTGAGGTAATGGTGTGAGGATCAAACACTATACATTTAAATAAATTTATTTTGAAATTTTAGTGACTGACATCGCAATCATGCACCACATGGCAAATTGGGAACAAATTGTGATCATTACCTACGTCACAATAATGTCTTTCACAGCTTTAATTTGACATATTACACTTGGGAGTTTGTTTAAAGACATTTTCATTCCCACTGAGTTTGGTATTTGCTCCAAAAATATTGACGTATATTGACTTTATCAAAATCTGACGTCTGTATACGTCAGATTCTGATCACTAAAGTCTATCCCCGCGCTGTAAGAGTAAAAAATATTTCTAATGGCCGTAGACCCATAACATAGGTCCGGTATTCAAATGAAGCGGAAAGAACTAAACTAACTAACTAAAGCTATATACGGCCCCATCAAACGCCGCGCCACGCGTTAAATAAAGATAAACATTACTGTTTATCATACCAGGGGCCAAACTGCAAGCTGCGCCGCGCAGCGCCGCGCCGCGCCGCGAAATGAAAGCTGGGAAAACTTTATCTTTCACGGCGCTGCGTTTTTCGGCGTTGCTCTATGGCCAATCACATTAACCAGAAGTTTATCTTTTCATAACGCGGGGCCACACCTTAAGACATTTACGATGATATCAAACTGAAAATAAAGCCATTCAAGAGTATAGTGATCCATGATACCGGTATGCATGAAATCATGGATAAATCCGGACGAACATGTTGGATGACTTAGAAACTAAAAATGAAGCCCTTCAAGAGTATGGTGATCCATGAAATCATGGATAAGTTCGGACGAACATGTTGGATGACTTGGACAGTAAAGGTTCTCATAAAAAAATCGGCGCTTAAAGGGTCAATGAAAAGAGATAAGTGGGTGACGTGAGGTTGATGTTTCAACATGTTGTTTTAGCGATGGTCCAACGTTCATGACGCTGGCCCTTTCAAGCGTGACTTTACATTGTCTTCGTCATCCACTAAATGCCGCGAATTGCTGCCGCAATTCTCGTCTTGTAGTGGATGGAGATGATTTGATGTGGGTGAAAAAGTAAAGAAAATTACCATATATTGGTAAACCAGTTTCATTTGAAATTTCCGTTCAAAAACCCTTGATTGTAGGAAAATTAGGTCTGTTTTCAGGGATGTAAAATGATGCTTTAATGGATCGTGAGGGCTTAAAGGGTTAAGACAATATGTTTACCGAATTTGCTGAGGTGAAGGAGTGGCCCCGTGCATGTATGATGTGCAAAAGCAAACGGCAATAACTGTAATTTCCGAGGAAACAGTTGGTTACCATAGTCACTGTGGAGCTGTCAATTTCGTAGAACAGCAAAGTCTGCTTATATTTTAACGGGCCAGCGTCGTAGACGGTGGTCTAGCATTAAAAAAACATTGTTTCAATGTCCCGTGTTTGGGATAACATATTTTTTTTTTATTTAATAAGATTCGCCAAATATACAGTATACATTCCTTTGATCAATGATAACAAAAAATAGTCATAATAACTCCACCCGCCCCCCCCCCCCCCCCACCCACACACACCCAGCAAACACGAGACTCGTATCCAATGTCGGTTCAATGTTGGCCCGCCGTCTACGCCGTCGTTCCAACATTGAACCAACATTGGATACGCCTCTCGTGTTTGCTGGGCACACACTTAGGTTTTGTCCTAACGCCATCCACAACTTGTGGGTGAAAACAGTTTAATTTCATACCAAACATTGCTGTTTAAACACGCACTTCATTCCCAATAACTGCTTAAACCCGAATAAAAGCAACTATAGCCGCGAATTTTAACCCTTTTAGTGTGGGGAGCGGCGACTTTAGACGTCAGAATCTGGCGTCTATAGCTGATGCCCGCACTGAAAGAGTAAAATATTTATAATGGCATTTATGATGATTCCAAATTGGAAAACAGCCCTTTGGTCCCCATGGTTTTTACAGAAATATTTCAGCGTTATAAAATGTAAACCTGCTAATAAATCATCATTTCACTGTATCTGCGGCTGTGGGGTGAGGAATCATCTCACAGCTGCAATCTGGTCTTTGAGGTCTGCGCGCAGTGAGCTGAGAAGATTTGAGCAATGTCACAGTCGGCCTGTCCTGGATCTCTACTTGTTGTATCCCAATAGTGCAAACCTGCTAATAAAATAGATTAAAACGACTGGACCGGACCCATTGCAGTCAACTTCCACCAGCGTTGTGTGTTTTTCGCTGATTTCTCAGTCAATTCTCAATCAATTTCCATGTATTTCTACAATCCCTTTTTGCAAGTAATCCAGCGCCTGTTCGGAAATTTCGTGAAACTTAAGTGAGTATGTGAAAAGTTCGACCATTTGACATGTAGTGGATTTCCCAGATTAAAGCCTATTGAAACAATGTCCAAAAGTCTAACTTTTAAACTGCATTATATTTTTTCTATAAATTTTCAGGGTAGTTGCGGTAAGACTTAATAATAATGTTTGCCAAATTTCATGAAAATCAGATGATAATTGCCCCAGCAATTAGCGAGAAATTTTCAGCGCAAAAGTGACAGATTTAAAGTGACTTACTTTAGTGCTTAAAGGGTTAATTATTCAGTCATTGCCGTTTGTTTTACATATCAGTCATGTGACAGAGAGCAGAAGCTTTAGCGGGGGTGGTATGGTAGGGGGGGGGGGGGGGGTGATGGTGGTCAGTTGACCCCGAGGCATGTGTTGATGAGCAGTCTAATTATAACGGGGGACACCCAGCATGCCTGGTCCCCCGTATCGCGGCTGATCACGGCTTGCCCGCCTACTGTCCGCAGGCGGAATATACTGTATAATCACAAACATATCTCACCATCTATCAGGGTGTGAGGGTGGGGGGGGGGGGGGGTCCATAGTCCACACAAGTCCCCGTCACTGGTCCTGATTTGACAGGCATCATTATAAACGGATCTATCTCTTAGGCCCTTTAACCCTCGGCTCCCATTTTATCCTTTGTTTTTCTTTTTTTTTCTTTTTTTAATTAACACATTAGATGTGTTTTTAACAAAATATCAAAATCGTTGACCTCCATTTTGTCAAATATAAATAATTTTCATTAACTTGAAGTTGTGGATCGCGTCAGCGAAACACAACTTCAAGTGGGTGAAAATTACAATTAAATAACTTGACAGATACAGGGTTTAAAATGTGCGTTGCTTAGACCCTTTATGTCCCACGCGGCATATTTTGAATGGGTTGATTAACCCTTTACTCGCTGAGTTAAATTTTCACCCCCTTGAAGTTGTGTCTCGCTACTGTGACTCGCAACTTCAGCTGGATGTAAATTACTGATATTTGTTAGATTTCAGACCAAACATTTGCAAACAGTCCCCGCGCTGAAAGGGTTAATATAAGTAGATAATTATACAGCCGTTTAACCCTTTAAACCCTCATGAGGAATTAAAGCATCATTTAAAATCCCTGAAAACAGACCTAATTTTCCTACAACCAAGGGACTGTTTTACCAATACATGACAATTTTCTTTAATTTTTCACCCACATCAAATCATCTTCATCCACTACAAGTCGAGAATTGCGAGTTCAATTCGCGGATTGTACTGGATGAAGATGGCAATGGTAAATTCAGGCTTCAAAGGGTTAAACACTCATTTCATTTTCAAAAATAGTGCTTTATTAATAGTAATAATAGTCATGATTGGCGGTGCAAAAGTTAAAGGAAATATGTTAAAACCAACCAGCTTTCAGTTTATGTAAAATCCTATACTCGCCGGCAAATTAAAAATGATCAACCTAGATCGCATGATTTTCGGCGATTTCTCCGTCATTTTTGAACCGATTTCCTTGAAATTTTCTATTAAAATGGGTTTATAGAGGGACGTCGTAATTTCAATTCATCACATGTCAAATGGTCTAACTTTTGAAATACGCTATATAATTTTACGAAATCTTCAGGGCTGTTAGGATTTGAATAGAAAATGGCCGCTGCAAATTTTGAAGGAAATCGGTTTAGAATTGACGAAGAAATCGCCAAAAATCATGCGATCCTGGTTAATTTGACGGCGAGTATAGTTGTTTTTTTAAATAAAATAAATTAGGACATTATCACCTCGAAGTGTGAATTGCGGGTGAATTGAAGTTGCCGCGACACACAACTTCAAAAATTTTCGAAATTTCAACTTCGAAAATTGGATAGGTCAGCAACTAACCTGACCCTTTCAGCTCCGGGACATTCTTTAGACGTCAGAATCTGACGTCTAAAGACGCTCGCTGCATTGAAAGAATTAAAGGAAATATAATGGACGTAGACCCATAACATAGGTTTTCAAATGAAGTAGAAAGAGCTGAGTCGCTAAGACATTAATCATGATTTCAAATTGAAAAAACCTTTGGTCTTCATGGTTTATACAAAAATATGTCATCGTGAAAAAGTGAAGTTGTGAAAAAAGTGTGGTTGGCTGAACTTTCTTGAAGGAGTGTACGTATTTTCTAGAATGAATTTATGTCGTTCAACATGTTCAAGGAATGAGTGGCTTCAGAAGTTTAACCTTCATTATTGTCGCTTTTTACCTATAAGGTCCGTGCCCCCCCCCCCCCCCCTCCTGAGATGTCATATTTTGTATGATTGATCGTCTGTCAGTGAGATACCTGGAGTGGTCAGCGTGAGGACAGGTGATGGTCAAGGTGATATCAAGGTGACCACTACATCAGATCCTCCTGTCACCTCTGCCGCTGTAACCGCGAGGCGGGGGGGGGGGGGGGTGTCATGGTGATACCGAGCCCCTAACAACTAACACACAACCGCCTGACGCTGTACGAGTGCTGGCCCTACACCCACACTACTGGGTCGGTGATGTAGCCAATGATAATGACGTTGGTTCGGCATCTTGGTAACTTCCCATCAAATATCATACATTATCCCAACGTTGGTTTACTGTTGGCCCAGCGTCGCAGACGCTGGCCCAACAGTAAATTAACGTTGGGCTAATGTATCGTGTTGGCTGGGTTAGGTCAATTGTAATTGTACGTCCCATCTAACATGATACGTGTATCCAATGTTGTTTTAATGTTGGCCAACCGTCTGCAACTCTGGTCATCATTACACTAGCCGTCGATGCAATGTTTATGTAGAGCTGGCCCACTGTCTGCGATGCTGGGCCAATACTACAGCCACATTTTGTGAACATGTTGTGATTTCTGGAGTATGGATGCTGGAACTTGTGTTGTCGCTAGGGGTGACAATGGTTGCCTAGTTACCTGTGAGTTGACCTAGTTTAGCACGTGGTCAGCCTCTCTGATCAGATGCTGACGTTACCAGGGTTACCCCGTCAGACGCCTCTAGTTAACTGTCACATCTACATCAGTTCACGGCGTACATATCTGACGACGCAACACGTTCTTTACTATAAATAAGAAAGTGTGAACAATCTATTTTGGAAAGTAGCATTTCTTTATTTTAACTTCTAATAAAATAAAGTGAATATCAACATATCTCGTATCTGAATGAGAATAAACTACAAATGAGACACGCCGTTTCAACCTACAATGAAAAGTGGACGCTATATTGCAAACTAATCAACACTTTTAATTAGGTATTATTGGCAGATTAAACTGCGGACATTTGGCTTGAGGAGAACTTCACATGGATTGACGTTCTATGAGATCGATTAAAAGACGTATCAAGTTATCAGTTCAGGGATGTATCTGATGTTTTGCAAGAAACATTCAACCAAATCTGTTTGAAATATATAAGATAATTGTGATATAGAATTCAGGGAGAGTAGATTACGGTTGTATCTCTAAGAGACGTACTCTGGATAGAATGAGTAAGCTTAAGAGCTGTAAATATCCACAGATTGAGGATCTGATGTCTCAATCTGGCTGGGATGCGTCCCTCTACGACACCCTGAAACGTCAATGTCGTTATCCTGACAGCAGCATGGAGTTCATCATGCTCTCACAACTGGTACGTTCAACATCTTAGAAACTGAACCTATATTTACCTTTGTTCGATAGATTTCAAACCTCAGAATGTGAACGAATCTTTAACTTATCTTGATAGGTTTGATTTATCAATTGGTTGACTGACTCACTGATTAATTAATTAATTGATTGAATAGCGAAAGATATGCTGATGGTCAGTGTACTCTAAGATTAACATTTTAATAAAAATGCGAGGGTTGCGGCCATTATTTGCCCTATTCAACTGATAAATTCACCAATAAACACCGGGAGTGAAATCCCCAGGTCTTGACATTATTATATTTATTAGTACGATATGTAAATATCTCATTATCAACTAACATTTTTCAACCATTAATCAAACTAATGCGAATTATTGAATTCATTGCGCAATCGATCGATTACGTAAATATAATTACCTTTTTCGATTCGCAACGATTACAGACGAGCCGACACGAGACGTAGACCCGATGTTGTTTTAATGTTGTGCCACCGTCTGCGACGCTGGCCCAGCATTAACCCAACACTGAATCAATGTGTGTTATTTGCTGATGTGGTCGTACAGAGTCTGTTATCACGGGCCAGTTGTACATGTCATCCAGGGTTAGGCTGACCCGTCTGTCAGACAGTGGACTAAGCCACCGCCGCGTGTGTGTCTCAGAAACCTTTACCCCTCATACCTGACCCTTGTTATGCTAGCACCTTATATACACGCTCTCAAGCAGGTATAAAACTTGTATTCCTTGATAAGATTCACAGTGAACACGAGACGTAGACCCAATGCTGTTTTAATGTTTGTCCAGCGTCGCAGACGTTGGCCAACATTAAAACAGTATTGGGTCAACGAGTTTTTGCTAGGATAGTTTATGGTAGATTTTCAATAGGTATAGACCACTCTATGTATGTTTCTTTTTTAGTTGTACCAGAGATTATTTATATTATATATCTCTGGTTGTACTCTGGTTGTCTTCATGTAATCGGCTGGGTACAGATTTGTCCCACTGATCGTACACTGTGGACTACTCCTTTATAATTCGATGTCTGTTTTTCATAGTTAGCAAAAGCCACCCTCCATAACGTGTTACGGATTGAAAAGTTAACAAGCATTCCATATCTAAACCGTAAGATGGGCTTGCTGGCGGCACGCTAATGATTTAACCCTTATTATCGCTCACGAAATCTATTTTAATTGAGTTCACCAAACTTAGTGACCATTTGTGAATCCACACCACTGATTTTAAAACATTCTGTGAGTCATTTATCGAGTGAGATCTTTTTTAAAACACCTCCCGAAAAATGTTAGCCATTTGTGACAATTTTTCGATTCAGATACATGCTACGTTCTAACCATGCTAACCCTCAGGCCACTCATGTCGACTACAGTAGACATTCTGTGTTTTATTAGCACCTGTATAATCAGTTGTTAAAAATAAAATATAATTTAAATTTTGAAACACTGATATTATGTTGGGACTTGAATTTCGCAAATCGCAAAATTTTTAGTCAGTTGAAGTTGTGGATCGCTGTAGCGAGACACAAATTCAAGTGACAGAAAATTTAAATTAAATAGCTCAGTGCTCTAAGGGTTAACCAGAAGATAATTCTAACTAGTTTTCCAAAGATATATATATTCACCCTCAGCTGTATATCATCCATTTCATCTACAGCTTGCACAGTTTTTAACGTATTATAAAGTCACTTGAATCTTACAGCGCGGGGATCGACTTCAGTCGACAGAATCTGACGTAGACGTCAGATTCTGACGACTGAAGTCTCCCCGCACTGTAAGATTAAACATATTTCTACTGGCCGTAGACCCATAACATAGGTATTTAAATGAATCGGAAAGAGCTGAATAAGACATTTATGATGTTTCCAAATTGAAAAAAACCCTTTGGTCTCCAAGGTTTTTATAACAAAAATTCAGCGCTTTAAGAGTTAACCTTTTCAGCGCTATGCGTGACTCTAATAACTTTAAACCCCTTTAAGCATTAATTTGCCATTGTAATCTTCATCCACCGCAAACCGCGAATTCCTGTCGCATTTCTCAACTTTGCAATTCTCAATTTGTAGTGGATAAAGATGACTTGAAGTGCTCTTATATATTGCTCTTATTAAAACAGTTTCGTGAAAAATTTCGTTCTAAAACCTGATCCAATCGAAAAGTGACATTAGCCCTTAAAGCGCTTAAAAATATTTTTTTCCCAAACCCTACAAGCCAAAGGGTTTGTTACAATTTGAAATCAGTATAATTTATGTCTTAGTTAGCTCTTTCTGCTTCATTTGAATACATTATCATATGTTATGGGTCTACGGCAATTATAAATATTTTACTCTCACAGCGCAGGGACCGTCTTTAGACATCAAAATCTGATGTCTAAAGACGGTCCCGACTCTGAAAGCGTATTTAAAGCAACAAGTTTAATTACTTGATCAATTCCAGCTTCAAATGACACGAAGATACTTAGTGATAACTAACTCGTCTGGACAAAGGTTCAGTGACCGTAGTGCTGGCTCGATGCACGAGATGTTGACCCACGTCTTGGCAACATTGGCGCTCTCTTCACCGCTTTATCTATGCTAACGTAGACGACGTTTGTGGATCCATATAAAACACAAGCCTCTTGACAACTACAATATTATGTCAAGTGTCCTGACAGACGGATTTGTCCGAACATATCGCCTGCAATAGACCATTAACCATTTCAGTGCGGGGGTCGACTTTAGACGTCAGAATCTGACGTCTAAAGTCGTCTGACGTCTATCGTCAGTTTCATCTAAAGTCGATCCCCGCACCGAGGACACCGCAGAAAGGTGAATATGAGCCGATTTTCTGAAATACCCGATTGTACTATAAGGGGGCCACCATTCAATCTCCAGGGCGGGCTGCAGTATTTTTTAATTATATAATTTCGGGCGGAGCCTGCATGAATTAAATAATTTATTTCAAGGACTGTTCTATATAAACATGTAATAAAATGACTGGGAACGATGTGGTGGGTGACTTGGGTGAGAAATAGGGTCATGACTGGGAACGATGTGGTAGGTTGACTTAGGTGAGAAAATAAGATCGTGACATGGGGAACCGAGTAGAAATTTGACATGGCTCTTCTTCAGGATCATAGCCAACATTTAAATGTGGACAGAACGTTATGCGACCTGTTATCACCTTCAGGTATATTTGTCACATTTAATAACACCTGAAGCGTCTTTCATGGACAAAAAAAATAGAAGCCAGATGACTTCCTTTCAGCGCATGGACCGACTTTAGAATCTGACATTGATTGATGTCAGAATCTGACCTGAATCTGACGTTTAATGTCGATCCCCGCACTGAAAGAGTAAACAATCTTTCTAATGAATACACAGGTATTCAAAAGAAGCAGAAAGAACAAACTAAAACTGACATTTATGAGGATTTCAAATTGATGGTTTACACAGAAATATTTCGGCGTTGTAAGCATTAAATGAATTTATACTTTTTGTTAGTTGACAAATGTGAACCTTCAAAGAAGACTCCTGATGCAAAAGAACAATATTACACAATAATAATAATAATAAAGTCTTTATTTATCGAGGGTACAGGTATATCCAAGCACAAATGTGTAAAATCAAGCAGAAAGAAAATATTACAGCTACACACAATGATAAGTCCTATTACTTGAGGATGATTTCTTTGTTTGTGTTTTGTAGATGGAGATGGAGCGGCCGCCTGGCTATGATCAGTCCTGGTCTGACATGTCAGAGATGATGCATATCAACAGCCTGATCAACGGTACCAGTAACTGTACTGAGCCGATGATCAACCCAGCTCCTATCATGACCAGCAATCCCTCAGAAGCTCTGGTACAGAACACCAGCATGGTACCCCAGGCAAACTACAGCTACACACAAGGTAAGGGTGCCTCAGGGAAACTACAGCTAAACACAAAGTGAAGGTGCCTCAGGCAAACTACAGCTACACACAAGGTAAGGGTACCCCAGGCAAACTACAGCTACACACAAGGTAAGGGTGCCGTCGGCAAACTACAGCTACACACAAGGTAAGGGTGCCCCAGGCAAACTACAGCTACACACAAGGTAAGGGTACCCCAGGCAAACTACAGCTACACACAAGGTAAGGGTGCCCCAGGCAAACTACAGCTACACACAATGTAAGGGTGCTGCAGGCAAACTACAGCTACACCAAGGTAAGGGTGCCCCAGGAAAACTACAGCTACACACAAGGTAAGGTACCCCACGCAAACTACAGCTACACACAAGGTAAGGGGGCCCCAGGCAAACTACAGCTGCACACAATGTAAGGGCACCTTAGGCAAACTACAGCTATACACAAGGTAAGGGTGCCTCAGACAAACTACAGCTACACACAAGGTAAGGGTGCCTGAGGCAAACTACAGCTACACACAAGGTAAGGGTGCCTCAGGCAAACTACAGCTACACACAAGGTAAGGTACCCCAGGCAAACTACAGCTACACACAAGGTAAGGGTGCCCCAGGCAAACTACAGCTACACACAAGGTAAGGGTACCCCAGGCAAACTACAGCTACACAAAGTAAGGGTGACTCAGACAAACTACAGCTACACACAAGGTAAGGTACCCCAGGCAAACTACAGCTACACACAAGGTAAGGGTGCCTCAGGCAAACTACAGCTGCACACAAGGTAAGGGCACCTTAGGCAAACTACAGCTATACACAAGGTAAGGGTGCCTCAGACAAACTACAGCTACACACAAGGTAAGGGTGCCTGAGGCAAACCACAGCTACACACAAGGTAAGGGTGCCTCAGGCAAACTACAGCTACACACAAGGTAAGGGTGCCTCAGGCAAACTACAGCTACACACAAGGTAAAGGTGCCCCAGGCAAACTACAGCTACACAAGGTAAGGGTGCCTCAGACAAACTACAGCTACACACAAGGTAAGGGTGCCTCAGGTAAACTACAGCTACACACAAGGTAAGGGTGCCCCAGGCAAACTACAGCTACACACAAGGTAAGGGTGCCCCAGGCAAACTACAGCTACACACAAGGTAAGGGTACCCCAGGCAAACTACAGCTACACAAAGTAAGGGTGCCTCAGGCAAACTACAGCTACACACAAGGTAAGGGTGCCCCAGGCAAACTACAGCTACACACAAGGTAAGGGTGCCTCAGACAAACTACAGCTACACACAAGGTAAGGGTGCCTCAGACAAACTACAGCTACACACAAGGTATGGGTGCCTCAGACAAACTACAGCTACACACAAGGTAAGGGTGCCCCCAGGCAAACTACAGCTACACAAGGTAAGGGTGCCTCAGGTAAACTACAGCTACACACAAGGTAAAGGTGCCCCAGGCAAACTACAGCTACACAAGGTAAGGGTACCTCAGACAAACTACAGCTACACCAAGGTAAGGGTGCCTCAGACAAACTACAGCTACACACAAGGTAAGGGTGCCCCAGGCAAACTACAGCTACACACAAGGTAAAGGTGCCCCAGGCAAACTACAGCTACACACAAGGTAAGGGTGCCCCAGGCAAACTACAGCTACACACAAGGTAAGGGTACCCCCAGGCAAACTACAGCTACACACAAGGTAAGGGTGCCCCAGGCAAACTACAGCTACACACAAGGTAAGGGTGCCTCAGACAAACTACAGCTACACACAAGGTAAAGGTGCCCCAGGCAAACTACAGCTACACACAAGGTAAGGGTGCCCCAGGCAAACTACAGCTACACACAAGGTAAGGGTGCCTCAGGCAAACTACAGCTACACACAAGGTAAGGGTGCCTCAGACAAACTACAGCTGCACACAAGGTAAGGGTGCCCCAGGCAAACTACAGCTAAACACAAGGTGAGGGTGCCTCAGGCAAACTACAGCTACACACAAGGTAAGGGTGCCCCAGGCAAACTACAGCTAAACACAAGGTGAGGGTGCCTCAGGCAAACTACAGCTACACACAAGGTAAAGGTGCCCCAGGCAAACTACAGCTACACACAAGGTAAGGGTGCCCCAGGCAAACTACAGCTACACACAAGGTAAGGGTGCCCCAGGCAAACTACAGCTACACACAAGGTAAGGGTGCCGCAGGCAAACTACAGCTACACACAAGGTAAGGGTGCCCCAGGCAAACTACAGCTACACACAAGGTAAGGGTACCTCAGGCAAACTACAGCTACACACAAGGTAAGGGTGCCTCAGGCAAACTACAGCTACACAAGGTAAGGGTGCCTCAGGTAAACTACAGCTACACACAAGGTAAGGGTACCTCAGGCAAACTACAGCTACACAAGGTAAGGGTGCCTCAGGTAAACTACAGCTACACACAAGGTGAGGGTGCCTCAGACAAACTACAGCCACACAAGGTAAGGGTGCCTCAGGTAAACTACAGCTACACACAAGGTAAGGGTGCCCCAGGCAAACTACAGCTACACAAGGTAAGGGTACCTCAGGTAAACTACAGCTACACACAAGGTAAGGGTACCTCAGGCAAACTACAGCTACACACAAGGTAAGGGTGCCTCAGGCAAACTACAGCTACACACAAGGTAAGGGTGCCTCAGACAAACTACAGCTACACACAAGGTAAGGGTGCCCCAGGCAAACTACAGCTACACAAGGTAAGGGTGCCTCAGGCAAACTACAGCTACACACAAGGTAAGGGTGCCTCAGGCAAACTACAGCTACACAAGGTAAGGGTGCCTCAGGTAAACTACAGCTACACACAAGGTAAGGGTGCCCCAGGCAAACTACAGCTACACAAGGTAAGGGTGCCTCAGGCAAACTACAGCTACACACAAGGTAAGGGTGCCTCAGGCAAACTACAGCTACACAAGGTAAGGGTGCCTCAGGTAAACTACAGCTACACACAAGGTAAGGGTACCTCAGGCAAACTACAGCTACACAAGGTAAGGGTGCCTCAGGTAAACTACAGCTACACACAAGGTGAGGGTGCCTCAGACAAACTACAGCCACACAAGGTAAGGGTGCCTCAGGTAAACTACAGCTACACACAAGGTAAGGGTGCCTCAGGCAAACTACAGCTACACACAAGGTAAGGGTACCCCAGGCAAACTACAGCTACACACAAGGTAAGGGTGCCCCAGGCAAACTACAGCTACACAAGGTGAGGGTACCCCAGGCAAACTACAGCTACACACAAGGTAAGGGTGCCTCAGGTAAACTACAGCTACACACAAGGTAAGGGTGCCTCAGACAAACTACAGCTACACACAAGGTAAGGGTGCCTCAGGCAAACTACAGCTACACAAGGTAAGGGTGCCTCAGGCAAACTACAGCTACACACAAGGTAAGGGTGCCTCAGGTAAACTACAGCTACACACAAGGTAAGGGTACCTCAGGTAAACTACAGCTACACAAGGTAAGGGTGCCTCAGGCAAACTACAGCGACACACAAGGTAAAGGTGCCCCAGGCAAACTACAGCTACACCAAGGTAAGGGTACCTCGAGCAAACTACAGCTACACACAAGGTAAAGGTGCCTCAGGCAAACTACAGCTACACACAAGGTAAGGGTGCCTCAGGCAAACTACAGCTACACACAAGGTACGGGTGCCTCAGGGAAACTACAGCTACACACAAGGTGAGGGTACCCCAGGCAAACTACAGCTACACACAAGGTAAGGGTGCCCCAGGTAAACTACAGCTACACACAAGGTAAGGGTACCCCCAGGCAAACTACAGCTACACACAAGGTAAAGGTGCCCCGGGCAAACTATAGCTACACACAAATTAAGGTTACCTAAGGCAAACTACAGCTACACACAAAGTGTGACACAAACATGGTACACAGTCAAAACACAAGCATTACATTTTTACCATCGACGAAACACAAGCATGCTACTGCAAGCAAAACATAACCATGGTACATGTACCGCAGGTAAAACACAAGCATGGTACCACAGTCAAAATGAGAGTGCACTGCATTTAGGTGTTTGAAATACTGGCCTGTGGGCCACAGGGCCAGCTGATTTAAAAACTACTGGTCCTGAATCCATTTTAAGTGTAACCTAATTTGTAGATGCCAAGTAAATCGTATATATGCCAAGTAGATCAGACCCACTAGTGCAATAAATCTTAGGCCTGGCCCGACCTTGCTAAAAACATCATCTGGCCAAAGGTGCTACTGTGAAGCCCTGCATAACCATGGTGACACAGACTGAACGCAAAGTGTTGAAACAAATACACTGTATTTATGTATTGAATTTTATAGCTGTAAATTGTGTGTGCAATTTCAAATGTCTAAAAATACACTTTTTTGGTTATGAAGTTGCAAAAGGTGGATTAGATAACATTCTTCATCTCTTAGTAGTTTTGCTCTAACGCTGCTGAATTCTTGTGGGGTTTTTTTTTCATGCATTTGAAGCTGGAATTGCTAACTCAATTTACAGCTCCAAATGACGCAAAATATTTTTATTTCTGAGAACTAAACACCATTATTTGATTAACCTGTTAACTGGGCATCTGTTCCAAACCTTTTTTATCAATTTTGGTTTCTTAATTTAGTCCATCATTTGCTTGAAACAGTGTATATATTGCCCAGGCAGCACAAAGGTTAGGGATGCTCTTCTTTCATTAGGATGTTTTGCAGACAGTTTCTTACAGTTGTTGGTGAATTCTGTTTCAGATTTGACTGGTTTTACGCCTTTCTCAGACCTGGAGGTTTTACCGCCCTCGACCATGAACACCTCACATATACTACCTGTGAACACGTCACTCCCTCCAGTCAACACCTCACTTCCCCCGTCAGACAGCACCCTCCTACAGCTAGACAACCAAGACCTACTGTTTCAGGTAATATACAACCCAATAACTGAGGTCAATAATTTATTATTGTACTCCCACAGGTGTTATCGACCATGAGACTTATACTGATAACTTCCTGTATCGGCCAAAACATGTAAACAATTTTTCAGTTTTCCGGTTGCGAATTATTTACGTTATACTGACGCATTGTAGTCTAAATATATTAATTATCAGTTAAACATGTGGGTGGCTCAGCCTGTATCTTGCGACGGCAAACCGATCTCAGCCTGTATCGACCAAAAAGCAGTGCCATATGCATATCTTATAATCCACATTTGGTCGTCCACCCAGTAAACATCAGACATTGAAGCTAAAGTGTTTCATTGTTGGGCCAGCATCACAGACGGTGGACCAGCACTAAGGCAATGATCATTGTTTCAACTTCTTTTTTTGATAATCAGACCCATCACTTTACAGATTCTATGTCCAGCTGTGATCATTTGTTTATACCAGCTAATTCCAACCAATCATTGTTTACAAAATTGTATGTCCAGCATTATTTTATAAGGGAAAGACCTGCACTTTAGTATTTATGACAATTAACCATCTATTATGCTCCAGGGCCTGTATCCTCATAGAAGCGACTATATAGCATAGGCATCAGATTGGGCAAAATGGCCATCTCAATTAATCTGAAGCGTATGATATATATTGTAACTGAAAAAACCTGCACTTTAGCATTTATGACAATTAACCATCTATTATGCTCCAGGGCCTGTATCCTCATAGAAGTTACTATATAGCGTAGGCATCAGATTGGCAAAATGGCCATCTCAATCAATCTAATGCATATGATATATTGTAACTGATACAAGAAAACAAGCTTCAGGCTGATATTTAATATTGATCATTCTTGTTTTGCAAGAAGAATTTAAATATATATTTTTATTGAAAAATAGACAATTAAGCAAGATGCATGTACATTTAACAGTGCACAATTTTAGACCAGATTTCCATTGTGGCAGAAGGACTCTCTAAAGATTGTAAAAATGAGGGAGTCCCGTCCTACTTGGAAGAGTCCTGAGGGTCATGCGCACAGCACAAATGCTTTCATATGCTATGGTTTCACACGTTTAATTTAGATTTTTTATGTGACAAATTATTTTGCACTGTATGGGGACAATATTATTCAGTGCAAATTACCTTTGCAGTTTGATGATATCTGAGATCATGCTCCACATCTTACAGTATATTTCAACTAAAAGCTAGTGTGGTCACAGGCCACACTGGTGTGAATAATCAGCGTGTCCCACACCTTCAAAACCACGGCAGGCCACACGGACTGTAATGTTGTTATGTGAGCTAGCCATTTTTTTGCATAGTCTAATTGAAAAAGACAAGTTTTGAGTTTAATTTTTGTACTACTTTTGATTGGTATGATGTATTGTTTTTTCAGAATTTGTCGAGTTTGCCGGCTCAGAACATGAGCTTACCGGCCCAGGATGAATATTTACGGGACCTACTTGAAGAAGATCTGGATAATCTGGACTTCTCTGATCTCGTCCTTGATGAAGGTTGATTTTTTAGAATCTAAATATCATATTTGTGAATAGTGTAAATCCAGTTAAGCAGTTATGCATGTTGGTTTAGTGTTGGACCAGGTGCTATGACACTGGTCCAACATTACACCAACATTATGTTGACATCTTTATCAGGGATCTATATCTCTATATTTTGACTGATCAGATATCTAATCTTCTCTTTCAAAGTTATCTGCAGTTTGAAGACGGCCACTCTATTGTCTTGAGTCTCACGCCCTATCTGGTTAATTACACATTGATAAGTTTGCTGTGTCTTGAATCTCGCGCCGTATCTGATTCATACACACTGATAAGTCTATAGTGCTCCATTCAACACATTGAACCCTGAACTACTGCATTAATTATTATTATCCATATGCAATATGGCAAATCAAGTTCTTTTATTCAATAAATTTATTTTAAAATTCAATCTGTAAGCACCATGCAGAAATCCATCAAAGTGTTTTCTTTTGCCCTTTTATCTTCAGTATTTTCTGTATTTCTTTTGACGATTGTCTTTTGTAGATAAAAAATTGCGTTTAGTTATACTAGAATTGTTATACTTTTTTATGAATAATATATACACTATGAATAATATATATATATGGATATTGTAATATTCCTTTTTAGAAAATAATAAAAACTGATTTATCAGCTAAAGAATCAATACCACAAATTTAAAAAAAACCTCTCACCTGCTCAATATTAATGACAAAAGATGTTTATTATAGCACGTATTTGTGTTTAGCCCTTCTAGTGCGGGGAACGTCTCTATACATCAGAGTCTGATGTCTGTAGACGTCAGATTCATATAAAGATGTTCCCCGCACTAAAATAATTAACCCCTGTCCTGCTATGCCCGGATATATACGGGGTTAAGGATGTTTTAGATCAATAAAAATATCACTTAATTTTGATAAAATAGTTTTAGTAGATGCTTAGTTGATCCAATAATTTAATTTTAGACATGTATTTTTTTCATAAATAGTAATATTTTTTGTCATTTGAAGCTGGAAATTGCGTTAGCAATTCCAGCTTCAAATGAAGAAAAATACAATTGAAGCAATTCAGCAGGACAAGCGTTAAAATATTTCTAACGGCGGCAGACCCATAATATAGGTATTCAATTGAACCGGAATGAGCTAACTAAAACATTTATGATAATTTCAAATTGAACAAATCCTTTAGTCTCCATGGTTTATACAGTAATATTTCTGCGCTGTGAAGGTTAATGTTGGTAAAGTGCTGAAAATAATGGGGTTTTTTTGTTTACAGCCAGTCAATATATTGCTCCGACAGAGTCTACAGTTGAGCGGCTTGATGAAGTCAGCAGTGACTCTGCCGTGTCCTCAATGGATGGCAGCGTCACCTCATCACTCCAGGTTAATATACCTTACTTAAAACCCTTCAAGCCCTCATGATGCATTAAAGCATCATTTTAAATCCCTGTGAATAGATTTAATTCCCCCCAACTAAGGGTTTTAGAATGAAAATTTCCAGGCAACTGGTTTATCAATACATGGCAATTTTCTTTAATTTTTCACCCACATCAAGTCATCTTCATCCACAACAAGTCGAGGATTGAGACAGCAATTCACGGCTTGTAGTGGATGGAGATGACAATGGTAAACTCAGGATTGAAAGGGTTAAAAATGTACTAATTTTTTGTCCAAATTTGAACCGCATTTTCAATTTTGTTCAACCATTAAATTTCATATAAAAATAATTGAGAGCTTTAAGGGTTAACCCTAGACCTGCCAGAGCCGTATATTAATGTTTTCAACCGAATAAAATGCCACTGAAAATGATAACAAAAAAGTAGGAGATGTTCACGCTATCAAATAATTTCATTGTGATATTTCTGTTTTCATCAATAAACATTCCCTCATGATTTAAAGTTCGAGAATGTGTTACCAATTCTACCTTTAACCCTTACAGCACGGGGATCGACTTTAGTCACGTCTGTAGACATCCGATTCTGACGACCAAAGTCGACCCCCGCGCTGTAAGAGAAAAATTATTTATAATGGCCGTACCCCCATAGTAAAGGTATTCAAATGAAGTGGAAAGAGCTAACCAAGACATTTATGAGGATTTCAGAATAAAAAACCCTTCAGTCTCCATGGTTTTCATAAAAAAAATCAGTGCTTTAAGGGTTGAATGACCAAAAAAGAGAAGTAAAAAATTCAGCGGCACGTGGGTTAATAACAGGTTTTCCAACTTCAATCAAATTTCAAAACTAGAATGTTGGTCAATGTTTGGACCATATTTGATACTTTTTAGACACGGACCTTGTTTACACCCACTACATTTGAGCGGATTTTGTCGAGTCATGGAAGCCTTGTATTTATGTTAATATAGTAGACCGAGATGGCACGCTCTCTGGTATACCATCACTGCTTCAGTGATGGTTGTCAAGCGAGCGGGTCAAAGTCACCCAGGTCCTGTCAATACCCGCTGATATTAAATACTGCGGTATAAACACTATCTAGGTATGAATTACATCAGTCCACGTTAGTCATTCACAGGAAAAATACAAAGACTCCATTTACATTTGTTAACCCTTATGCTGCAGAGACGGTATATATGCATTTTCAAGCAAATTTCAGACCCAATAAATTCAACTCTTAATTGTTAAGATGTTTTGTGGTAGATGCCTAGTTAATTAAATATTTTTCATCAGTTGGAGCTAGAAATTTCGTTGGCATTTCCAGAATTAATAAAATTTAAAAAGTGTCACAAGAAGGCTTAAATCCCAGCTTACTTGATTAACCCTTACAGCTCGTGGATCCACTTCAGTCGTCAGAATCTGACGTCTTTAAAAGTCAGATTCTGACGTCTAAGGTCGATCCTGGCACTGTAAGTATGAAAATATTTATAATAGCCGTAGACCAATAACATAGGTTTTCAAATGAATCAGAAAGAGGTCACTAAGACATTTATGGTGATTCTAACAATAATCATCCACTTTGTGAACCTGTCATCAAGTTTTTTACATCTATAAATACTTACAGGCCGCTGTTACATACCCTACTGGGAATAAAATTTAAAACAAAAATTAGGAACTAATCGTTAAAGTTGATTAAAACTTGTCATATCTTGTAATCAAATGCAAGGAATTATTACCACCTTATATAGCACCAGATATATATATATATCTTAGGAGTGACTATTTATTTATCACTAATCTTTAGCTTAAACAATTTCTGGAAAAGAAAAAGCCTATGTTGTTTTTTCACACATCGTCACCTTGGTATGAAGCGAATCAGTGCTCTAGGGGATGAAGGTCATTGCCACACAGTCTACATAAAGCGCTGAATTAATTTGTAAAAAACATCGCAACCAAATGGGTTTTATTCAATTTGAAACCATCATAAATGTCTTAGTTAGCTCTTTCTGATTCATTTGAATACCTATGTTATGGGTCTGCGGTCATTATAAATATTTTTACTCTTACAGTGCATAGATTTCCTGACGACTAAAGTCTATCTC
Organism: Flabesymbios commensalis; assembly: GCA_964017125.1. Lineage (NCBI taxonomy): Eukaryota > Metazoa > Annelida > Polychaeta > Terebellida > Flabelligeridae > Flabesymbios > Flabesymbios commensalis. The sequence goes on from OZ024918.1 coordinate 60,293,919, forward strand.
CACACTGTAAGGGTTAACCCTTTGAAGCCTGAATTTACCATGGTTATCTTCCACTTTGATGTGGGTAAAAAATTATAGAAAATGACCATGTATTGGTCAACCAGTTTCATGGAAATTTTCCTTGAAAAACCTTTAGTTGTAGGGAAATAAATTGTGTTTTCAAGGATGTAAAATGATGCTTTAATGCATCGTGAGGGCTTAAAGGGTTAAAGTGCTAAACTATTAAATTTAAATTTTCACCCACTTGAAGTTGTGTCTCGCTACCGCGACCCACAACTTCAAGTGGGTGTAAATTACCCATATTTGTGTAATTTGAGACTAATAATTTGCAAATCTTGATGTTAAAACACTCATTTCATCCCCAATAACTGATTTATCCAGCTGATACAATGTAGAATAAAAACTACAATAGCCAAGGTTTGAGGGCTAAAAATAATCAATTTTAGCCCGCCTTTTAATTTAAAAATGTGGGCTATTGCAATTGAAGTTCGGCATCTTCGGTGTCGGCGTTGGCCTTAACAATTGCTTGTAAGCACGATAACTTGAAAAAAAATTAATGTATCATTCTCAAATATTTTGTTGATAGTAACCAGTTATTAGACAAGTTCAATAGCTGAAAAAAATCGAAATGGCCAATTTATTGTTATTTTTCGCATTTTATTTCAATAATTTGATCTTGTGGGCGCGATAACTTTTTAAAATGTTTTTCATGTATCCTGCTGAAATTTGTTATGCAAGTTACTAATGATCAGCTCTCAAACAAGTTCAATAATGGCTGAAAAAGGCAGAAATGGTCGATTTATTGCGATTTTTTTCATTCTACATCAGTAGTTTGGCCTTGTGGCCCAATAACTTAAAAAAAGTTTTTAATGTATCCTGCCCAAATTTATACTGCATGTTGCTAAAAAACAATCCTAGGACAAGTTCAATAATGGTGGCGGGCTATTGTCGAGTGTGCTCTTGTTTGTAAAATATTATATATCGCAACAAAATTAGAGGTTTAGATATGAGGAGTACTTCAGACTCTGGCTCTAATTTTTATAATAACATTTGTAATAAATGTTTATCTTTGCAGGATTTCTATGATGTTGCTGACGGTTCACCCAGTCTGTACGACGGCCTGGAGGGAGCTACCGGGGGATCGGAATCCACCAATAATAAAGTGGACAATAAATATGAGAAGACTGAGCCTGATTACACACTGACGGATTACGGTTACGGCGGAGAAGTCCCCGTGAATGTCTCCTCCAACGGCACAGATTACGACGCTAGAATGACAGCAGCAGACACCAGACAGATAGCCCATAATCACACGTACCCGCTACACCCCGGCCAGCAGCCCAAAGAATCCATGAAGAGAAGTCAGAGGGCCTCCGCTAGCAGTACATCTCAGAATAACACAATGGTTCCTTATTCCTCTCGTGATCAGAAGCGAGCTAAGGCGATAGGTGTGCCGTTCAGCTGTGACGAGATTGTCAACTCTCCTGTAGAAAGGTTTAACGAAATGATGACCAAATACACCCTGAATGATATACAATTACAGCTGATCAGAGATATCAGAAGGCGGGGTAAGAACAAGGTGGCCGCCCAGAACTGTCGTAAAAGGAAGCTGGATGTGATTAATAACTTGGACGGGACTTTATCAGAGCTGCGGGAGGCAAGGGATCAGCTTCAGGAACAGCAGAGGATAATGCTGGACGAGAAGCGACAGGTGGAGCATAAATACCTCTCCCTCTATAATGAAGTGTTCCGCTCTCTACGAGACGAGAGCGGACACCCGTACGACCCCAGTCAGTACAGTCTGCAGCAGACGGCTGACGGGGACGTGTTCCTCGTGCCCCGTAACACCACCACCACAGACCTACACCCGAACAGTACCAGACGTAAGAGGAAGGACAGGGAACGCAGTTAAATCACCACTCTGACTCTTACATCCTCCACCATCTCATCTCCCCGTCATAACGCCCGTCATCCTAATACATCCTCAAACAAGTTTTACAATAAATTAAAAGCCAATCAATTTTACCTAATGGCTAGTTGGTGATGCTCTGTGAATCAAAAAATCGACATTTGGATCAGTGTAGCTTTCCTACATAAAAATAAAGAAGTTATCCGTGAAATGCTTTTCGACATCCCTGAATGTATCCTCACAACTTGTTAAGCGTCGTAAATAAAACAGTTGGACAGCATCAGATCATTTGTAGCAATTGAATAAAACTAGGCTTTTGGTTCCCATCACCAGTCATTTTCACGTCAACGTTGCTAGTGTTAGCACACAATAATGGATTTATGTGCTGGTGTTCATGAGAGACAGAGACTATTGAGCGGCCAGCCAGTGGTGTGGACAATAAAAGGAAATATCTAAATGAAGCGCTCAGTAGTGTTTACTGCTAGCGACTGGAGGCGTCACATCACAAATCACTTGTATTGTCTATAAACCACATGTGTAGATTTTATAGCATTAACAAATTGTTTTTTGCTTTAAGCTAGCTTGTTATTTATCTAAGTTTTGTAGTAAACAGTTTGTTGGTAATATGCAGGGTTATTGGCGATAAAAGAATAATTTATTAAATCACACCTTATTATTTTCATCATCAGTCATCATTCACTTTGCTTGCGAGATTTAACAAGAAGCTACTATATGAACCATAAATAGCATGATTTCGTGCTAACTGGTTTTTAGATACATGTTCCTTCGCCTCAGAGCTAAATGGTCGAGATTATCTAATTTATGGATAATTTATGGCCTTTTATCTCTGAGGCGACGGTTTAATCTTTTCATTACTCATCTGCCTCCGCCACAAGTTTGGTAAATCGCCTCATGGATTTTTTCATCATCATTATGTCATTGTACACAGATTGTGTATAATTATAAAAAATCTAATTATAGTTTACCCTTGTGATGCTGGAATCGTATATACTATTTCAATTGTGTTTCAAATCAATAGAAATATCACTAAATTTGATCAAATAGTTTTTAGTAGATGCTTAACCCTTGTCCTGCTATGCCCGGATATATACGGGGTAAGGATGTTTTAGATCAATGAAAATATCACTTAATTTTGATAAAATAGTTTTTAGTAGATGCTTAGTTGATCCAATAATTTTATTTTAGACATGTCTATTTTTCATAAATAGTAATATTTTTCGTCATTTGAAGCTGGAAATTGCGTTAGCAATTCCAGCTTCAAATGACGAAAAATACAATTGAAGCAATTCAGCAGGACAATGGTTAACTAATCCAATAATTTAATATTGGAAATGTCTATTTGTTTGTGAATAAAAAGATTTTTCTTCATTTGAAGCTGGGAATTGCGTTAGCAATTCCACCTCTAAATGAATGAAAAATAGAAACAAACAATTCTGCAACACAAGGGTTAAATGGGAAGAAGTGGATAAGCGAGAAAAAGCATTGATATCACCATAATTTATATGAATTATTGTAATTGTTATTTTGCTTCAATGTTAGCAGGTATATATATATGTATATTGTTTATAGTTGCCATACTCAAGTCTGCCATTGATACTGATGTTTTTGAATCGAATTGCTTTTTTGCATTTTTTTGGATTATGCAGAGTAACACCGTAAAATCAGAAGACAGTTACCGGTAGCCTCTATAACATTTATTGCCATGAAGTTGTTTTTTTAATTGCTTTGTAATATAATTTATAGTTTCCTCCTTGTTAAATTTTGTGTTGCTGACTGTGAAAGAGATGCAAAGTAGACATTTCATTTTATAATGACATTGGTCAGACTTATGACATTAAAAACATTTTCAAGACCACAAGCATTTAAGTTAGAAATGAGTGTCGGCCAGGCTTATTTATATACAGATTTCACGAACACATCATATTCTCTGGTCAGTTGTTGATTGAATTTTTTCCATGCTGTTTATGTTGATCATATGGGAATAAATTTTGTACAAACTTAGTTATATTTTTTGTGAGACTTGTAGCCATCGCTTGATTGACAGTAAAAAATTGCTGCCTCAAAAATATTAAGATTTCTGAGTAGACCTAACTGTTAAGTTTTCTGTGTATCTATGTAATGACCAGTTGTCAGATCTGTTTCACGTTTGCAAAATAATGATGGTAAACTGTTTCTACGAAGTTTTTTTTCTGAAAATTTGAATTTTTTATCATCTTAAATATGCCCTTATTTATCTTCAAAACAGAACAAGCTCTAACTTGTAGTCTAGACTACCCCAACAAATTATTTCCAGATTTTAAAAGGTATCTACAAAAGTGATATTTTACAAATTTAGATTTACAAATCTCTCATGTACTTTTTTCAAGCAAATTATTTCCACAGTAACTGACCAAATTATATTTGATTATGTACTTTTCAATATTACAGGTAGCGCACAAGTTATGGTTTCTGCTCATCATTAATAGTCAATTATTATAAAATTACTATTTAAGGTCATTAAAAAGTCGTTAATTTAGCTTCTTCAATCATTAAAAAGATAATTTTTTTGGACTTCCATGTACAATTGTCTTTGTGACAGTCAAGAAATCCACCTATTTTGTCTAATTATTTTTCATGGCTGTACCCTGGTACCAAGAAGTGTAAATTAATTGTAGAAAAGTTGAAAGCGAATATTTCGTCTAGGATACCTTTTTTTAAGTACGGAGACAAAAATTAAAATTTTCCCAATTGAATTCTACTAGTTCACATTCACCAGGTGGCTCTGCAAATAACATGATTGATTTCCAGATTTGAAGGTGATTTCCTATTAGGACGTTTGTGCCGATGTTTACCGGTTGAAACAAAGTCCTGGGGTTTGCTAATTAACCCCTGTCAAGCTCCGCGGGTCTGATTTTTTTACAGAAGTTGAAAAAGTGGACCACATTTTGTAGCTTTTTGTAACTGTTGTGATGATGTCCCCTTCGTGATGATGATCTGATTTACGAAATATATATCATTTATATTCTGTGAATGCAGTGACGTCACCTGAAACCCTTTTGAATGGCTACGCGGTGAAACCAATGGTATGTAAGATCCCCTCTCCCATACTTCGTTGTATTAGCTAGGTCGGTTAAAAAATTAAAAGTCAAGGTTATAGAGTTTCACAGATATAAGTAATTTAAATTAACTTCGATATTTTTGGAATGTGTCCCGTTAGAAAGACAGACATAATTTAGATGTAGTCTGGGACACTGTCCCTTTTTGGCGGGGCCCTGGTATGGTGGTTAAAGTTGCCTGCTTGGAAAGTCTGAGATCCCGGGTTCGTCCCCCGCTCTGGCATTCAAGTTTCAAAGAAACAAAATGTTTCTTTCCGCTCACTCGCAATAATTAAAAATTGTGGGGAACCTCCGCGACCGAGAGGTAGCGTGCTCGGCCTCAGACCACCAGGGCTCGAATTTAGGATCTCGTGTCTGTAGGGCAGTGTCATCTCACTATCTAATCAGGGAAAATTAGAAAAAAACCTAAAACAAATTTCTTGCCAAAATATTTTTGTACCACGGTCTTGTATAAGGACTGGACTTGCCACACAAAATTTGTTTACTCTGGATATTCATAGGAGGATTTTTAAGAGGGCAAAATCCAAAATCGCCGACTATCTCACAGAAATAACATAGGGAGTGATAATTAATCATCAATTTGTTTACAAATCTGCTGAATAAAGGGTTGGAAATTGGTTTACAATAAGTCAAGGACATCAAAAAACAAAATGGCCGCCAAATGTTTTACTGATGGAACATTTTTTGCGCCTGTCTAGTCTACTGTAATATACTTTTATTTCGCGTGGAAATAATTTTCGCGCAAGGACCGTGAGCGCGAAATCATATTCCAAGCTAAATATTGTTCACCACATTAGTGTTTCGTGAACTTTGGGAGTGGGTTTTAAAGGGTGTGAATGACGCTGTGCAGTCGACCGTGGTTATTTAATCCATTACGCGTAATGACAACGGCTGAATGACTACATATGAAATATATTTTTATTATGACAAAAAACATAATTTGACACCAATATTTTTTATTTTATTCCCATTTTATTCTGAACCTGCTTGTACAAAGGCCTTGATAATACGTATGTTTTCTGTTTGATTTATTCGATGACTGCTATTAACCAGCGGGCATGAAGGGGTTTAATGATAGATGTCTTGATGTCAACGTTGATCTTTTCTATGTCAAGTTGAGGGGTGGTGACCCAGCAAACACGAGACGTTGATCCAGTGCTGGCGTGATACTGGGCCAGCGTCGAAGAAAGTGGGCCAGCATTTCCTTGGTATATCTAGCTTGTAAAAAAACGTAAAAAACGATTAGCTTTTTTATCACAAGCTGAAAAAATGTCCCACGTGTCATTTTTATGCAAATTTGTGCCGCCATTACCGAAAAATGTATATTGAGTTATAGCTCGGTCAATATTTGTCCGCTTCTCCCTCCGCATTAATGTTACTATTTTATGATTGCCGTCTTTTCATCTCTCGGTCTTCCCCGCGACGTATACAGTTTTTCAGAAACATTATTTTATTTTATTTTATTGAAGGGTGGCCAGCATAAAAGCGGCTTGTCAAAAGCCTTATGCTGGTCTCCTTTGCATTTGTATTACTGATTGTATACATGTATGTATGTTTCAAGCATAAATAAACTGAATTGAATTAAAATATCACAGATAATTTACTGATCATTTAAAAAGTGATCACATCCTCATTAATAATTATCTCAGACACTACAAACAAGATCTTGGCCACTAACAAACTGATGTCAACCACTGAAACCACTTTAAAAGTGATCTCAGCCACTACAAATATTATCTTGGACACCGAAGAAGACAGAGCCACTTTAAAAGTTATCACAGCAACTACAAACACAGCCACTTTAACCCTTTAAGCCCCCACGATGCATTAAAGCATCATTTTACATCCCTGAAAACAGACCTAATTTTCCTAAGACAAAGGGTTTTAGAACGAAAATTTCCATGAAACTGGTTTACCAGTATATGACAATTTTCTTTAATTTTTAAACCGGTCAAATCATCTTCATCCACTACAAGTCGAGAATTGCGACAGCAATTCGCGGCTTGCAGTGGATGGAGATGACACTAGTAAATTCAGGATTGAAAGGGTTAAACGTTGTCTCATCCACTACAAAAGTGATCTTGGCCACTGAAGAAGTGACCACAGCCACTTTCAAAATTATCTTAGCCACTACTTAAGTGATCTTAGGCCCATAAGAAGTGATCACATCCTCCTTAGTAATTATCTCAGCCACCACAAAGATGATCCTGGCCACATACAAACTGAACTTGGCCACTAAAGAAGTCATCACAGCCACGTTAAAAGTGATCTCATCCACTAGATAAATGATCGTGGCCACTGAAGAATTGATCACATTCTCCTTGAAAATTATCTCAACCACTACAAAAGTGATCTTGGCCATTAACACACTGATATCAGCCACTTTAAAAGTGATCTCGGTCACTACAAAAGTGAGCTTAACCATTGAAGACGTGATCACAGGCACTTTAAAGGTGATCTCAGCCACTGCAAAAGTGATCGAAGAAGTCATCACGACCACTTTGAAAGCTATCTCAGCCACCTCAAAGGTGATATTGGCTGCAAAAAAACTGATTTTGGCCACTGAGGAAGTCATCACAACCACTTTAAAAGTTATCTCAGCCACTACAAAAGCTATTGACTAACCAATGTTGTTATTAGAAGCTAATTCAAAATATGTATTGAACATATCATTGGGATTGGTGGCGCTTAGACCTTCATGACAGTTTGTTTTATGTATTTTTTTTGTTTTCGATTTACAATAAGACCAGAATCGTTTAGGGGTTTACTTTAGCGTGTCAAGCAAATCAGCAATGAACTGGTTGTGCTTGAACTGAAATAATGTATGTAATTAATGTCTTACTCTTCTAAATTTATTCCAATGATGGGCTCTATCAAACTTCCTAACTTTTGTCCAAGCTTGCTTCTTTTCCAAACGTCTCACTTCAGAGTCAAACCAAGATGGTAAATTCCTGGGGGTGCATTTGATCTTCTTGCGGTAATTAAGGGTACACATTTTTCAACAGCATCATCATAGCACTAGAACCAACATTCCTAGACCATTACAACATCTATGTTATTAGTACATTCGACTGTCTGGAGCATTTTACCACTGAAAATAGGGTAAAGTCCAATCCACGTTTTTACATGCACTACACATACACTTTATTTATTACACATACATCTAATGGAAAATGTTGTTCCTAATTACAAAACGCAGACCTGTTCACATTTAACATGTAATATCGGTAACATATGATTTGCATGTTGCACTTCTCAAACCAAAAAAGTCAAGCGTGAACATCTACTGACCACTATCGTGGGGTTTTTTTGGCAGCCATGTTGGTTTTTCTCCTGTTGATATTATTTACTTTTATAAATAATACTACATTTAACGCAACTGTCTACCCACCGCTGATAAAATGTAGGGTAAATTAGCATGCCATGACAAAATATGTCTGGTTTCCATTTTTTCATTACCGATTTCGGCCATCTTACATTTTGCTCTGTAAAAACCCTCCTATGACAGTTGAGCGTAAACAAATTGTCAGAAGTTAGCTAACACCTTATACTATACAATGCTAAAAAAATAATTTGGTAAAGAATTTGTTTTAGGTTTTGTTAAAAAATCGCCTAACTTTTCCTGACTAATCCTCTGGAGGTTCTCTTAGCTCAGTTCAGCCTATATGTACACAGTGGTGGCGTAAAACACCACTCATTTCATTTCGTGATTCAGCTTGTTCGAGTTTTATAGGCCTATGCCATGTTACCAGGTTAAATTAGGTGAGTGGCTACGATTCGTTGAGCACAGGTTGTAGGCCCACCCGCATGCGCAGCATGGTCAACCTTATCCGAGCGCGGAGTGCGGAGCCAGCCCACAGTCGATAATAGGGCTAGGTCAACCTTATCAACAGGTCAAATACAAATTTATGCTGTAAAGCACTTATTGCATGCCTTTAATTCTTCTTTTAATCATATTTAGTTTTGTTAGAAGCTGGAATCAATGTTAGACAGGGATCCCGTCCGCTATCTGGTTTATTTGCTGATATGACGCACCGACCATTCTCCACACATAGATGTCGCTCAGGTCAACCCCGCTCTCTCTCTGTAACCACACGCCATGTTTGGACAAAAACTGCTCATTTTGAGCAGTTTTGTTGATATAACAACTGTAGGCTTATAAACACGCTTAAGTGTCCTGAAAATATATGGCAAATATAAAACACCACTACTCCGCCACATATGATTTTCTATTCACATAGAAATAGAAAACATTCAATGGATTACTTTTTCTGCCTACGCGCTGCTGTTAGAAGGTCCATGTTTACGTTTTTCTGACAGAATTTACAATCGACTTCAAAACACTGGCAAATATAAATTACTGAATGACATGCGAATTGTGTTGGTTCAATTTATCCACTACTAAACAGAATAAATAGGCCTTACCTGTAGCAAACTCTAAGATAAAATTAAATATTGAAAAAAGGATAAGTAATTAGTCGAAGTGAGTACCAAAATAGTTCCATGGTTATAGGAATGGTTATAAAATCACGTGGTAACGCTCACTAACGGCTGATAAATCTGGTCAATCGCCATGCGTGCATACCGCGAAATGAGCGTGTGGTATCAGAGATATAATCTCTGAGGTCAGAATGCGCACCGACAACATAGCCTACTTCAGGAACATTGACAAATCAGCCAGTGGCAAAAACTGTTTACACAACACTGTATTATAGCCTTCCCAGCAAATAGAACACTTTCAAATAAAGCTAATATTGGTCAACTCTCTATGACGCCAACATTAAACCAACAATGTAAATCGGTTGCAAAGAATTCTGTGAAATCAATAGCCTTGACATCCATTGTTGTCACCGAGCTAGCTAATACAATGAAGTATGGAGGAGGGGTATTATATAACTTTGTTTTCACCGAGTTCCAATTCAAAACGGTTTCCGGTGACGTCACTGCGTTTCACAGAATTGTCCTATCCAGACGTTGGCAGTGAACTGGCTTAAAGATTCATGCAGCTTTGAAACGCCATGTGTGGGACGGTCAAGTGTAGGCCTACATTAGCCTATAGAGTACACTTTGACGGCATTAATATCAGCGCCTGAACTGATTACAAGATACTACTCCAACGAGAAATTAGCAAAATGCTATTTTAATGTTAAACCAACGTCTGCGACGTTGGCCGACATTAAACCAACATTTGGTGAGTGTGCCGTGTTGGCTGGGAAAGCTCTCACTGTCAATATGCTGGAGGTCAACTGTCTCCAAACCCCCATAGTAACATAACCTTTTGTGTCACAACACAAAGCCCACATAAGAGAAATGGTGAATTATTTCCTCATAGATGTCGCTCAAGTATATAGGTAAAACCGAAAATTGGGGTAATTTTGTACCATCAAAAATGGCAGTGAGGTGACCATCAAAGAGGAGGAAAACTACTTGATGGGTTTGGTGCACTGATCCCAATAGAGCATATAAAAGTCACCGCATGGCTGCGCTAGAAAGTTTTTTTTCGCTTTAAAAACGTCATTTTAAAAAGTTGAAACATTCCACTTACTACTCCGTTACCAAATCCAAACCATTTCAAAAATGATGTTACTTCGTTTAGCTTGACATCACACTTTTAAACGTGATATCCTTATTGAAGCATAATACAAAACAATCGTACCTCAAAACTGCTAAAAATTTGAGAAAATTTGACGGGATAAACAAAAATTCTTATTTCAACTCCGTTATCAAGCCAAAAAATACTCAACTCCTTTACCAAATGTTTGGCTCGACATAAATATAAACTGTATATTTTCTTTTTATAACATCGATCATAAATGGGTGCTATATTTATATGGGGACAACAAGCCATGTTTTAAAAGACTATATCATCGATCATTATGACTGTAAAACCCATACAATTTGACAATTCACTACTCCGTTCCCTTTTCATGGTAACGGAGTAGCGTGGAACGGAGTAGTAAAATTAAAAGTATTCTTGGGATTGTTGAAAATATATGGGCGATAATTCAAAGATATATCATACGGGTGGAAATAATCCCCATGGCAACTCTCCAGGCATGCAAGCATAAAACCAAACTCGTTTTTATACCGACAAGGCTAGGAACGAAGTAATAAAAACAAAAGCATATTTTCTAACTTTCTGGTAATACCTGTTTCGAATAACTTGTCACTCAACAATATTAATTCTTTTAAGGCGAAACACTCGTATAAGGCCCTTCAGTGTGTCAAACTACACTTGATATAATTTTAGTTTGTGATTATTCACTTGATGGGGCATGCTACAATGATGGTAACGGAGTAGAGTGCAAATGTGGGGACATGTATATTCATCAAAATTATATATATTGATATCAATTTTGAGTCGAATTTTGATCATTGATTAGTTTAAGTAAACAATGTCTGGCCACGAAATGTAATTGTTAGAATTATTTTGTGATTTTGTATCCTACAGTGAAGTTTCAAAAAGTTGAATTTTCTCTGGGGACATGCTATTTTCCTAGTGTCCATGACATAGAGCTCTTATAAAACCATATATATATATTTTTACAAATAATCTAAACATTATTAAGTAATAATGCTTAAACGTGAAGTTGCACCATTTGATTTTAATATTATTATATTTAAATCAAAATGCGGACCTTTCAGGGCCTGGGGACACTAATTTTATGTAAAATTACCTCAATTTTTGGTTTTACCCATATAGAGTTTATATGATTTGGGAGCTTGCTGTTAATGCGGTGATGGGTATGAAACGCATATATAACATTATTATCTTGGCTGATAATTGTGGATGTGGGGTGATATGTCATTGTGGAATGTCCAGGGGCCACTATTGCATTCTGGGGACCACATTGTCCCGCGTATTTTGACAGTTGACTACACCTTTAATCCTTTCAGCGCGGGAATCGACGTCAGAATCTGACGTCTGTAGACGTCAGATTCTGACGTTTAAAGTCGATCCCCGCACTGTAAGAGTAAACATATTCATAAAGGCCGTAGACCCATAACATAGGTATTCAAATGAATCAGAAAGAGCTGACTAAGACAGTTATGATGATTTCGAATTGAATAAAACCCTTTGGTCCATGGTTTATACAAAAAATATTCTGCGCGAAAGGTCAGGCCAACGCCGCAGCCGTTGGCCTGACATTAAACCAGTATTGGGCCAAGATGGTCTGGTGTGGGCTAGATATTTATTCCAGAAATTTTTCACCCAATGTTGGATCGATGTTGATTTTACGCATCAGATGTTGGCCCGACTATGCCTATTCTATTGAGCAAATATTGATTTAATTCTCACAGCGTGGAGATCGACTTTAGTCGTCAGAATCTGACGTCTGTAGACGTCAGATTCTGACGTCTAATGTCGATCCCCGCACTGTAAGAGTAAAAAATATTTCTAATGGCCGTAGATCCATAACATAGGTATACAAATGAATCAGGAAGAGCTAACTAAGATAATCATGATGATTTCGACTTGAATAAAACCATTTGGTTTCCATGGTTTATATAAAAAAAACTGTTCTACTATCAAGCAAGAGGCATTGACCTTGTGTCGGTTTAACGTTGGTTCCTTATCTAACTAACATTAACCCAACATTGGTTCAACGTTTTGTCCCAGCCAGCACAAAACATTTGTATAACATTTGTACAACCTCGGCCCGTTGGTCCAACATTGTAGAAATGTTATACAAATGTTTTGTGCTAGCTGGGTCATGCATGGGCACCGCACAACATTCTGACAGGTCGATCACATATTTACACGCAAACCGTCGCCGCTGCACAGAGTGGGTGGGCATAGTTGGCCTAGGCTTATTTTGAAGTAAATCATAAATAATACATAATCGATCACAAATTGATGGAATTTTAGCATGTACTAGCTCCGGCTTCTCATTTTGATTAGGCCACAAGCAAAATTAAAGCTGACAATATTGTTGTGTCCACCCGTACGTTCGTCCGTCCGCCAATATTATAGCCATCATTTGTTCCGCGTTACTGGAATGTACCCCGTCCTTTACATTTAGAGCAACATGAATAGTAATTTATCTTTGTCATATTTGTCCTTTTTCTATGACTTATAAATCTTATTAGGACCTAACCGGTCCACGGTCGATATCCTATTAAGTTTATTTTGCTTGAGTTTGTGTCCTATTTAGGGGAAAGAGGGGTGCTGTGTGTGGGAAACGGTTGGCATTTTTGTACACCAGTCCTTATGAACATATATCGTTTGAGGTCCCTAGGTTAAATACATTCGTCTTTAAAAAGTCTTCAGAAAAAAATATATTCACGATTATATTCGTGGCTATAAGAGCTTAAAGGGTTTTGGTTGGAATAATGTTGGCCCAGCGTCGCAGACGATGCCCCAACATTGGGCCACTATATCGTGTTATCCGGGTAGTGGCTTTTCGGGGGATAAAGCGTCACGTACCCGTATGGCAGTCAGAGCAAACAGGGGACAATCACCCAATTCTGTTTCTATGCTGGGCCAGCGTCTAATACGATTGACCGACATTGAACCAGCAATGGGCTGCGACGCTGGCCCAACATTGAACCGGTATTCGGTAAGTAGAACTACATTGTCTGTACCAGGTACATCGTATAGACACGTACACTGACTTATCAGTAATGGTGGTGGAAGTAGTAGGCCTACACGTTGAAGATATAGCCTATTTGTCTCCGTGGTTCCTTCAATAATTATATCCTGGACATTTAGGATTCTGGCCCATGAGGAAAACCAATACAGCTATGTTTACACAATATTAGGCCATTTTTTTGTCTTAACCACTCAAACAGACTAAAGCCAGGCATCGGAGTTCGGAAACTCTTTTTTTAATATTATATATTATATTTTCATTTTTCCTACCATTAAATACATCTCATTGGTGACAAAACTTCTGGAGACATCTTTGATAGAATTTTCTGGGGTGTTCGAGTGGATGTTCGCATAAATCAACCACCTGATATATCCGCTTGTAATCAGCTTAACTTCATGATTTTTATATCAAAATGTTTTTTATTACAAGATGATTACAATGTAACAGACTTTGAGTCACGAAATAATCACATATAGCATTTATTTTCAATTTCTGATATGTTAATGATTGAAATAGTATTTAAAATGTCACACATATGAAAATCTTGCTATTTCGCTTATCAATATACCTTAAATTGCAAATAAATTATAGGCGTGACTATTTAGGGACTCAGAACCTATTTCAACGTAATCCTTATGGCGATAAATATACATGTAGACATTTAAATCATCAAGTTATGGTGTACAAGTAGAGATATAGCGGTTTGAACATTTTGGCGGCCATCTTGGACGCCATCTTGAATAATGGAAAAGGTCCAGCGGAATCACGGGGAGTTTTAGTATGTTGTTTTTAATGGTATTGGGAAGGTTTCCTGAAAAATTCAGCTTTGGCATTCAGCTTCAGCATGATTACTGGTCTGATACTATTCGCCTAGTATGGCAGTCAGAGCAAACAGGGGACAATCACCCAATTCTGTTTCAATGTTGGGCCAGCGTCTAATACGATTGACCGACATTGAACCAGCAATGGGCTGCGACGCTGGCTCAACATTGAACCGGTATTCGGTGGGTATGCCTACATTGTCTGTACCAGGTACATCGTATAGACGCGTACACTGACTTATCAGCAATGGTGGTGGAAGGAATAGGCCTACACGCTGAAATTATAGCCTACTTGTCTCCGTGGTTCTTTCAATAATTATATCCTGGACATTTAGGATTCTGGCCCATGAGGAAAACCAATACAGCTATGTTTACACAATATTAGGCCATTTTTTTGTCTAAACCACTCAAACAGTCTGAAGCCAGGCCTCGGAGTTCGGGAACTCTTTTTCTAATATTATATATTATATTTTCATTTTTTGGATCCGCCTGAAAATGTATCGACAGTGAATTAGGCCTGGATTTTACCACGAAAGAGGTTTAATTCTCAATGGTAGGCCTACCAACGTCACTAAGTGAGACTCGATTTGCTCGGCTCTCTTTCCTCTAGGTACTATACTAAGGTAGTTTTGGATTTACTTTGCAGACAGAACAAATAAAGAAGGCAGAGTGTGAAAAAAAAAAATCTTCGGATAGAGGGTGAAAAATATAATTTGCCCAATTCAAAGCACGAGCGGTGAGCCCCCTCCCCCCCCCCCCCCCCCCCCGGTCACTGAATGGTACCGGCATCCCCCTTGTGAGTCCAAATGGTTAGTCAGTGAGTGTCATTGTCGTGTGTGTGTGTGTGTTTGTGTGTGTGTGTGTGTGTGGGGGGGGGGGGGGGGGGTGGCGATAACGTACGCCGTCTATTTGTCAACAAAGCGCACACATCGTAATCGTTCCACAATAATAATAATGGGCTCTCTATGTTTGACGAGTAAACGTTCATGTTCTATTTGTTTTTCAGTCTCAGCGGACAGACGAATTCCCTCTTATTTACCGTAATCTCTCACCTTATATTCACAAAATTAACACGTTTAATAACTAGCACCGCTACAATAACTTTAAAATATTTTTATGCAAACATAATAACTTCGATATAGCTAGTGGTTGTAGAAATAGAACATTAACTACTTAATAAAAATACACTTCAGCCAAATTAAAACATTATTTATTTCCTGAAGCTGTTCAAGGTGTCAAAGCCCTTGCATACAACGTCGTTGCTAGGACCAGTCAAGTTCAACAACAGAAGTCGCTTTTCCAATGACTTGGCGTGTTTAATTTTTATTAGACTGGTAAACTAGTTAACTGTGCTAGAATAAGGATACCCAATCACCGGAGTGGACACTTCCTGTGTTTTAGTGAGTGTTATTAACCCTTCCAATGCGGGGATCGACTTCAGATTCTGACGTCTGTTAACATCAGATTCTGACGACTAAAGTCGATCCCCGCACTGTAAAAGTAAAAATAATGGCCGTAGACCAATAACATAGGTCTTCAAAAGAATCGGAAGAGCTAACTAAGACATTTATGATAATTTCAAATTTAAAAAAGCCTTTGGTCTCTATGGTTTTTACACAAATATATCAGCGCTTAAAGGGTTCTTGTCATAGTTACGACATTTCCCTACTATGAAATATCCGATAGGGAATGTGTACGTTAGTGTGATAATAGGCCTACCTGTGAATATTACGCACTACGACAGTGGAAGAGCTTATAACCCATAAAGTTTAATTATAGAATTTGACTTTTAACCCACGTGACGTTGCGTCTTCAGCTTCAAGTTGGTGAAAATTACTCATATTCGTTTAATTTGAGACAATATATTTGCAAATATGTATGTTTAAACAAACACACATTTCGTTCCCAAAACTGTGATTTAATCATGTAATAAAATGGACTAAAAACAGCTTTAGTCGTGTCTAGCGATGTAAAGGTTAATAAAAGCATAATATGTTTTGATTAAAAGGAATGTGCATTACATTTTCTTGATCACTATATCATGTGCTATCTACAAAAATTAATGATCATTTCTCTTTGAATTTTTCTTATTTGAATAAGTATAAAAAGGCTAAAAACGGCTATAGACTTAAAATTAGGACTTAAATATGTAATTATCATTTTTAAGACACTGTGTGCACTGTGGTATAGTTAAATGATAACTATGCGAATAACTATAACTGATGAACATTTGGTTTTATGTTGTATTGTTATATATTATTTTATTAAATAATTTTATTTCACTAATATGGTTGACAGGCCTTGTAGAGATTGTCTCGACCTGTTACCGTCAACCAAAGTTGATAATATGTTGGAATAAAATATTCCATGAACAACATTGTACCATTTTTTGCACGTTTCTCACTGGAAAGTCAAATAAAATAAAATGTAGTCTACACAAATTCTAAATGGTTATATCTTTGCGGCAGATGAAAATGTTATATTTGATTATTTTAACCTTCTAGCTCTTTCAGTGCGTGATTGACTTTAGACGTCATAATCTGACGTCCATAGACGTCAGATTATGACGTCTAGAGTCGATCCCCGCACTGAAAGAGTAAAATATTTATAATGGCCGTAGACCCATATAGGTATTCAAATGACGCGGAAAGAGCTAACTGAGACATTTAGGATGATTTCAAAATAAAATGATCTCTTGGTTTATATAAAACTATTCCAGCGCCGAAAATAAATGAAACACATGATAAACAAACATCAAATTAATTTAATAAAAAGGGTACATTTCTTAGTAATTCGGATGCTCTAAGCTTTCATTTGATACAGGCCAACTAGCCTATAGGTGGATATTTTATTCGATAAAATTAGGTCATTTTATTCACAAATTGCGGCCGCTGTTCACTCCTCAAGTCAAATAAAAGCTAAAGAAATACGTTAAGAGTGTTAAAGGGTTTAATGATTTGAAGACATCTTAATCAACACATAACTATTCTGGGTGTTCAAAGGTCAAAAGATCTGATGACATCTGAACCAGCGCACAATTATTCTGGGAGTTAAAGGATCAAAATCATTGGACGACATTTGAATCAACGCATAATTATTTAAACTATTATCGATTCCTTCTGTTTCTATATCGCAACAAGGTGTAAAAAGCGAAGTAAAAATATGCGGGGAACGAAGGCGTGACAGACGGCGAGAGAAACTGTAGTTAACTTACCACTACCACACTAAAACAACACCGGGGGGGGGGGGGTCACAAGTTAAAAGAATTCCGGCGTTATTAGTAATGTATTATGCTGTGTATAAGTCGCGCATCTTCTTTCATTTTCTGGGCCGTTTTTGGCCTCGTGCGACTTATGCACAGGTGCGACATATGTATGTTTCTTGCTGATCAATCCGCCTGCCGAAATCGTAATCATTGAAATGATTTAAAGTCATGGCGAGACAAAGCCATGCTACACGCCTGCAGGTCACTTAACATTGCAGCGCGGGCATCGACCTTAAATGCGAAACACACCAACGCAAAATCGCGCGCGAAACGAGTTTGATTATCAAACCTACTATTTGATCATTGAACATTTGAACATACCAGCGCGATGGGCAACGCGATAGTCTTCAAGCTGTTACATTTTTGTTACGCTTCGCGCCAGTTTTCGCGCCTCACATGTCGCGGTGGTATTCGATGCGTTGGTGTGTGGACAGTCACGCGATTGTTGCGTCTGTCTTCGCTTGCATAATTACGTTCGCGTTGGTGTGTTTTGCTATTAAGAAAATGAAATGAATCGGGCTTTAGGCCACCTTTGTGCACATATAGGCTAAACTGGGCCAGGAGAACCTCCTGAGGATGGTGAGATGATTGAGATGACACTGTCCTCCAGACACAGGATTCGAAATTCGAACCCTGGCGGTCTGAGGCCGAGCACGCTACCTCTCGGTCACGGAGGCTCCCCACAATACTAACTTTCACACGTGGATGGGGAAGAAACATTTTTGTTTCTTTCAAACCGTCGAGACCGGGAGCCGAACCCCGAACTCTGGCGTGAAAGGCAGCGGTGCTAACCACTACCCTAGGGCCCCCGCCCTTTGCTATTAAGAGTTAAATCATTTCTAATGGCCTTAGACCCATAACATAGGCATATTAAAGAAAATTACCATGTATTGGTAAAGCAGTTTAATGGAAATTTTCATTCTAAAACCCTTGGTTGTACGAAAATAAAGTCTGTTTTCAGGGATGTCAAAAAATGCTTTAATGCGTCGTGCGGGTTTGAAGCCTTAAGGATTAAAACAATCTAAATATGTCTACAAAGCAAACCACAATGTGACATTTGTATTTCTTTATTTTTCAGGGATGAGTTCTTACGATAATAATTCAGGTCAGAAGAAAACAGAGGACGCGGGTTTTAACAGGTGAGAAAAATCACTAGATGAAGCAAGCGAATGTGTGAAGCATAATCTGAAGAAAAGTGGGCGCGATGAAAAGTGGAAATGTTTTAAAAAGATTTCGCAAGAAAAATGGGGCGGGAACC
This sequence comes from Flabesymbios commensalis, assembly GCA_964017125.1. Lineage (NCBI taxonomy): Eukaryota > Metazoa > Annelida > Polychaeta > Terebellida > Flabelligeridae > Flabesymbios > Flabesymbios commensalis. The sequence continues at coordinate 60,312,882 of OZ024918.1, forward strand.
CAGCCCCTGCATATCCACCAATAAAAATAAAATATTTTGTTTCGTAGCTCTACCGGCCGGTAGCTGTCCGAACCACATATATTATACGGGATATAATATTTCTTAATTTGCTTTTATTCATAAAGTTAATTATCAATTGTACAAATAGTAAAATGTTGACAATTTTACAACTAGCCCCACTCTCCCTTAAATAGTGGAAAATTAAGACAATAACCATACCTGAGGGTGCACATGGGTTAAAAACGAATCAAACATCGAAACGAACGGGTCCGAACATCGAGGATTGCAGTTTATAAATATTGAAAAAAGAACCTAAAAATGTATATTTATTTTTATCTATATTTATATCTTTTTTCCCTTATAAAAAGTGAATAGTGAGGCCAAAAAATGGGTAAAACGTGAAGTGGAAAGAATCCACAATTTCCAGAACCAATGTGCACCCTCATAACTTATGAGAGATTTGACGTAGATTCATAAAATTAGTATCTAAATATAATCAGCCATCTCCCTTTAATCCCCATAAAACAAAATATTGTATGATCCTGTATTGATTTTTAACCACATTTTCCCAATTTCTAAACTTAATTTCTTAATATAATATAGATGGATCGCATAATAAGGCATTTAATTGCAGTCTATTTTAATGAGCTCAAATCGTTTTACATGGATACGATGATTTGACTAATAACACCTAAAATCAAACGAACAGATGCTAAGATATGTAGAATCTGATTCTCGTGAAATAGACCTACAATTTGAGCTGTACATGAAGATAGTCACCACCAAGGAAATATTGAGTAATCTTTAAACAGGCCAAGTCAGATGCTCAACAGAATCAATATAAAGCACAGCACTCCTGGATGAGCTGAATGTTTTTTTCAGATATACATTATAATGCTGATGACGTAGCACGTGTTGGTGAGCTTTTTGTTTTGTAGATGTAGCCCTACGGGTGTGCGGAGCGAAATTGAACTGTAACAGTTAGTATAGATAATTAAGTTGAGCTATCTGAAAGCCTAATCAAAGTGCAATCCAAAAATGTTATCCACAAATATCAAGATGCGCGAGATTTTAATATGTTTTTCTATGTTGTTTCAAACCATATGCTGATCTTTTCAGCTTACTGTAATTTTGTTCTGGGTTATTATCCGATACCCTTCTACTAGCCCAGGTACGACATTCACAGTATTTTTTAGGCATTCATAAGCTATATAATATCAATAAATGATAGTGCTTATATCTCGAATGTAAGCCTAAAATATTTGCGAAATTAATTTTACCTGCTTTTCACATTGGATGAAAACTCAGGGAGAAATAACACTCCTATTTTTGGACATAGCGGAATAAAAACTAGAAAGAACGAAATAAAATTCAATATGTTTGGACACAAAATTAGGTCACACTTTATCAGTTCAACTGTGACTGTGAAATATTGACTAACGTGATGTATTTGTTGTCAGGTCTTGAGCATTCCGACTCAAGTGATATATTTACTGACATATATTATTTATTGGCAGGTCTCACTTGAGCATTCTGACTTTGCTATTATTGACTGACATGATGCATTTTGATAGTGATAAATAGATGTCTTTGTTGGCACGTCTGACTTCAGCATTCTGACTCTGATATATCGATTAACATGGTATTTGTTGGTAGCTCTCACGTGAGCATTCTGACTTTGATATATTGACTGACATGGTGTATTTCTTGGCAGGTCACACTTGAGCAGTTTGACTGTGATATATTGACTGACATGGTGTGTTTGTTGGCACGTCTCACGTGAGCAGTTTGACTGTGATATATTGACTGACATGGTGTGTTTGTTGGCAGGTCTCACTTAAGCAGTTTGACTGTGATATATTGACTGACATGGTGTGTTTGTTGGCAGGTCTCACGTGAGCAGTTTGACTGTGATATATTGACTGACATGGTGTGTTTGTTGGCAGGTCTCACGTGAGCAGTTTGACTGTGATATATTGACTGACATGGTGTGTTTGTTGGCAGGTCTCACTTAAGCACTTTGACTGTGATATATTGACTGACATGGTGTGTTTGTTGGCAGGTCTCACGTGAGCAGTTTGACTGTGATATATTGACTGATATGGTGTATTTGTTGGCAGGTCTCACTTGAGCAGTTTGACTGTGATATATTGACTGACATGGTGTATTTGTTGGCAGGTCTCACTTGAGCAGTTTGACTGTGATATATTGACTGACATGGTGTGTTTGTTGACAGGTCTCACTTGAGCAGTTTGACTGTGATATATTGACTGATATGGTGTATTTGTTAGCAGGGCACACTTGAGCAGTTCACTGTGATATATTGACTGACATTGTGTGTTTGTTGGCAGGTCTCACTTGAGCAGTTTGACTGTGATATATTGACTGACATGGTGTGTTTGTTGGCAGGTCTCACTTGAGCAGTTTGACTGTGATATATTGACTGACATGGTGTCTTTGTTGGCAGGTCACACTTGAGCAGTTTGACTGTGATATATTGACTGACATGGTGTGTTTGTTGGCAGGTCTCACTTGAGCAGTTTGACTGTGATATATTAACTGACATGGTGTGCTTGTTGGCAGGTCTCACTTGAGCAGTTTGACTGTGATATATTGACTGACGTGGTGTATTTGTTGGCAGGTCTCACTTGAGCATTCTGACTTTGATATAATTGACTGACATGGTGTGCTTGTTGGCAGGTAACACTTGAGCAGTTTGACTGTGATATATTAACTGACATGGTGTGTTAGTTGACAGGTCTCACTTGAGCAGTTTGACTGTGATATATTGACTGACATGATGTGCTTGTTGGCAGATCTCACTTGTGCAGTTTGACTGTGATATATTGACTGACATGGTGTTTTTGTTGGCAGGTCACACTTGAGCAGTTTGACTGTGATATATTGACTGACATGGTGTGTTTGTTGGCAGGTCTCACTTGAGCAGTTTGACTGTGATATATTGACTGACATGGTGTGTTTGTTGGCAGGTCTCACTTGAGCAGTTTGACTGTGATATATTAACTGACATGGTGTGTTTGTTGGCAGGTCTCACTTGAGCAGTTTGACTGTGATATAATTGACTGACATGGTGTGCTTGTTGGCAGGTAACACTTGAGCAGTTTGACTGTGATATATTAACTGACATGGTGTGTTAGTTGACAGGTCTCACTTGAGCAGTTTGACTGTGATATATTGATTGACATGGTGTTTTTGTTGGCAGGTCTCACTTGAGCAGTTTGACTGTGATATATTGACTGACATGATGTGCTTGTTGGCAGATCTCACTTGTGCAGTTTGACTGTGATATATTGACTGACATGGTGTTTTTGTTGGCAGGTCACACTTGAGCAGTTTGACTGTGATATATTGACTGACATGGTGTGTTTGTTGGCAGGTCTCACTTGAGCAGTTTAACTGTGATATATTGACTGACATGGTGTGTTTGTTGGCAGGTCTCACTTGAGCAGTTTGACTGTGATATATTAACTGACATGGTGTGTTTCTTGGCAGGTCTCACTTCAGCAGTTTGACTGTGATATATTGACTGACATGGTGAATTTGTTGGCCGGTCTCACTTGAACAGTTTTACTGTGATATATTGACTGACATGGTGTGTTTGTTGGCGGGTCTCACTTCAGCAGTTTGACTGTGATATATTGACTGACATGGTGTATTTGTTGACAGGTCTCACTTGAGCAGTTTGACTGTGATATATTGACTGACATGGTGTGTTTGTTGGCAGGTCTCACTTGAGCAGTTTGACTGTGATATATTGACTGACATTGTGTGTTTGTTGGCGGGTCTCACTTGAGCAGTTTGACTGTGATATATTGACTGACATGGTGTATTTGTTGGCAGGTCACACTTGAGCAGTTTGACTGTGATATATTGACTGACACGGTGTGTTTGTTGGCAGGTCACACTTGAGCAGTTTGACTGTGATATATTGACTGACATGGTGTGTTTGTTGGCGGGTCTCACTTGAGCAGTTTGACTGTGATATATTGACTGACATGGTGTATTTGTTGGCAGGTCACACTTGAGCAGTTTGACTGTGATATATTGACTGACATGGTGTGTTTGTTGGCAGGTCTCACTTAAGCAGCTTGACTGTGATATATTGACTGACATGGTGTATTTGTTGGCAGGTCACACTTGAGCAGCTTGACTGTGATATATTGACTGACATGATGTGTTTGTTGACAGGTTTCACTTGAGCAGTTTGACTGTGATATATTGACTGACATGGTGTATTTGTTGGCAGGTCACACTTGAGCAGTTTGCCTGTGATATATTGACTGACATGGTGTATTTGTTGGCAGGTCTCACTTGAGCAGTTTGACTGTGATATATTGACTGACATGGTGTATTTGTTGACAGGTTTCACTTGAGCAGTTTGACTGTGATATAATGACTGACATGGTGTTTTTGTTGGCAGGTCACACTTGAGCAGTTTGACTGTGATATATTGACAGACATGGTGTATTTGTTGGCAGGTCTCAGTTGAGCAGTTTGACTGTTATATATTGACTGACATGGTGTGTCTGTTGGCAGGTCTCACTTGAGCAGTTTGACTGTGATATATTGACTGACATGGTGTGTTTGTTGGCAGGACTCACTTAAGCAGTTTGACTGTGATATATTAACTGACATGGTGTGTTTGTTGGCAGGTCTCACTTGAGCAGTTTGACTGTGATATATTGACTGACATGGCGTATTTGTTGGCAGGTCTCACTTGAGCAGTTTGACTGTGATATATTGACTGACATGGTGTATTTGTTGGCAGGTCTCACTTGAGCAGTTTGAATGTGATATATTGACTGACATGGTGTATTTGTTGGCGGGTCTCATTGAGCAGTTTGACTGTGATATATTGACTGACATGATGTATTTTTTGGCAGGTCTCACTTGAGCAGTTTGACTGTGATATATTGACTGACATGGTGTATTTGTTGGCAGGTCTCACTTGAGCAGTTTGACTGTGATATATTGACTGACATGGTGTATTTGTTGGCAGGTCTCACTTGAGCAGTTTGACTGTGATATATTGACTGACATGGTGTATTTGTTGGCAGGTCTCACTTGAGCAGTTTGACTGTGATATATTGACTGACATGGTGTATTTGCTCGCAGGTCTCACTTGAGCAGTTTGACTGTGATATATTGACTGACATGGTGTGTCTGTTGGCAGGTCTCACTTGAGCAGTTTGACTGTGATATATTGACTGACATGGTGTGTTTGTTGGCAGGTCTCACTTGAGCAGTTTGACTGTGATATATTGACTGACATGGTGTATTTGTTGGCAGGTCTCACTTGAGCAGTTTGACTGTGATATATTGACTGACATGGTGTGTCTGTTGGCAGGTCTCACTTGAGCAGTTTGACTGTGATATATTGACTGACATGGTGTATTTGTTCGCAGGTCTCACTTGAGCAGTTTGACTGTGATATAATGACTGACATGATGTGCTTGTTGGCAGGTCTCACTTAAGCAGTTTGACTGTGATAAATTGACTGACATGGTGTGTCTGTTGGCAGGTCTCACTTGAGCAGTTTGACTGTGATATATTGACTGACATGGTGTATTTCTTGGCAGGTCACACTTGAGCAGTTTGACTGTGATATATTGACTGACATGGTGTGTTTGTTGGCACGTCTCACGTGAGCAGTTTGACGGTGATATATTGACTGACATGGTGTGTTTGTTGGCAGGTCTCACTTAAGCAGTTTGACTGTGATATATTGACTGACATGGTGTGTTTGTTGGCAGGTCTCACGTGAGCAGTTTGACTGTGATATATTGACTGACATGGTGTGTTTGTTGGCAGGTCTCACGTGAGCAGTTTGACTGTGATATATTGACTGACATGGTGTGTTTGTTGGCAGGTCTCACTTAAGCAGTTTGACTGTGATATATTGACTGACATGGTGTGTTTGCTGGCAGGTCTCACGTGAGCAGTTTGACTGTGATATATTGACTGATATGGTGTATTTGTTGGCAGGTCTCACTTGAGCAGTTTGACTGTGATATATTGACTGACATGGTGTATTTGTTGGCAGGTCTCACTTGAGCAGTTTGACTGTGATATATTGACTGACATGGTGTGTTTGTTGACAGGTCTCACTTGAGCAGTTTGACTGTGATATATTGACTGATATGGTGTATTTGTTGGCAGGTCTCACTTGAGCAGTTTGACTGTGATATATTGACTGACATGGTGTATTTGTTGGCAGGTCTCACTTGAGCAGTTTGACTGTGATATATTGACTGACATGGTGTGTTTGTTGACAGGTCTCACTTGAGCAGTTTGACTGTGATATATTGACTGATATGGTGTATTTGTTGGCAGGGCACACTTGAGCAGTTCACTGTGATATATTGACTGACATTGTGTGTTTGTTGGCAGGTCTCACTTGAGCAGTTTGACTGTGATATATTGACTGACATGGTGTGTTTGTTGGCAGGTCTCACTTGAGCAGTTTGACTGTGATATATTGACTGACATGGTGTCTTTGTTGGCAGGTCACACTTGAGCAGTTTGACTGTGATATATTGACTGACATGGTGTGTTTGTTGGCAGGTCTCACTTGAGCAGTTTGACTGTGATATATTAACTGACATGGTGTGCTTGTTGGCAGGTCTCACTTGAGCAGTTTGACTGTGATATATTGACTGACGTGGTGTATTTGTTGGCAGGTCTCACTTGAGCATTCTGACTTTGATATAATTGACTGACATGGTGTGCTTGTTGGCAGGTAACACTTGAGCAGTTTGACTGTGATATATTAACTGACATGGTGTGTTAGTTGACAGGTCTCACTTGAGCAGTTTGACTGTGATATATTGACTGACATGGTGTTTTTGTTGGCAGGTCTCACTTGAGCAGTTTGACTGTGATATATTGACTGACATGATGTGCTTGTTGGCAGATCTCACTTGTGCAGTTTGACTGTGATATATTGACTGACATGGTGTTTTTGTTGGCAGGTCACACTTGAGCAGTTTGACTGTGATATATTGACTGACATGGTGTGTTTGTTGGCAGGTCTCACTTGAGCAGTTTGACTGTGATATATTGACTGACATGGTGTGTTTGTTGGCAGGTCTCACTTGAGCAGTTTGACTGTGATATATTAACTGACATGGTGTGTTTGTTGGCAGGTCTCACTTGAGCAGTTTGACTGTGATATAATTGACTGACATGGTGTGCTTGTTGGCAGGTAACACTTGAGCAGTTTGACTGTGATATATTAACTGACATGGTGTGTTAGTTGACAGGTCTCACTTGAGCAGTTTGACTGTGATATATTGACTGACATGGTGTTTTTGTTGGCAGGTCTCACTTGAGCAGTTTGACTGTGATATATTGACTGACATGATGTGCTTGTTGGCAGATCTCAGTTGTGCAGTTTGACTGTGATATATTGACTGACATGGTGTTTTTGTTGGCAGGTCACACTTGAGCAGCTTGACTGTGATATATTGACTGACATGGTGTGTTTGTTGGCAGGTCTCACTTGAGCAGTTTAACTGTGATATATTGACTGACATGGTGTGTTTGTTGGCAGGTCTCACTTGAGCAGTTTGACTGTGATATATTAACTGACATGGTGTGTTTCTTGGCAGGTCTCACTTCAGCAGTTTGACTGTGATATATTGACTGACATGGTGAATTTGTTGGCCGGTCTCACTTGAACAGTTTTACTGTGATATATTGACTGACATGGTGTGTTTGTTGGCGGGTCTCACTTCAGCAGTTTGACTGTGATATATTGACTGACATGGTGTATTTGTTGACAGGTCTCACTTGAGCAGTTTGACTGTGATATATTGACTGACATGGTGTGTTTGTTGGCAGGTCTCACTTGAGCAGTTTGACTGTGATATATTGACTGACATTGTGTGTTTGTTGGCGAGTCTCACTTGAGCAGTTTGACTGTGATATATTGACTGACATGGTGTATTTGTTGGCAGGTCACACTTGAGCAGTTTGACTGTGATATATTGACTGACACGGTGTGTTTGTTAGCAGGTCACACTTGAGCAGTTTGACTGTGATATATTGACTGACATGGTGTGTTTGTTGGCGGGTCTCACTTGAGCAGTTTGACTGTGATATATTGACTGACATGGTGTATTTGTTGGCAGGTCACACTTGAGCAGTTTGACTGTGATATATTGACTGACATGGTGTGTTTGTTGGCAGGTCTCACTTAAGCAGCTTGACTGTGATATATTGACTGACATGGTGTATTTGTTGGCAGGTCACACTTGAGCAGCTTGACTGTGATATATTGACTGACATGATGTGTTTGTTGACAGGTTTCACTTGAGCAGTTTGACTGTGATATATTGACTGACATGGTGTATTTGTTGGCAGGTCACACTTGAGCAGTTTGCCTGTGATATATTGACTGACATGGTGTATTTGTTGGCAGGTCTCACTTGAGCAGTTTGACTGTGATATATTGACTGACATGGTGTATTTGTTGACAGGTTTCACTTGATCAGTTTGACTGTGATATAATGACTGACATGGTGTTTTTGTTGGCAGGTCACACTTGAGCAGTTTGACTGTGATATATTGACAGACATGGTGTATTTGTTGGCAGGTCTCAGTTGAGCAGTCTGACTGTTATATATTGACTGACATGGTGTGTCTGTTGGCAGGTCTCACTTGAGCAGTTTGACTGTGATATATTGACTGACATGGTGTGTTTGTTGGCAGGACTCACTTAAGCAGTTTGACTGTGATATATTAACTGACATGGTGTGTTTGTTGGCAGGTCTCACTTGAGCAGTTTGACTGTGATATATTGACTGACATGGCGTATTTGTTGGCAGGTCTCACTTGAGCAGTTTGACTGTGATATATTGACTGACATGGTGTATTTGTTGGCAGGTCTCACTTGAGCAGTTTGAATGTGATATATTGACTGACATGGTGTATTTGTTGGCGGGTCTCATTGAGCAGTTTGACTGTGATATATTGACTGACATGATGTATTTTTTGGCAGGTCTCACTTGAGCAGTTTGACTGTGATATATTGACTGACATGGTGTATTTGTTGGCAGGTCTCACTTGAGCAGTTTGACTGTGATATATTGACTGACATGGTGTCTTTGTTGGCAGGTCTCACTTGAGCAGTTTGACTGTGATATATTGACTGACATGGTGTATTTGTTGGCAGGTCTCACTTGAGCAGTTTGACTGTGATATATTGACTGACATGGTGTATTTGTTCGCAGGTCTCACTTGAGCAGTTTGACTGTGATATATTGACTGACATGGTGTGTCTGTTGGCAGGTCTCACTTGAGCAGTTTGACTGTGATATATTGACTGACATGGTGTGTTTGTTGGCAGGTCTCACTTGAGCAGTTTGACTGTGATATATTGACTGACATGGTGTATTTGTTGGCAGGTCTCACTTGAGCAGTTTGACTGTGATATATTGACTGACATGGTGTGTCTGTTGGCAGGTCTCACTTGAGCAGTTTGACTGTGATATATTGACTGACATGGTGTATTTGTTCGCAGGTCTCACTTGAGCAGTTTGACTGTGATATATTGACTGACATGATGTGCTTGTTGGCAGGTCTCACTTAAGCAGTTTGACTGTGATAAATTGACTGACATGGTGTGTCTGTTGGCAGGTCTCACTTGAGCAGTTTGACTGTGATATATTGACTGACATGGTGTATTTGTTGGCAGGTCACACTTGTGCAGTTTGACTGTGATATATTGACTGACATGGTGTGTTTGTTAGCAGGTCTCACTTGAGCAGTTTGACTGTGATATATTGCCTGACATGGTGTGTTTGTTCGCAGGTCTCACTTGAGCAGTTTGACTGTGATATATTGACTGACATGGTGTGTTTGTTGGCAGGTCTCACTTGAGCAGTTTGACGGTGATATATTGACTGACATGGTGTATTTGTTGGCAGGTCTCACTTGAGCAGTTTGACTGTGATATATTGACTGACATGGTGTGTTTGTTGGCAGGTCTCACTTGAGCAGTTTGACTGTGATATATTAACTGACATGGTGTATTTGTTGGCAGGTCACACTTGTGCAGTTTGACTGTGATATATTGACTGACATGGTGTGTTTGTTAGCAGGTCTCACTTGAGCAGTTTGACTGTGATATATTGACTGACATGGTGTGTTTGTTGGCAGGTCTCACTTGAGCAGTTTGACTGTGATATATTGACTGACATGGTGTGTTTGTTGGCAGTTCTCACTTGAGCAGTTTGACTGTGATATATTGACTGACATGGTGTGTTTGTTGGCAGGTCTCACTTGAGCAGTTTGACTGTGATATATTGACTGACATGGTGTGTTTGTTGGCAGGTCTCACTTGAGCAGTTTGACTCTGATATATTGACTGACATGGTGTATTTGTTTGACTGTGATATATTGACTGACATGGTGTGTTTGTTAGCAGGTCTCACTTGATAAGTTTGACTGTGATATATTGACTGACATGGTGTGTCTGTTGGCAGGTCTCACTTGAGCAGTTTACTGTGATATATTGACTGACATGGTGTGTTTGCTGGCAGGTCTCATTTGAGCAGTTTTACTGTGATATATTGACTGACATAGTGTGTTTGTTGGCAGGTCTCACTTGAGCAGTTTGACTGTGATATATTGACTGACATGGTGTGTTTGTTGGCAGGTCTCACTTGAGCAGTTTGACTGTGATATATTGACTGACATGGTGTGTTTGTTGGCAGGTCTCACTTGAGCAGTTTGACTGTGATATATTGACTGACATGGTGTATTTGTTGGCAGGTCACACCTGAGCAGTTTGACTATGATATATTGACTGACATGGTGTATTTGCTAGCAGGTCTCACTTGAGCAGTTTGACTGTGATATATTGACTGACATGGTGTGTTTGTTGGCAGGTCTCACTTGAGCAGTTTGACTGTGATATATTGACTGACATGGTGTGTTTGCTGGCAGGTCTCACTTGAGCAGTTTGACTGTGATATATTGACTGACATCGTGTGTCTGTTGGCAGGTCTCACTTGAGCAGTTTGACTGTGATATATTGACTGACATGGTGTGTTTGTTGGCAGGTCTCACTTGAGCAGTTTTACTGTGATATATTGACTGACATGGTGTATTTGCTGGCAGGTCTCATTTGAGCAGTTTTACTGTGATATATTGACTGACATGGTGTGTCTGTTGGCAGGTCTCACTTGAGCAGTTTGACTGTGATATATTGACTGACATGGTGTGTTTGTTGGCAGGTCTCACTTAAGCAGTTTGACACAGACTCAGAGGAACAAGGCCTATGACAGGAGTAGATACGGTGTGTGTACGACTAATAAGGAGTATGGCCAGTACTGGGTACCGCAGGACTCTGCCTCAGAATCACCGTACCAGTCCCCGCGTGCTCAACCCCCGGTGAAGGATCACCACTACGCCAGCGAGGGGTACACCGGGAGTGATGTGAGAGCCTCACAGCATCGACCCGGGGGTGACGTCAGGCCATCACAGCCGCGACCCGCTGGCCGGTCTGATTTCTGGAGCAGGGAGCGCGTGATGAGCCCCGGGGCGAGGCGCAGGATGACGGAACCTCTGCCTCCCATCACCAACTCCAACAAGGTGTACGAGGGTACCGGCCGTAACCCGCTGGGTCACTACCTAGACGACAGCATACTGCGGCTACCTGGCATTAAGGAAGTGGAGATACTCCTACACATGGACGACTCCTCAGTGGTCAGGTTAAAGACTGTACCACACCGCCCCTATCAGTTTGACTGAATCCTACAATGTGATATTAACCCCTGACTAGTAGTCTTTCTATATTTCCATCAGCACATTTTTGAAAATAAAATACCTCTTAGATTTGTGTGACTGATATACATTGTGATTTCAATTTCTCGAATGATCAATCCCACATATTTTAAGTTACTTGAAGTTGTGGATTGCGTCAGCAAGACACAACATTCAATCCAGTTTTCTAAAAACAATTTTATCGGAGTTCAGTTAGGTTTTATTTTGCAGAGAGTTAACACTCTCAACTCATTAAGTGCTGCCTCAATTTCACCTAAATATTCCTAAATTCACTTGAAGCCGATAATGAAAAAATCTGCTACATTTTTAAGTGAAACCTGGTAATATCTTACAATATTATTCGTGCAATATTTGAGATCTACACATGTATTCAATTACTAAGATTATTTGGGTGTCAAGACAGCCTAAGCTTACATAGATTTGCTTCATATTAAATATGGACGTTTTCTTTCGCTTATTGTCTCTGTATATATTTACCGTACTCTTACACAGTAAATTATATTTAAACAAATGCCAGTGTGTTTTAATTTTAATACAAAAAAATCAACAAATTAAATTATTTGATATGGAAAAATGACAAAAAGCAAAACATCCATCGAAATGGACATAATTTAGCTATGAAATGTTACAAATGAAAGTGCAGATTATCCTGGGCAATGGAATCTACACACCATCATAATGTTGATTAAATGCAAATCATAAAATATAATTTGTGAATAAGATGGACCAAAAAATGACGGGAGTAATAATCATACTATTAAAGGCTCTTTGCGAAATAAATATAAGTAGTTTATATAGTATCTTAATATAGTGATAGCATATAAGCACTGTCACTGCCACATGTTGGCATCTATCTATGGCTCTACTGCTCAGGCGCGGGCCCAGAGGGGTGGGGGGCACCCCTTTTTGTGCCAAATTCTTTAAAAAGTCCCCTAAATTGGCCTGAATATGCCGAAAAAATCTTGGGGGCGAGCCCCCAAACCCTCTGCGCCCCTCCCTTTTCAAATCCTGGATTCGCCCCTGCTGCTCCAGTTCATTTTCACATCCATTCTTCTGGGGGTGGTTTATTCTGTTTGATTATAAACATGTTACCTTATTTGGATGTATTTCGACTCCCTAGTAAAATTACCACGCTCCAGCTCTGACCTTGAGCGTGTTTTCAGTAAAATTAATTTTCAGGTCATATAATGTAATGGCAGATCATTTAACTACATTCGTCATGGGTGTTAACACTTGATTCTTGTCCCTTACAGCGCGGGATCGACTTTAGTCGTCAGAATCTGACGTCTGTAGACGTCAGATTCTGACGACTGAAGTCCCATCTCCGCACTGAAAGAGTAAAGTATATATAATGGCCGTAGACCCATATCATAGGTATTCAAATGAATCAGAAAGAGCTAACTAAGACATTCATGATGATTTCAAATTGTAAAAACCCTTTGGTCTCCATGGTTTATACGAATGTATTTCAGCGCTCTAAGGGTTAAGTGGTGAACACGTCGATAGCTGATAGCCGTTTCAGCCTTTATATTTATCCTTGAAATAATATATATTTGAACAGAAATGAGCATTAAAATTGCGCTATTAGCATATATTTTGATACACTGCTCGCCCTAGACACTGCTACTTCGCATGTTAAAATTTGCAGATGGGTGACGTCATATGTCCCCCACTCTCAATTTCAAGTATTGTAGTAAGCTTGTGATTGGCCGGCTGTCTTACCCAGACATAATTATTTTGATTGAAATTGTACATATTTGGTTGTGGATCGTGCTGCCCTTCCATGGCAAAAGGGCGTATCCCAAGATGTCAGAAAAGTAGTAAGTGCATTGCTTTTCTGACATTTTGACATTCATCATTGCTTTATCATCCTCCAAATACACCTTGAAGGTTTTCTACAACAAAGTTGTAAGTGAAAATGTTAAAAAGCAGTAAGTGCATTGCCTTTTGGCAATGCACTTACTGCATTTTAACATTTGGAGATACGCCTTTTTGCCATGGAAGGGCAGCGTGGTAGCCAGACATAATTCCAATCGGTAAAAATTTTGCTTCTACAACATATTCCTTAAGAGTTGACATTGTACGTTATTGTGGTGGGGTTTTGTTAAAATAAATTGAATGTGTTCCAGGTCATTAACCCTTATAGCGCTGAATTTTTTTTTAAAACATCGCAACCAAATGTTTTTTTCAATATGAAATCATCATAAATGTCTTCGTCAGCTCTTTCCGATTCATCTGAATACCTATGTTATAGGTCTACGACCATTAGAAATAGTTTTACTCTTACAGTGCGCGGAGCGGCTTTAGTTTAGTCGTCAGAATCAGACGTCTAAAGACGTCTCATGGAAGCTGAAACAATAAAGTATAACACAAACTGCACAGTTCTATGTTTCACAGCTGTTTATAAAATCAACAAGATTAATTTATAAATACATATAGAGTAGTAAAAGCCCTGGAAGCATAGAACCATTGAGGGAAGCTACGTTGACATTCCTCACTGAGAAAGTAGGCCTACATTCAATGAAATCACTGGCAACTACTTGGTTAGAGATGCCAGATAACACATGTAACATTATTTTGCTCCCTTCTTGACTACCGGTACTGGTATGAATTTACCTATGGTTGGGTGTGGAAAGCGTGATGAATCAGAAACAAAGATAACTTTCTCTTATACAATTAGCAAGTATTACCACTTGACAAGGCGCTTCTAGTGAAATATTGCTGTTTATGCGGGCGTAATATTAGACTATCCGCCCTACTCTGGTAGGGCTAATAGACTCTCTGTGTCTACACGCAGTTGCCTGCATAATCGGCTGCTAGCCAGGTGTACAACTGGTGTACTCGAGCTGCAGGTATAGGTACACTTGTGATCTATGAGGGCGGACATAAATATAACAAGGAGAATTTTATAGTGTAAAACAATGGTCAACAACGAGGACATAAAAGTGCAAAAAATAACATAAATACAAATTCAATGGATTTGAGTCTGGTACATGCAGATTCTATTTTCATAAATTCTGGACATTTATTGAAGTTTAAGAGGTGTGCGCTCAAATAATTTTGGAAAGTGTGCATATTATGATGAAATTTAGATCAAATGGGTGTAGCAGATTATATTTTTACATCACTCACTCTAGTAGCAGAACAATTACATGTATATTCATTTTAATTATTAAAAAGAATGACATTATGGACCATGTGATAAAAAGCTGTATTTTAACATTAAGGATTCAAAATTAATTAACAAATGAAAACACATTCCTTGTTACCAGTACTTTGATTCACTCTGTTTTAGTTTTTCGTGACTTGCCTACATAAATATACAATCATATACATGTATGTTATTTTGAGATTACAATACCTTTTTTTCCTTTTCTTTCACATATATGTTTTAAATCTAGAACTTTCAATAGACAGCCAATATTCCATGTCAGGCTGTCTTATATAAAGATAAAGGCCTAAGCAGAATGTTGGATTGTGATTATCAGTCTGATTTCAGTAACCCTCTTAACCCTAACCATTACAGCGCTGATTTTTTTAATAAAAACCATGGAGACCAAAGGGTTTATTTCAATTTATTATCATCATAAATGTCTTATTCAGCTCTTTCCGATTCATTTGAATACCTATGTTATGGGTCTACCGCCATTAGAAATATTTTTTATTCTCAGTGCAGGGGATAGAATCAGAATCTGACGTCTGTAGACGTCAGATTCTGACGACTATAGTCGATACCCGGGCTGTAAGGGTTAATCCAATAAGCCCAACTAAAATAGTTTTATTCTGTATTATTAGCCGTATAATTCAGTTATTTGGAACAAAATGACTGTATAAACTTTAAAAATCAATATTTGCAAATGTTTGCCCTCAAATTAAGCAATTTCCCCCACCTTGAAGTTGTGGGTTGCAGTGCTGAGACATAACTCCCAAGTGCAGGGGGGGGGAATAAAATTATTTAGCTTAGTAGTTTAGGATTAAATTCAATGCATTGCGTAAAAACTCAATTCACTCTAAAATATCTGAGTATTTAGATCAGTAACCACATCATATCGTGTATGGTTTGATAATCAAACTTAATTGTTATGAATACCGGTATGCATTTGTACGCAATGTTTTTGATGAAGTTAACCACATTTTCTGCAAATGTCTATTATTAATTTAAAGTGATTGGACAGGAAAAATTGCAGACTCAATTATTTTTTAGAGTACACAATAACTTTTGATAATGAGGGGTAATACAGATACATCACCCCTTTTCCTGCTAACTTAATTTATATAAATTTTTACTCAATTAAAGTTGTGTCTCGCGAGACCCACAACTTTAAGTGGGTGAAAATTTATCAGATTTGTTTAATTTGAGACCAAATATTTGCAAATCCTGATGACTAAACACTCATTTTGTTCCCAACATCAGTGATTTAATCGGCTAATAAAAAACGACAATATTATAAGCAGGATAAGGGTTAACCCTTAAAGCGCTGTTCAAATTTTTTTCGTATAAAAAATGGAAACGAAAGGGTTTTATTCAATTTGAAATCATCATTAATGTCTTAGTTAGCTCTTTCTGATTTATTTGAATACCTTTGTATAGGTCTACGGCCATTAGAACTATTTCTGCTCTTACAGTGCATGGATCGACTTTAGTCGTCAGAATCGGATGTCTACAGACGTCAGATTCTGACGACTAAAGTCGATCCATGCAATAGATTCTGACGATTAAAGTCGATCCATGCAACAGTGCATGGATCGATTTAAGTCGTCAGAATTTGATGTCTGTAGACATTAGAATCTGACGACTAAAGTCGATCCATGCAACAGATTCTGACGACTAAAGTCGATCCACGCAACAGTGCATGGATTGATTTTAGTCGTAAGAATCTGACGTCTACAGACGTCAGATTCTGACGACTAAAGTCGATCCATGCACTGTGAGAGTTAAAACCTTATCCGTAGCACTGACATTACATTCATGTACTTTGATCCCCAATCCTACATGTGAAATGTTCAACATCAGGTGGACAATATAATAATAAAAGTTCTTTTGATCTTCATACAGTGATCAGACCAATAGATCTGGTGTGAGATCTCGGTCCGCAGGCAGCGGGGAGAAATACCAGTCCACTTTGTCTTGCGTCACGCCTTCTAGTGTCGCCGGATCCCACTTAGGATTCTGGTCCTTGTCAACTATAACTGGAACAACAACAAAAAACACTCATTAGAAATTAAATGAATCGGGCTTTAGGCCACTTTTGTGCACATACATGCTAAATTGGGCCAGGAGAGCCTCCTGAGGATGGTGAGATGACACTGCCCTCCAGACACAGGATACGAAATTCAAACTCTGAAGGTCTGAGGCCGAGCACGTTACCTCTCGGTCATGGAGGCTCCCCACAATACTGAGTTTCACGAGTGGATGAGGAAGAAACATTTTTATTTCTTTCAAACCACCGAGACCGGGAAACGAACCCTGAACTTTGGCGTGAAAGGCAGTGGTGCTAACCACTACCCTAGGGCCCCGCCCAAAAAAACACTCATTAGACTTGTCTTATTATATCTTTGAAATATTAAACCTTGTTTACACGTGAACCCTCTCAGTGTGGGGACCGATTTTAAATGTCAGAATCTGACGTCTGTACTGAAAGAATAAAAATATTTATAATGGTCGTAGACCCATAACATAGATATTCAAATGAACCGGAAAGAGCTCAATAGAACATTTATGCTGATTTCAAATTAAAAAAAACCTTTTAGTCTTCATGGTTTAAACAAAAATAATGAAGTGTTGTAAGAGGTGAACCTTGTCTAATTGTCACCTTGTCCTAATAAATTGTTTATCTCTATTTTTATTCATTTGATCCTGGAATTCTTAAGGCATTTTGCATCTCTAAATGATAAATAATATTACTATTCATGAGCAAGAGGCCCAGGAGCCTTGATGCTTGGCAGCAACATTACAAATTGAATTGCTAAGATTTAAATGAATGAGATTTAAGAATACAAAAACGTACAAATTTCTGCCGTGGATGTACATAAAAAAAAAAAAATTCAGCAATGCAGGGGGTAAGTTATTAACCCTTACAAGCTGAAATATTTTTGCATAAATTGTATTAGTTAGCTCTTAACGCTTCATTTGAATACCAATATTATAGTTCTACAGCCATTATAAACATTTAATTCTTTCAGTGCAGGATTGATTTTAACATCATCAGTCCCAGTCCTGAAAGGGTTCATCTGTTCTCAATCTTGAACACTATCAAAATATTTAGCTTTCACTACTTCATAGTATAGAGATCTCTATCCTCTATACATAATAACAAATCACATAAACTCACCCGCTCTCACACCTTCATAGAGATCTTTGTCCTCTATACATATTAATAAATAACATAAACCTCACACCTTCGTAGAGATCTTTGTCCTCTATACATATTATCGAATCACATAAACTCACCTGCCCTCACACCTTCATAGAGATCTCCATCCTCTATACATAATAACAAATCACAGAAACTCACCCGCTCTCACACCTTCATAGATATCTCTATCCTCTATACATAATAACAAATCACATAAACTCACCCGCTCTCACGTCTTCAGAGATCTCTATCCTCTATACATAATAACAAATCACATAAACTCACCCGCTCTCACACCTTCATAGAGATCTTTGTCCTCTATACATAATAAAAAATCACATAAACTTACCTGCCCTCACACCTTCAGAGATCTCTATCCTCTATACATAATAAAAAATCACATAAACTCACCCGCCCTCACTCCTTCATAGATCTCTATCCCCTATACATAATAACAAATCACATAAACTTCCTCCGCCCTCACGCCTTTAGAGATCTCTATCCTCTATACATAATAACAAATCACATAAACCCACCCGCTCTCACGCCTTCATAGATCTCTATCCTCTATACATAATAACAAATCACATAAACTCACCCGCTCTCACGCCTTCATAGAGATCTTTGTCCTCTATACATAATAACAAATCACATAAACTTACCTGCCCTCACACCTGCGTAGAGATCTTCAATAACAAATCACATAAACTTACCAGCTCTCACACCTTCGTAGAGATCTTTGTCCTCTATACACCTCTGACTCAATCTGTACTCCATCGTAAACACATCACGGAAACTCATGTTACCGCCTTCCTGAACCTGACGCAGAGATACCTTCATCGACGTTGGTGACTGGAAGAAAACAAACAATTACATAAATTATAACAAATCGTTAACCCTTATAACGCTGGATTATTTTGTATCATGAAGATCAAAGGGCTTTTTCAATTTGAAATCATCATAAATGTCTTGATTAGTTCTTTCCGATTCATTTGAATACCTATGTAATGGGTCTACGACCACTGGAAATAATTTAATACTTTCAGTGCGGGGACCGTCTTTATACATCAGATTCTAACATCTACAGACATCAGATTCTGACGTATAAAGACGGTCCCCGCGCTGAAAGGGTTGAACAGCATTATATTATAGCAACATTAAATACATTGAATGTAATTTATCACTTATCATTATCTGATAAAAAGTTTCATAACAACATCTAAAATTCAGAGACCATAAATTCAATCTTGTTTTTAATTTAACATCAAGCATCAGTTTTTAAAATGATGCTTAATGATCAAAATTAGTAAATTTTTAGTCTTAAATTACAAAGGCTTCAATAAAATTAAAGGATTTTCACCCACTTGACATTGTGATTTGTAAAAAAAATGTACCGGTACTACAGTCTATGACACAATTATCTGGAGCGCATGCTTTTCATCGATTTCTCCGTCAATTCTGAACCGATTTCCTAGAAATTTTTCACAGGACATTTCCAAGTTATGTCCTAACATCGGTAAAAAATACGTTATATGCAGAATTGCAAAAGTTAGACCATTTGACATGTAGTAAATTGAAAATATGACGATCCTCTATAAACCCATTACGCTAATTCTGGAATTTCATTACATGTCAAACTTTTGAAATATTGCAAATAATTTTGCAAATTTTTTACCGCTGTTACGACATGACTTGGAAATGTCATGTGCAAAATTTCTAGAAAATCGGTTCAGAATTGACTGAGAAATCGACGAAAAGCATGCGCTCCCGATAATTGTGTCATAGACTATAACTTTAAATGGACTGGACCAACACCTAGCTTTAGTCATGGTTGTCAAAAAGTGAACTTGCCTGGTCGATTAATTTTTATTGTTAATTTTTATTGTTAATATATTATTAGACTAAAGTTTTTCAACAATAAAAGAACAAATTGAATGACCATTGATGCACCTGGCCAGGTTTGAATCGGGCTAAAATTGGCCAATTTTTTAAATTAAAAATTGGCTAAAATTAAAGCATCATTATACATTCCTTCAAATAAACTTAATTTTCCTACAACTGATGGTTTTAAAAGGAAAATTTCCACGAAAATCTTTTACCACTATATATAGCAATTTTCTTTAATTTTTCACCCACTTCATTTTTCACCCATCTTCATCCACTACAAGTCGTGAATTGCGACAGCAATTCGCGGCTTGTAGTGAATGAAGATGACAATGGTAAATTTAGGTTTGAAAGGGTTAATTGGGTGAGGTACATTTACCTGTGATTACCCCTTTAACCCTTACAGCGCGGGATAGACTTTAGTCGTCAGAATCTGATGTCTGTAGACGTCAGATTCTGACATCTAAAGTTGATCCCCGCACTGTAACAGAAAAAAATATAATAAAATGGCCGTAGACCCATAACATAGGTATTCAAACGAATCGGGAAGAGCTATCTAAGACAGTTATGATGATTTCAAATTGAAACTAGAGCCTGACAGCACTGAAGTAGAGCTTGTGCCGGGCTTCAGGGTCATCGTTTTAAGGAAAGCTAAGATGCAGCTGTTTCACAATTAAGCAACAAATATATTGGTCTAAATGAGGTGTTGAATCCGACAGTAACTATCCTGTATCTCGTGTCTGACTGTCGTCGGCTCAATTTTGTTTTCAATGTTTAGTCGGGGAGGGGGGGTGTGTGGGTGGTGGTCATGCGTTGCACGTGTAATGTTGTGAATTCCCGGCGAAACGAGCCATAGAGTGCACAGGGTCAGCCTTGATCTGTCACATCTATTTTTCACACCTCAAGTCGACACCTGTATTGATAGACTGCACATTGATTTCAGTGCACATAATAAACTCCTGATAAATATGCCCCCCAGCTGCGTCTCTGTGTTTATTAGTAGGCCTATATCCGGTCTATTAGGGATAATTGGGTAGGCCTACCCTAATGGAAATAGGTCAAATCTGTGAAACTCAATGACCTCGACCTCCTTTGGTTTCACCGAGCTGGCTAATACAATGAAGTATGAGGGATGGTTATTATATAATCTTGTTTTCACCGAGTGACGTCACTGCGTTTTACAGAATGAAGTATGGGGGAGGGGGTGTTATATAACCTTGTTTTCACCGAGTGACGTCACTGCGTTTGACAGCTAGCTACTCCCTGTGTGACCCTGGGCTGGGACCAGGGTCTGGGACTGTGGTGCAGTTCATTATTCAAAGCAGATCGATTAAACATAAACTGTTTATATTAACCTGACAGTTTGGGTGTTATAGGCATATGTTACTAGGCATACCCCAGTCAATGACAGGTAGGGGAAGGTACAAAACAACGTGTCTAGCAAATAATTTAGTAGCCTAGGCAAATTGCATGCTAGTAGGCGTACTGCTATTTGCTCAGATGTGATGGCAGTGTGTAGTGTTCAGTTTGAAATAACTGAGTCAGGAGACAGATTAACTACTTCCACTGCCACAGTCATTGAGCCAATGTTGATTTTATGCTATAGACCAGCGTAATAACAGTGTGAGACTGCAGGACAACATTAATTAGACACACTATAATAGAACTCAGTATAATAGAACTCACAACTCGATAAGCCTAGATATATTGAGATTGCAAAGTTATCGATATAATTAGTGAGTTAATAACTTAATGTTGAGTTGAAAACAATAATAGCCTGATTTAAATGTCACTTCTGGGGCTTCGCATATGGCTATGAGATTCATTAAGCATAGCATGATTAGGCTATGCAATGCCTGAGGGGTGTTTTAAAAGTTTTCAAAACATATTCAGACTGTAGGCACCAGTAGGACCTAGGCCTAAGTGTTTACTACCAATGAATTGTTGTTTTTTTTTGCTGGTTTAATGTTAGATCATCGTCTATGAAGCTCGCCCAACATTCATGCCACATCGAGTGAATGTTTCTTTTGTTGGGCAGTGAGTGGCCGATAGGCATATTATAAAGGCCCCATACAAGACGTTGAATCAAAGTTGGCTCAACAGTGGTCCAACGTCGTAGATGGTGGACAAACGTTGAGCCAACATTGATTCAAGGTCTCCTTGTGTCAGCTGAGTGCTGTTGTTTATGCCTCTGGGACAGACTGACCATACAGGCAAAAACGCATACCGCTGGACAATCACATGCAGCCAGACAGTTGGTCAGCGTTGCCGTATTAGGCCTACTATTAATGACAGGTGCACTCCCCAGCAAACAGAAAACGTTGACCCAATGTTGTTTTAATGCCGGGCCGACGTTGGAGACGACGGGCCAACATTCAAACAACTTTGCATCATAGTAGGTCACGTGTCGTATACAGTATTGGCAGGTCGGTATTGCTGTGCTAGCGAGGCAGGTCAAAGCACTGAGGGTCAAAGTGTATTGCTAAGGTCATGTGTCACGCGTGACGTCACCTAACAGACATGGCTGACATTGATACATTACAGATAGGAATTGATGCGTCATTTATATCAGTGTTCATCTGATCAGCTGGACCAAAATCTCAAAATCTGGCTTCGTGATGCAAGAAAAAATGTATTCTAAACACACATATGGAGTTAGATATGTTCCTAATTCCACAAATTTAAAGTTATTGCCGTGAAATTAATCATACAGAAAACCACTCAGACCCACATTGACTGAAAAAGTAGAGCAAACGCTCTACTAAAAAAACCTTTGGCCTCCAAAGTTTTCATAAGAAAATTCAGTGCTTTAATGGTTAATCCTCAAGTTATCTAATTTAATTTCCAAAAACTTCCAAGATTTGGCTCACAACAGTGATTATTCAAATTTGTCAAAATGAATGGAAAACTTTTAAGAATGTCATGCTAGACATACATTTTTAACAAGTTTCAATCCAAATAAAAGCCACTGCAACTGACAAAATATGTTGTGGAAGAAGCTCAGTTATCACATTATTACATATGGGGAGGTGTCTATTTTTATATAAATAGAACTATTTGTCTTTATTATGGTTTCTGCAGCTTTTGGATAAGCAAATTTAAGACCTTTTTGAGAACAACAAATTAACAAATTTAGGACCTATTCGGGGATTCAAATTTGTTTTTAATGCAATACAATCCAATCTAATGTGTCAATGTTGGTCCATAATCGATGATGCTGGCAACTCTGTTTATT
This sequence comes from Flabesymbios commensalis, assembly GCA_964017125.1. Lineage (NCBI taxonomy): Eukaryota > Metazoa > Annelida > Polychaeta > Terebellida > Flabelligeridae > Flabesymbios > Flabesymbios commensalis. The sequence continues at coordinate 60,336,168 of OZ024918.1, forward strand.
TGAAAGTGGAAATAGCTTTGCGATTCCAGCTTCAAATAAATGAAAAATATTAAGAAAACAAGAACAAGACTCAAGAACATGACATAAAATGTGATAAATCACGATTTTTTTCAGCAATGATTGAATTTATCTGAGAAGTGCCTATTAGCAACATGCAGAACAGATTTCAGCACAATACATGAAAAACTTTGGAAGTTATCGTACCCAAAAGAAAATACCAATGCCGACGCTGATGGCGACGGTGGCGCGGACACCGACCGAACCGAACTTCATTTGCTATAGACAAGTTTAAAAAAGGCAGGCTAAAATATTGCTCATGAAAGACACATTTTCGTCTACAGAAGATGCTTTTTAACCCTTATCCTGCGAAGTTAATCAATTTAAATTTTCAGCCATTTGAAGTGTTGTATCTCGCTACCGTGACCCACTACTTCAAGTGGGTGAAAATTATTCATATTTGTTTAATTTGAGATCAAACATTTACAAATCTTTATGTTTAAACACACAGTTCGTTCCCATCATTGAGTGTGAATGGGAACCCTCACTGTTCTCTTGCTCACCATTTTTTTCAGTGTCGCTAACTGTTTCATCGCCCATTCAGAACCATCAGCCTCTAATTGCGAGAATATTTCCTCGACGGTTGGAGCATTGAATAATCTGTTAATGTTCTCTTTATGAGGCGCCAATACAAACTCCTTATTCACATCAGCGTCACTCTGTAATACACACATGAAAGCAAAATATGCCTTTTTATATACTGAGGTTCTTTTCTATTTCTCCTCTTCATTCATCACCCTTTGGAAGTGTAAGGTTGTATACACCACTTTGTAAAGTGGTAGTTACATCCTTTTACATCCAAGTTACCGATATATTTACCTGTGATTGCAGATCCGTGAGTACTTTTTCTACGGAGGAGAAGTCACCATCATTGAGCCCTATCAAAGTCTGCTCTAATTCTTCAAGCTGAAAACAACAAATATACCTTGTTTATTGAATTAACTACTTACTGCATGTACAGCATAACTTGTCTTGACGGGTCACCAGTTTGAACGGCCACCTCCACTCAACGGTCACCATTTTTTGACCTCCAATTACCGGCCACATCTATTGGCGGCCACTTTTAAGTCGGCCAATATAATAAAATCGTCAGCGTGAATGACAGACATTGCGGCAAAAAAATGATAAATGCTGCGTAATTTTTGCATAGAATTTTGTAATACATGTATAGGACACGGCCAGTGATTTTCAAGAACCAAATCAACACTTGACCTCCAATTACCGTTCAATATGCGTATATACGTGTATATGTTATATATCACAAAAGTTAAGTGATTGTGAAGTGATAAACGTGTTTTATTCCAAAATATACAGTTGAGTTAATGTGATGACAGTAATTCATAATTCAGGTTGCACAAAAGATACAAATTACTGGGTTTTTTAAAAACGATTTTGGTACTATAAATTAACATTGACACAAGTATTTTAGTAACCCTTGACATTTACAATTCCTTTGAGACTGACATTGGTGACATTTTGGTAACCTTCAAATGAATGCAAAATACCAATAACTTTATAGTTCACAATTGGATTTTTATTATATATCAACACATTGATAACTTAAAGGTGATATTTTCATTGTGCTAAACAATTTCTACAGTCTTTAGAAATTCTGATGTCTAAAGTCGATCCCTGTGCTGAAAGAATTAAACATTTCATAATGACCGTGGACCCATAACATGTGGCAACAGCAGCATGTAGGACATTACCTTTTCAGTGTGGGCAATGTGGACAATAATTCATAATTCAGGTTGCACAAAAGATACAAATTCCTGTTCTTTATCAAAACACCAGCATGTAGAACATTACCTTTTGGACATAATGTGTGGCGACACCAGTATGTAGAACATTACTTTCGAACATAATGTGTGGTGACACCCGCATGTAGAACATTACCTTTTCAGAGTGGACATAATGTGTGGCGACACCCGCATGTAGAACATTACCTTTTCAGAGTGGACATATTGTGTGGCGACAACAGCATGTAGAACATTACCTTCTCAGAGCGGCCATAACGTGTGGCGACAATTTAGCATGTAGACCATTACCTTTTCAGAGCGGCCATAACGTGTGGCGACATGTAGAACATTACCTTTTCAGAGCGGACATAACGTGTGGCGACAATAGCATGTAGAACATTACCTTTTCAGAGCGGACATAACGTGTGGCGACAATAGCATGTAGAACATTACCTTTTCAGAGCGGACATAACGTGTGGCGACAATAGCATGTAGACCATTACCTTTTCAGAGCGGCCATAACGTGTGGCGACAATAGCATGTAGAACATTACCTTTTCAGAGTGGACATAACGTGTGGCGACAATAGCATGTAGAACATTACCTTTTCAGAGCGGACATAATGTGTGGCGACACCAGCATGTTGAACATTACCTTTCCAGAGCGGACATAACGTGTGGCGACACCCGCATGTAGAACATTACCTTTTCAGAGTGGACATAACGTGTGGCGACAATAGCATGTAGAACATTACCTTTTCAGAGCGGCCATAACGTGTGGCGACACCCGCATGTAGAACATTACCTTTTCAGAGTGGACATAATGTGTTGCGACACCAGCATGTAGAACATTACCTTTTCAGAATGGACATAATGTGTGGCGACACCAGCATGTAGAACATCTGCTCCTTTAAGCCTGAAACCTGTTAGCGCCAAATATGTGCCTAATTTTCCTTCAAGTCTCGGTAGAAAATAACCTCCTCCAACATCAGGGAATAGACCTAGCATAAAATAAATGGCAACATCAGGAAATATGACCTAGTGTAAAATAAATGGCAACATCAGGAAATATGGTGTAGCATAAAATAAACAAATATTGATGTGAATAATCCTCCAGCATGCCACACAGTAATGATTACGCATGAATGGTTTAACATAGTACATATATATCGTCCCCTCAATTTATTAACCTGCCCAAACAGGATATTCAGGCAAAAAGCATGCTTCGATTCAATAAGCATTCAAATGCCTTCAGCATCTTATTTACTAATTAGTTATTGTCAACAATAACTTATAAGGAAACGAATGATTTCGACAGTGTTTATCATATCAAACTGAAGTGTTCATGAACTGATAGAGAAGGCTCAGGCTATAGGGCCTGTTTTTAACTGATGATTAACTTTATGTGAAGCAGTTAACTGCAGTTTGCTAAAAACGTGCCTATCCAACTGGGCTGGTCCTTAACAACGTGCCTATCCAGCTGAGCCTGTTCTTAACAACTTGTCTATCCAACTGGGCTGGTTCTTAGCAACCAACTGGGCTGGTTGTTAACAACGTGTCTATCCAACTGGGCCGGTTTTTAACGTGCCTCTCCAACTGGGCTGGTTATTAACACACTTGCAACATAATTGGTATGTTTGACTAAACGTGAGCTAATAACAAGCCTATCCAACTGGGCCGGTTCCTAAATTGACCTCACACTTTTGCAATGATGATAGCAATGGGCAGGTTATTGAACTGAGGGGACGATATAAACATATTTATTTCCAGGTGGATTGCCCAAATAGCGCATTAAGTACTAGACGAGTGGTTCTCCACATATACATAACATTTATGTACAATACGAACAATACAATACAGTACAATACAATACATTAAAATACAATACAATACAAATCATTACCATTAATTTAATATTCAGCAAAATATTACGTGAATTTGTTTCATCTAAAGCAGCAAAAACAGATCGAAACAAGACTACATAAGTCCAGGAGCTCCCGCTCCGAATTAGAATTTGATTTAAGCAATTTTGTATAGGGTTATTAATGTAGTCCTAGTCTAGGTCAAAAATCAAGACGCAAGACAACTAGGTCTAAGAAGCCCAGTCTAAGAGTAAGATAAGAACTAGACAGTCTGTCAGAGATTGCAAACCTCCATTGAAATTAATGATCCTAATCAGTATCCCAGTAATGGTCTACCTATCTGGCACGGTTTACCCGATATCAGGCCAATCGAGTTAACTAATAGCTGATTTACGGTCATTTTGAATTCGATATAAATTAGTTAAAAACTTAGGGTGCATCCTCCCCCGAAACCTCAAATTTTGTTTTATAGTAATGGACTAACATTTAACACAGTTTGCAAAATATTGGGCATGTGAAAGTAAATAATGGACGATAGGGGGCCATTTTGAATTTGATCAAGTCAGAATTTTTCAAGATGCATCCTCAGCTGAAATCTCACATTTCATTCTATAGTAATCGTCTAGCTATCTAGCACGGTTTACCAAATATCGGCCATGTGAAAGTGAATAATGGCCTAAAGGCGGCCATTTTGAATTTGATCAAGTGAAAATTTTTCAAGATGCATCCTCTCCTGAAATCTCACATTTTGTTTTATAGTAATGGTCTAGCCATCTAGTACGGGTACCAAAAACCGGCTATGTGAAAGTGAATAATGGCCGATAGGCGGCCATTTTGAATTTGATCGAGTCAATTTTTTTCAAGATGCATCCTCTCTTGTAATCTCACATTTTGTTTTATAGTAATGGTCCAGCTATCTAACACGGTTTACCAAATATCAGCAATGTGAAAGTAAATAGTGGCCGATAGGCGGCCATTTTGAATTCGATTGAGTCGAAAGTTTTTAAAAGACATCCTCTCTCGAAACGTCACATTTTGCTTTATAGTAATGGTCTAGCTATCTAGCACGGTTTACCTGATATCAGGCCTATCGAGGTAAATAATGCTGATTGTCCGCCATTTTGAATTCGTAAGTTGAAAATGTTCAGGGTGCGTCCTCCCCTGAAAACTCACACTTTGTTTTATAGTAATCAGGTAATGGTCTAGCCATCTAGCACGGTTTACCAAATATCAGCCATGTAAAAATGAATAATGGCCGAAAAAGCGGCCATTTTAAATTTGATCAAGTCAAATTTTTCAAGATGCATCCTCATCTGAAATCTCACATTTCGTTTTACAGTAATGGTCCAGCCATCTAGCACGGTTGACCAAATAACGGCTATGTGAAAGTGAATAATGGCCGATAAGTGCCATTTTGAATTTTATAAAGTCAAATTTTTTCAAGATGCATCCTCTCCTGAAATCACACTTTTTGTTTTATAGTAATGGTCTAGCCATCTAGCATGGTTTACCAAATAACGGCCATGTAAAAGTGAATAATGGCCGATTGGCGGCCATTTTGAACTTTGACGAGTTGAATTTTTTCAAAATGCATTCTCTCCTGAAGCCTTACAATTTGTTTCATAGTAATGGTGTAGATATCTTGAGCGGTTTTCATGATATTCCACAATATCAGGCCTGTCGAGGTGAATAATGGCTGATAGGCGGCCATTTTGAATTTTATCAACTTCAAATTTTTCAAGATGCATCTCTCCTGAAACCTTACAATTTATTTGATATTAATGGTGTAGCTATCTTGAGCGGTTTTCATGATATTCCGCAATATCAGGCCTGTCGAGGTGAATAATGGCCGATAGGCGGCCATTTTTAATTTTATTGACTTGAAATTTTTCAAGATGCATCCTCTCCTGAAGCCTCACAATTTGTTTTATAGTAATGGTGTAGCTATCTTGAGCGGTTTTCATGATATTCCGCAAAATCTTTCAGTCGGATTTACCGATGTTATAAATTAGGTCAAAGTGCTGGGTCAACTTCAAGGTCAAGGTCCAAAAACCTGAAAAGGCACAACTAGGGACCTTAGAGAACATGTATGTGCAATATGACTGTCATCGGCCCAGTACTTTTCGAGATCTGCTCCGGAAAGTGCGCATCAAAACGTCTAAATAGGTCATAGTTCTGAACCAGAAGTAGGTCAAAGTTCAAATACCCCAAAAGGCACAACTAGACCCCAAGGGATGTTGTGTGTAAAATTTGAAGACAATCGGACAAGTAGTTTCAGAGATATGCTCCGGAAACGAATTGTTTACGGACGGCCCAACGCCGTAACATCATCATTTTCTCCTCTGCAACCTTGCGTATTGAATTCAAATTTAAAATATTTCAACCTGTCCATTAGCCACCTGGAAGTAACCCACATACCAAAAATTGTTATCCTAGCTTATTTTCTTACAAAGTTATAGGCAAAAGAAGAGGCCAAAAAAAACGGAGGTAGAATCCATAGCTCCCTCCGTCTCACCTACGGTGACTGCGGGAGCTAAAAATAAAAAACATCGGAGCTCCCACTTTATATCACCAATTTTATTATGTCCACTAAATCTATCAGAATTTAAAATGAAATTTTGTGTGGTTCTGAAAAGAAGAATATTTTCTTCCGAAGATAAATCTTTGGATCCAAAAATTTTGTTATATGCATCTTTGTCTAAAGTTGGTAATGTAGACACAAGGCATGGACCCGATGTTATTTTGATCAACCCTTAAACTGTTAAAGCGCTGAATTATTTTTGTAAAATCCATGGAGACTGAAGGGTTTTTTTCATTTTGAAATCATTATAAATGTCTTCGTCACCTCTTTCTGATTCATTTGAATACCTGTGTTATGGGTCTACGACCATTATACATATTTTTACTCTTACAGTGCTGGGATCAACATTAGGTGTCAGAATGTGACGTCTACGGACGTCAGATTCTGACGACTAAAGTCAATCCCCGCGCTGTAAGGGTTAAAGCGCTGAAATACTTTCGTATAAACCATGGATGCCAAATGGTTTTTGAAATTAAAATTGTCATAAATGTCTTAGTTAGCTCTTTCCGCTATGATGATTTCAAATTGAAAAAAAAACTTTGGTCTCCATGGTTAATGTAAAAATATTTCCTCATGATAAGGGTTAAATCGCTGAACTGTGAGCAAAAACTTTTCATTTTACAGTCAGCCGTACAAAATCACGAGTGATTTGGATTAGTGGTTTTTGGGGTATCGCATTCACAAATCCATGCGAGTTGTGATGGCACCTATAAGATGAACACATAGATGGATGTATAATTAAAATCTGCTGACTGAAATTTAAATAAATCTAATAGGAAGTAGAAGGAATTGGATACCAGTTTTGGACATCAAAGGCATTTATTTCTCTGATGCTGTTTTATTTACCATTCTGGTAATTAAAATCTTCAAACATACAGCTAAAAATACAAACGTGTCATATCTTTTATGACGGTAAACAAAATCAATATTTTAAATATTTTTTTGAAAAAAATCAAGATTTGAATACTAATAATAATTTGCTTTTATAAGCTGATTAAATCATAGTTATCGAATATTAAATGTGTTTTTAAACATCAAAATTTGCTAATGTTTGGTCTCAAAAATTTAAAAATATAATAATTCTCCGCCACTTGGATGGAAGTTGTGGGTGGCAGGACACAAAGTGGCAAGATACAAGTGGGTGAAAATTTAAATCAGATAAATAAGTGGAAAAAAAGCACTGAAATGATGTTTACCAATTCCTGTTTCTGGCATAGCGAAAGTGGTCTTTTCTGTGGCAACTCTGTAGCGACCATGGACTGAAAGACCGACTCCCTGGAAAACAAAACAAATGTTACTCATGGTTGGAGAAGAGTAGGACAATGTGTTTTCAAGCTTATGTTGATAACTACATTTCTCAGACTGGAACAAGCAAAATCGAAAACCTCAATTAATTTCCTCCAATGTTTGAATAAAATTAAAATTTTAAAATGACACTTTTTTTCCGCCGACCTAACCCATCTTGTATTTAAATTTAAACAAAATTTACCAACCCAATTTCCCAAAGAAAATAAATTTGGGGTGGAAAAGACGAGAAAAACTTGCACTCTAAAACTGACTATGGCCTTTCTTTCCCTGCATGCTGTATGCATGACGGTTTTTTTTCTGATGACAAAAAAAATGACGACAAGTTCACAACTCCTAACTTTATTTTCATATCGTCCTCCGATCGTCCAATATGGTCAAAAAATCTGTAAACCAGGAAATTAAAAAACAGTAGCCTCACTCACAAGATGCTACAAAAAACCTGATTTTCATAATTATCACCAAACTACTATTTCAATTTCTGTCTCAATGTCAATAAATGTGAATAAAATACCTGATTAATGCTGACTGGGGACATTCAAAATACAACAAAAACAGATTATTTTTATTCACTTTAATTGTTACAGAAATTCAGGCATAAAGAAACCAAAGTGCTTATTTTTTAATTTGAAATCATCATAAATGTGTTAGTTAGGCCTTTGTGCTTCATTTGAATACATTGTACCTATGTTTTGGGTCTACAGTAGAACCTGCTATGAGCAGCCACTCTTATGAGCAGCCAACCTCCTATGGGAGGCCACCTGGTCATTCTCCAAAATGACATTTTATATACAAAGGAACCTCCTATGAGCAGCCACCCGCCTTAAAAGACCATTTTTCTTGTGTTACAAGGGTGGCTGCTCATAGCTGGTTCTACTGTACGTTCGATAGGCAAAAAAAATATATGTTTGTTTCCGATTTGTTGTCATTTTAACCAGTGGGTAGGTAGGAAATTTATTTTATTTTTTATTTTATTTTTTGTCACTTCAACCAATTGGTAGGTGGGAATTGTTTTTTATTTTATTTGGTGCCAAATTCACTTCCATACATGTCTTATTTGTACATTACGCAACGATTTTTTGTTTTTTAGACGCTTTTTGACCCCCCTCTCCTTTTCGTAACGTTTTTTTAGTTACTTACACTATAGCCAGTAACTCATCCCTTAACTTATGGATTTCCTGAAAAAAAAAAAATCCATAAAATAAATTTGGGTCGCACATGTTTTGATACGGTCGGTCGGAAATCAGAAACAAACAAAATTTTTTTTTAGGCCTTACAAAAATTTGGCATTCCTACTCACCCCTCCCATGACAATCCCATGTATAAATGCAACATATGGCTTCTTTAGATTTCCTGAAATAAACACCAGATCACAAGTTAACTCTTACAGTGCGGGTATCGACTTTAGTCGTCAGAATCTGACGTCTGTTGACGTCAGATTCTGACAACTAAAGTCTATCCCCGCACTGTAAGAGTACAAATACTTCTATCGGCCGTAGACACATAATATAGGTATTCAAATGAATCGGAAAGAGCTGAATAAGATATTTATGATGGTTTCAAATTGAAGAAAACCCTTTGGTCTCCATGGTTCACATAAAAACGCTTTAAGAATTGAACCTTGTGGTGCTGATCCGTATATATATACAGTTGCAAGCAAGTTTCAAAGTAAAATGCTACAGAAAATGATAAAATCGTTAGTGATAGATAACTTGTTCATGAAATTAAACAATTTGCAATATGTCTAGTTTTATAGATATAGAAGTTTTCACTTCATTTGAAGCTTTAACCCTTAAACAAATGAATTAATTTGTAAAAAAACATTGCAACCAAAGGACTCCAACATGGAGTCCAAAGGGTTTATTTCGATTTGAAATCATCATAAATGTCTTGGTTAGCTCATTCCGCTTCATTTGAATACCTGTGTTATGGGTCTACGGCCATTATAAATATGCTTACTCTTACAGCGCGGGGATCGACTTCAGAATCTGATGTCTACAGAAGTACGATTCTGACCCGCACTGTAAGATTTAATCTGTTAACCCTTTCACAGCTAAGTAAGGACAACTATTGTCGTTTTCCACCCTTAAAATGCTAAATTAAATAATTTTAATTTTCACCTACTTGGAGTATTTAAGAGCAAATATTTGTAAATCTTGATGTTTAAACATTATTTTTATCCCTAAGAACAGTGATTGCTAATACATTGTAAAAACATGATTAATTCGTTTTTTCAGCCGATCAAATCACTGTTATTGGGAATGAAATGTGTTTGAACATTCTGCAAACTTTTGGTCTCAAAATTAAAAAAAATATGGGTAATTTTTCACCCACTTGGAAGTTATGGGTCGCATCAGCGAGAAAAAACTTCAAAGTGTCTGAACATATTCATTATTTAATTTTGAGATTTACAGTTTGACATATGATAAAAATAATAAAAACTATTTTGTCTAAACCATTGACTCACCTATTTTATGATTCAATATATATTCCTCTTTAAAGAAATTATTTGCAAATGAGTCCCCTATCTTTCCTGCTTCAGTTATAGCTGCAAAAAAAACTGATTATCAGGTCATGCAACAATGTAGAGTGTAAAAAACATCAATAATTTGCATTCCTAAAAATATTAGTAATGTACATGTGACATTAACATCTACCATGTCCACTGCACATTGTTTCAATCGGCATTCATTCATGAGAAACAAAATAGTCTCTCAAAATAAGAATGTTCTCAGCTTTATTTTATAGTGAACACTGACCAGACTTTGTATAAAAAGGAAGGAGTATGTTACAAAATTTGACATTAAAAGGTGTTATTTATCTGAATGTACATGAAGCTATGGCCACTACCGGGTATGTTCTTCCCTCTGTTTTAGATAAGATTAAATTGCACTGCACAGGTCAAATTATTGACGTACAATGTGAAAAATCGCAATAAATCAGACATTTTGAATTTTGTTTCAGCCATTAGGCCACTATGTTTTTTCTCTGTTTTAAATGAGCGTGTGCATTAGATTCAGGCCGCGCATTACCAGAAAAAAAACATGTGTTTTTCTTCTGCCCAGTGCGCACATTGAATTTTGGCCAATTTAAAAAAAAAACATTCAATTTCGTAGATAAAAAAAAACATTCTGAAAAAAACAAGTTCATTTCAAGATATAAAAAAAATTTCCAGCTATGTTTTTTTTGTTTGTTTTTTTCATTGCCCCATTATTTAAAATAGGTCATTTTTTTATTTATTTCGTCACCCTTATCAACTTTTCCAGAAGTTTGTCCAATGTTTTTTTAATTTGGTCGCCCCAATTAACTTTGCCGAAAATAGGTTAACTGTTTTTTTTTCTTAAATGTTTTTTTAACGCCCTCCCTCATTTTGATTAAAACACAGTCGCCTTATTGAACCTGTACAAGAATTGGTAGGGTACAGGTACTAGCAACATGCAGAACAAAGTCGAGAATGATACATGAAAAACTTTTCAAGTTATCGTGCCCACAAGCAATTGTTAATGCCAACCCCGAGGTTGCCGAAGATCAATTGCAATAGCCCACCTTTTTAAATTAAAAATGATAAGGTGGTCTAAAAATGAGAGAGTATTGCCAAATAAAATCGTCCACCATTACCACGGTGGATTATTTTTAAATAAACCATGGAGACCAAAGGTTTTTATTCAACTTGAAATCATGATAAATATCTTAGTTTGCTCTTTCTGCTTCATTTTAATACCTATGTTATGGGTCTACCGACATTATAAATATTTTATTTCTTTCAGTGCGGGGACCGTCTTTATATGTCGGGATCTGACTTTTAGAGAGGGCAGATTCTGATGTATAAAGTCAGTCCCCGCATTGGAAGGGTAAAAATTGGCCCAACATCACACCAGCATTGGCTGAACATGTCGTGTTGGCTGGGTAATAATAATCTCACCTCTGATATCTCCTCCGGCACAGAAAGCCTTTCCTCCGTTGCCTTTGATCAGCACAAGTTTTAACGTTGGATCAGATTCCCACTTCTATAACAAGTAAAAAGTAAAAGCATTTAAAACATGAGACATAGAAAAGATAGCGCTCAGATTTTTAAAATAGCCCCTTTGTTTTGATCATTGCAAAAATACAATAAATTCAAATCAGCCAGCAAAAAAAATGATTTATTTGTACCATTGACAGATATTTATAAATTCATTCAATCAAAAGAGAATCAGTATTTTCAGGGCAAGGTTTAGGAAAATGTATTGTGTGATTGATTTAGCTATTGTAATTCTTTTAAAATGGTAGTGGTCGAGAAATTTCCAGCTTCATATGACAAAATGTATATAATATTTATGAAAAATTGATTTTCAGAATAAATTATGTAATTAATCCTTTAGCGTGGGGACAGACTTTAGACGTCAGATGAAATATATCAGAATCTGACCGCACTGAAAGACTTAAATATTTAAGATGGCCGTAGACCCATAACCTGCACATAATCTCAAGATGAATACTGAATACTGATGTTACTGAAATTGATAATTTGGTAGTGTTAGATGCTCAGTTAACAATGCTGAAAGATTTTTGTTCAAACCATGGAGACTGAAGTTTTTTTTCACTTCGATGTCTTAGTTAGCTCTTGCATCATCACAATGCTGAACTATTTTTTTATAAACCACAAAAGACAGGGAAAATTTTGTTACAAAATTATTGATTAGCGATTTTCTTCTTCAATGACTTCAATGACTTTTTCATTTATGTATAAATATTTCGCTAATTAATTTCAAATTTGATTTGCAAATGGCCTTAATTACATAGCTTTTCGTGACAGTCTATGTTATGGGTCTACGGTCATCATAAATATTTTACTGTCAGCATGCGGGGATCGACTTTAGACGTCAGAATCCGACATCTGTAGATGTCAGATTTTGATGTCTAAAGTCAATCCAGCACTGTAAGAGTAAAACTATTTACCAGTATACTGGCCGTAGACCATGTAGACCCATAAGGTATTCAATTCAGCATAAACTGAATTGATTGAAATTGAATTGAATATTCAAATGAATCAGAAAGAGCTAATTAGGACATATTTGATGATTTGAAATTGACAAAAAAACTTTGGTCTCCACGGTTCATACAAAAATACTCCAGCGCTTTAACCCTTTAAGCCCTCACGATGCATTAAAGCATCACTTTACATCCATAAAAACATACTTAATTTTCCTAAAACAAAGGGTTGTAGAACGAGAATTTCCATGAAACTGGCTTACCAATACATGGTGATTTTCTTCAATTTTTAAACCACATCAAATCATCTTCATCCACTACAAGTCGAGAACTGCGACGGCAATTCGCGGCTTGTAGTGGATGAAGATGACAATGGTAAACCCAGGTTTGAAAGGGTTAAGGGTTAGACCTCAGAAGCTGATGTCTACAGCACTTAAAGGGTATAATACTTACCAGCAGCTGAGGGTAGATTATTCTGATCATGTTGAGGTTGAGGGAGTTAAGAGCTTTTGGTCGGTTTAACGTGATAATTCCAGTGTCCCGTACTCTCTCTAGTAGCACCTCATCTGACCCACTGACAGACGACATTTTCTAAAATAATAAATTGATACAGAATCAGGCTTACTCATTTCAAAAAAATGTCCATTTCCACAATTGTTATCATTTTATAAAATATACTGAATCGTTAGAAAGTATCTTGATTACAATTTTATAAACATTTTTCTCCTCCCATGACATATATATTTATTTGACTACCATAGACCGACATAACATTTATTTGTAAAATAAACACAGTATAAAATAATAGGAAACATTTAATTTAGCAGGAGACCATCATTAAGACTTTTACAGTCGCTCACATGATGGCTACCTAAAACAGTGCAGAGAATATATATATATATAAGTAAAATTATATATAAATAATAATTATAATCAGTTTGGCAGTAGAAATAAAAAAAACAAAAGAAAAATATGGAGGAAAAATAATATAACATACGACTCATGAGTCGTATGTTATATTATTTTTCTCCCATATTTTTTGTTTGTTTGTTTTATTTCTACTGCCAAACTGATTATAATAATATATTTATATATAATTTTACTTATATATATTTATATATAATTTCTACAGTTAAATGTTACTCGTATGAATACGAGTAACATTTAACTGTAGAAATTATTAGTGATGTAATCCATGCATAACATCTGAACTCTATGCAATAGTGATGCCCTAGTTATCACACAAGATTTCTGATATAAGGTTTCAAATTGAATGAGAACCAAACGTAAATCATATCATAGTCTGACATTGCTGAATATCCAAACTATATAAAGATCTGAAAATATTTCATCAAATGTGATAATCATGATAATGAGTCTTTATCTGACATGAAACAAATTGCACATTGATGTAATATTATCATTAACCTTTACACATGTTACAATGCTGAATTATTTTTGTTTAAACCATGGACATTAAATGGGTACATTACAAAATTTGGGATTAAAAGAAGGTGTTAATTATCTAAATGTACACAGCGCTATGGCCACTATGTTTTCTCCTCTGTTTTAGATGAGAAAAAATCCAAATCTAATGAGGGAGGGCAAAAAAAACCTTGAACCTATTTCTGGAAAAATTTCTGTTTTTTTTTAAAATCAGAAACAATTCAATGTACGCGGGTGGCATAGGAAAAAACATGTTTTGTTTTGGTAATGCGCGACCTTAATCATGTTAATTAAAAATGAAAAGGTGGGCTAAAAACAAGAGAGTATTGCCAAATAAAATCAACCATACTTACCACGCTGAATTATTTTTATATAAACCATGGAGACCGAAGTTTTTTTTTTCAATTTGAAATCATTATAAATGTCTCAGTTAGCTTTTTCTGCCCTATTTTGAATAACAAAGTCATGGGTCTACGACCCGTGGACCACTATAATTTTTCGAATTCCATCAGTTACTTTCAGTTAGACGTGGTTGTTTGATGCCCAAAATTTCTCAGGTTGTGGCGCAAATTGCCGTTAGTTAGATGAAAAGGCCAAAAAGGTAAATATTGAAGTCTACATTAAAATGAATATTGTGGGAGGTCAAAATAATTCGATTTAGATCCCCCTTTTCTCAAGTTCTTGATCAGCCCCTGTTACAGGGTGTACATCTGACAGTTACACACCCTGATGAGTTAACCCTTGAAGCGCTAAATTCAATAATTTAAATTTTCACTCACTTGAAGTTGTGTCTCTCCACAGCGACCCACAACTTTAAGTGGGTCAAAATTACTAAAATTTGTATAATTTGAATCTAAATGCCATGTATGCAAATCTAACCATTTTAATGTTCACATCCCCTTCAAGTCTCCTTGTTTAACCCTTACAGTGCGGGTATCGACTTTAGTAGTCAGAATTTGATTCTGACGTCTAAAGTCGATCCCCGCATTGTAAAAAAAATAATATTTATACTGGTCGTAGACTCATAACATAGGTATTCAAATGAATAGGAAAAGCTAACAGAATCCTTTATGATGATCTCAAATTAAAATAAGCCCTTTGGTCTCCATGATTTTTCAAAATTAATCCAGCGGTGTAAGGGTAAAGGGTAAATAAAAAGGGTAGAAACAGAGATAGACTCCATTAGCCCTTGTGTTGCTGGAACCATATACTAGGCTGACAGTAAATGGGTCTGGTCACACTAAACTAGGCCAAAAGTGTTACATGATAAGACAAAATTAAAACACATTATATATATTTTTTTTGGCATTACCTGATAGTACAATATCTGTAGTTTGTTGTTAAGAAGTTGCAAGTCAATTCGCTCCATGTGGAGCTCAGGAAATGTTTTTTTCTGAGCATGTTGCTTTCAGGGTCACGTACGTGATGCTTACATAATTCTCATTTGAAATAGGGGATATAATAGCTAAGCTGGTGAAATTGATGTGAAGAGATGATCTGATACAAGGGTGATATGTTAGAACAAACAGGGTCGACAGAACGAGATATCAAGGGGAGAAACATACCTTTGACACCTCCACCCCAACTGTACTCAAATGTGGTACGTAAACTTTTTTTTACATGAATACTATGTTACCTTTGATATATTGTTGGTTTTCATATAATAATGTTGCCAGTAGTGAGCCGATCTAGGCGACCAGAGGTGAAGTTGGAAGCAAATTTCTGAATAAAACGGGGAGTGTATTGTACGTATGTGATGTTTGACAAGTCATGTACGTGATTCTTCTCAGTACGTGACATGATTGTGAGCGTCAGTATCAGAGCTATACATTTACTCTCGTTAAGTGACTGAAAATGTCAATAATCACATACATTGCTAGCAGTTAAAGATCACGTACAAGACTCTTTTGTTATGTCAAATGTCACATACGTTTTTGACCTTCCTGGACTTAACCTGTTAAAAAGCAACAATTATCGCACAGGCATAATAAAAATGTACCTGTCACCAGGTTGTTTGTCCTTGAACTGATTTATCCAATCTGTACGCCCCACCTTCGACTTATCAAGCAGTACTTGAACAAAAAATAAACATACGTTTTTTCGGTAACGTACGTGATTTATTGACACCCACGACTTAAAACCTACATATCTCACACATGGCAGCACGTTTTGATTTGGCAACAAGGCTGCTTCAAAGGAGCATTCGCCAAGTAACTGTTGCACACCCTTGCATAGCAATTGACTCATGTGGGCAATTCTACCAATTATAAAACTTTAAAAAAAAAAAAAAATCTCATAAAATCACAAAGGTAGCCACTGCATATGACAGATATTTGATCAAATTTAGTTAAACTCAAAACAGTTTTTGTAATTTTTACTTTTTTCATGTCGGCATGGCTCATTGAACTTTGAAAAAATATTGAAAAAAATGGTAAAAATTGAAAACCCTAAATTATGTGCCACATAAACCTTAAAATTGCCTAGCTTTGAGATTTGTATGCAGCTAAGTAGTATATTTTGTAATATTACTTTTCCAAATTAAAAAAATAAAAATTCTATGATTGAAAAATAATTTGTAAAAATAAATTATACTTGTGTACGTCCGAAACCCAAAGAATACTAATTGTTCTTTTACTATTAAGTGAAAGCGGGAAAAAAAACTTCACTCAATATATAAAATTAACTATATCCCATGATTAGTTTTCAGTATATTTTAGGTTTCTCACTGGGGCTGCTTTCTCAGAAATTACGGTTTCGGACGTACAAAGTTTCGGACGTACAATTAAGATAATGTACGTCCGAAACCAAAAAAAGGAACCCTTACAACTGAAATAGGAACACCTATATTTCAACAATATAATATTTTTGATGTCGAAAAACAGGCGTATGTTCATTCAGTTGCTTTAATATGATATCAACATCTTTTTTATCATTCTTCCCCTTGAATTGTTATTTAATTAGGTTTATAAATACATTATGGTGGTGATGTACATCCGAATCCAAAAAGTATAGATATCATGCATGTTTGCAAAATGACCATTCTCTGAGTACGTCCGAAACCGACATATTTTACTAATTTTTCTTCCAAACTACAAAAAATAACCAAATTTTCAATAGTGATATTTGTAAACAAGACAAGACTGTACTGAAACATCACTTTCACTATTATATATATTGATAAATTTATGACTAAATATAGCACAGAACTGTCTGAAGTGTACGTCCGAAACCATGGAATTGCCCATGTAAGAAATGGTGATGTGTGGTTAAAGATCATGGTAACGTACATGATGCTCAAAATGATTTGCATCCCTTCAGAAACAAATGATTATGGAAAAGCCAAGGCTTATATAATACAGATGGCCTTCCATGGAAATAAAACTTGAGACTTCAGAGTACAAGTTTTTATATCTGTTATCTTATTGCAGAGAAAATACACAAAATGATGAGTATTTTCTTGGAAGATCAAAAATCTTCGACTGAATGTCACGTACGTTACTTTTGTGTTCAGAACGCATAAAAACTATATAAAAAACAGTATATTACCCCCATTGTGGTCCTAAATTCAAATCTGACCATTATTGCACATAATTTGATGAAAACCAGCTAAGTATGCGGTAAACAGAGACCTTTATTCATCCTCTCAAAATGTGATGTCTGGCAATGTAACGTTTGACATAGGGAAAAACACACTTGTCATGGACATAATTTAACAACAAAGTCACAACAAAGAATGAGCCAATATATGACATTTTTTATGTAAAGTACTCTCCACGGGTTAAACAAAAATAGAGAGATCAACATTAATCTCATACTGAATTCCATATCATACCTAATACATGAAGCCTACTTGAATCAAAAGACATGCACATTTTGAAAAACAAACAGAACTCAAGTGTTGTCAGAAAATTTTTAATTTCAAATTTATAGGTTTTTCTCAATTTTTATCAACCAGTTAGGCGTCTTGTCAAGTTAAACTGTTAAAAAAAAATCAAAAATCCGAGAGAAACTCGGATATTGGTCAGACAACAACCACCCACCCCCGTATCCGATTTTTAATTTTCTTTTTTAAACATGTACAGCAAAAAAACACAAAAAAAACCCCACAAAACTAAAAAAAAATCCGAGTAGGGGCTTGACCCACCCACCCACTACCAGTTTTCTTCGATTTTTTTTTAATTTGACAAAATCCCTTAGACATTGTATTTAACTATGGTCAGTAATCGTTCAATATTAAAAATGGCTATAAACAAGGGTTTCCCCCGGGGGGGGGGGTCCGGACCCCCCTCTCAGGACCACAGGGGGGGATATACACCCCCCCTTGTTGGCAAAGAAAATGAGAATATATTGCAGATTTTGCTGTAATTTCAGCTAAAATAGGCCATTTAAAGCACTCAAATTTAAAACTCTGATTTTTTTTTCTTGGGGGAGGACCCCCAGACTCCCCACCCCTATTGGACGCCCCCTTTGAAACATTCCTGGCGTGATTTAGTGCTTCAGTATTCGAAATAAGCATATGTATATAATATCTGATTGTGAGGACTAACCAAAATGCTATAATGGATACCCTAACGCTTTTAATTCCACAATGATGGCTTCATTTCTGCCAGTAATAGCAGGGTTTACCACAGTGCCTGCACTGCCAGTTGCCCGGCCGGATGAATTCTAAAAAAAAAGTTTTGAATTTTTTTTTTATTCTGTTTTGTGGTGTCCTTCCATTTGCGTTGTAAAGATGGCTAACTGACTGATTTTGTAATTTATTGGCTTTTAGTATCAGTTGTTCATCAGATGTTTTTTTGAAGAAAAAACGTGCCAGATATTACTTAGTGCCTGTGGGCAACCACACAAGCTGCAAATTTTATGCAGCTGTGTGAGGTTTAAGCTGCTCGCCCGCACTAAGTTAATATTTTTGAGAGAACAACCAGATGATATTTTTCTGTAGGGAACCCTGGTAATAGTGAGCAAAAAGAAGAAACTAACAGAAAAAATATGTCTTTTACTACAGTTTCTCAGAAATATAAATCCTGAAAAAAAAAACATGGAAAAACCATCAAAATGACTTTTTGTGATGTACCTACCAGGTGCTCGATTTTGAGGAGAGCCTGGATGCCCTAGGCTCCAAAATTTACTGCAGGGCTCTCTATTAGCTGCATGACTGTGCCCTTGTGGCTCGCTAGATTTTGGCCTAATGCTTCTATTTAACACAGGTCAATTTACTTCAGGCACTGACATGGAGGGTTCTGTAGATTTTCTAGGTGGGTGCCCTGCTGGCTCTCACCATGCTCACCTCAAATCTTCCAAAATCGAGCACTGCTACCAAGACATTTATGATGATTTAAAATTGAACAAAATCCTTTGGTCTCCATGGTTTATACGAAAGTATTTCAGCACTTTAAGGTAGGTACATTAGGGCCCATAATGGGTGGGTACGATTCTCATTTTCATGCGTTTTAGAGGTAAATCCTCACTTTCCTCGCATTTTAAAAATCCTCGTTTTCACCACTTTTACAAAATCCTCACTTTCCCCGCATTTTCAAAATCTTCACTTTCCTCACTTTTTCATGCTCACAAAAATTGACACTTGTGACATAGGATTGCCAGACTTCAGACAAGCATTTTCAATAAGAATTTAAATTTCAAAATGGAATGAGTTTCCATTGTACCCCTCCGTTATTCAGTTATCTCATTTTATCGTCCATACTGAATGACAGAAACCTTTATTATCGCCCAGGGGGGTACAAAATAAACTCTTTCTCTTCGTTTTAACCCATAGATCTAATGATAAACATGATAAAGGGACCCTACATCACAAAACATTTTTTACTCACCAGGTGCTGTAATGTCACTTTCAGTCGTCTGCTCGCTCTGCAATCAAGAAAAATACATCAGCATGTACACAGGAAATAATGTGCCTAAAAGTTCATATTGCAATTATGCTGGTTAAGATTTCAGTCAACATGGTCAAATATCATGATTGAATCCAATTAAGGAGATGATTGATAGTCATTCGTCTATACCATGTATACCCAAAGTCAAAATAAAAGTGATCAACCAGGATCACAAGTTTTTCGCGTATTTCTCATTCAATTCTCAACAGATTTTCAAGAAATTGTGCAAACACTATTTTTTAAAAGAATCCCAACAGCTCTGACAATTTCATAAAAAATATATAGCCTCGTTCAAACGTTAGACCATTTGTCTCTCTATCATGTCTATAAACCCATTAAACTAATTCTAGAATTTTATTACATTTAGGCCCCTATATATGTCAAATAGTCTAACTTTTAAAATATTCAATATAATTTTTGCGAAATTTTTACCGCTGTTAGGATTTGAATAGAAAATGGCCTTTGCACAATTTTAAGGAAATCAGTTCAGAATTGACAAAGAAATCGGCGAAAATCATGCGATCCTGGTTTAATGTGATGGCAAGTCATATATAGTTTGTTGTTTGCCTGCCCTCATCTGACTGTCTAGTCAGACTAGTGGTGTACAATCAATTTGTGACGCCAAAAAATTGTCTGCCCGCCACTTTTAATAGGTTTTTAAGGTGAAGTAGTGGTGAAAGTGAAGATAAACAGTTGAAAATTCGAATCAAGCTGGTATGAACAGTATAAGCGGCGGCAATTTCGTTTGAATTTCTGGAGTCTATAACAACATCCAGCTCACCCTCTGGAAACAAAGGCCCCGTCTACCATCAACCTTGAACTTTGCTTGTTTATTGTCTCCCCAGACATAATACCCCTCGATCCAGCAATCTTTAAATGAAAAAATATAGCCCCCCCCCCTATATAAACATATATATTTTGTAATCATCAGGACATAGGGCCTACTCTATCAATATGAAAAATAAAAAAGGGTGCTTTAAAAACATCAAGCTTTTTTTATTTCACATTCAAATATAAGGTCCTAGTACCTTCCCTGAGCGTTGCCAAAACGCTTTAGCCTACTCCATCAGCACATCCTATGTGGAGTATCAGGCTGGAGGGGGGGGGGGGGCAGACACATCCTATGTGGAGTATCAGGCTGGAGGGGAGGGGGGGGGGGGGGTAGGCTGACAGACTTGGTCAGTCATATGCCTTGCTACTACCAGCATAGGGACTACATTTTATACTTGGGCCTATACTTTCCGATTTCAATGTTTTTAAAACAAGAAATGGTTACCAAATCTAGATCAAGTGGTATCTAAATGATATGAATGTAATATTAAAATCAACCTTGCTATAAATTGCCATGTTAATTTTTTTTAACTCACTCACTTTTTAATGATATACGCGTATGAAATTGTGTGCCGAGACTTTATTCTCAGGACCACCAGAAAAATTGTAGGACCACCAGATTCTCTGAGCTGGTGGTCCTGTGTCAAACCCTGCACTCCTCTATAAACCGGTAGCAGGTCACTTCGTACCATGTCCACTTCGTAACCTACCACTTCGTACCACAAAAAATAATAGACCTACCAGTTCGTACCACCTCTACCTACTACTTCGTACCTACCACTTCACTACCACTTTTTTTAAATGTTTTATGTCGCGAGATGGAGTCTTTTAGAAATCTTATAATAATAACAGTAGATATAATAATCACAATAACAATATTGAATATATATTTTCTAAACTCTGACAGTAGATTCACGCTCGTTATACCTCCGTTTTACAGTTATCAATTCGGGGAACCTACATGCATTTGAATGACCTGTGACGTATTATAACTTAGTCAGTTTTTAATAAAATATCAAGTGTGATACATTGTTGGAATCGCTTTATAACAATAACTGTTACAAAACGTCGTATTTTATCTTTTTACTGTGTAAGACTTACGGGTATTAAAGCAGCATTAAATTCACGACAATTAATGTAAAACTTCAGTATTCAATTCAGGCTAACTTACTCGAATTTGAACCACTTTCAACTTTGTCAGTTAACACTTTATTATTAAGTGTGACACATCGTTGGAATCGCTTACATATATCGTTTTCGAGGTTATGTCATACTGCCACCTGTCGCCACTCTGGACAGTTTTTTCGTGGGTTATCACGCATTCAACGTGATCTGACGTTGTTTACATAATTATTAGGTCTACATTACCATAAAATGGGGGCTTACCGGAGGTCAAGGTCGGACAAATGTGACAGGTATTTAGTCGTAGCAGGTAAGTTTTATTATAATTTATAACACATGATTATCGGGAAGAACTAACGGCTTAAACGTGATGTAAAAACGATTAAAGATGGATGAGTGCCGAGCTCATCTGGTGATGTAGGCTAAATTCTATTTTCAAATTGATTAATTAATTGGGCCTCCAAATCGGTCTCTCTCTACATATCCAAAGGGTGCCAGCCGTGCGAGAATTAACGGCTTAAGCGATGCAAAGGTGTGTTTTCCTAACAATGCCCGTGGCAATTAGCGCCAACACCTGCACTGATTATAGTAATGGGATAAGACTGTTGACGAGCCAAATACAGTGCGTCTGACATTTTTTTAAATAACATTTCTATTTTGTTACAGTTTTTCTGCTATCACCTAGTAAGGAGTATATTATCAACTGATTATGAGTATAATATGTCTCCGTGTTGAAATTATTTAAGCGCTACATACAAAATTTACCAAACAGTAAATTATAAACATTTTATCAAGCGTGCGCTTTATCACTTCGACTACGATTTCCTAATTATAAGCTGTTTCATAATAAAGTAAGACATGTTATCTTTTTTGTGGTTTATTCTATTTCATATAATAAACTGTTGTACAGTTAGTCCACGTAGATGTAAGTGACAGCTTAAAACCCTTAAATCGCTAAGCGCGACTATTGTAATGTTCACCCACTTGAAGTTGTGGGTTGCGGTAGCAAGACACAACTTTAAGTGGGTGAAGATTTAAAATATTTAATTTAGCGGTTGAGGAGTTAACATGGTTAAGCTGTCATATCAGCTTGCAAAGGTGAGTTGTGAATTACTCCCACTGCTACCCTAACTACTAGGGATTAGCTCCGAGCCAGGGGTGTTGTGAGTGATAGCTGACGCTGTCATCCGCTTGCACAGGGGGAAGCTGTGATCTCAATTTTAAACACTTAGCAGGCCTACCTGTAGTAATCATGTAGTAATCGATCATCAATTAGCAAATTTAAAAGATAGATATGATAAAGATATGAATAATTGTCAATCTGCAGAATGAAATCCATACATATAGGCCTATATCAGAAATACATAATACAGTTCTGCCTATATATATATAGCATGGCGTGCGTTTTAGGCCCCTATCTCTTCGATTACGATTTCTTAATTATAAGCTGTTTCATAAAAAAGTAAGACATTTTTGTGGTTTATTAAACTTCATATAATAAACTGTTGTAGAGTTAGTCCACGTAGATGTAAGTGACAGCCTAAAACCCTTAAACTACTATTGTAATGTTCACCCACTTGAAGTTGTGGGTTGCGGTAGCAGGACACAACTTTAAGTGGGTGAACATTTAAAACATTTAATTTAGCAGTTGACAAGTTAAGCTGTCATATATCAGCTTGTGAAGGTGAGTTGTGAATTACTCCAACTGAGACCCTACCTGTTAGGGATTAGCTCCGAGCCATAGGTGTTGTGAGTGATAGCTGACACTGTCATCGGCTTGCACTGGGGAAAGCTGTGATCTCAATTTCAAACACTTAGCTAGCTTACCTGTAGTAATCGCGTAGACCTAGTAATCGATCATCAAATGCTATGTAAAAAATATAATATCGTGAAAAAGTCGTAAATGTTATGTAGGCTACTATAAATAAAGTATTGATAAAATATATTGAAATACACACAGAAATACATGACATCGACAAATACATATATATAGCATAAGAAACCTGTCTAAATAATTAGGACGAAGACATATATTTATTTTTGATTATTCTGAATAATCGCAATCTGCAGAATGTAATCCATACATATACATATATTGCATATAGCATAACAAACTTGTCTTAAGAAAAAAAACATATTTATTTTTCTGGTACGAAGTGGTAGGTACGATGGTACAAACTGGTAGCTTTCTGGTACGAAGTGGTAGGTACGTTGGTACGAACTGGTAGCTTTCTGGTACGAAGTGGTAGGTCACGAAGTGGACATGGTACGAAGTGTCTAGAAACCCTATAAACCTATTGATTTCATTCAGCTTTAATCTCTAAATTCTAACTATGGGTCGGACGCCCATTATCGCGAACCACGATTTTTGCCATTTAAAAAATATTTGGTGACTAAATTTTATTTTTTTTCATTTCTATTCAACTTGCTAAGCTATACGGCGCCTATTACTGCTGTTTTTTTGGCAAAAAATTATTTACATCGTCTGATCCTTTCTTTGTCATGTATGATGACAGGTGCAAGTCATTCATCATTAGAGCGGTGGGCGATATAAGGTGAAATTCGGGAAAATCGGTATACATAACAAATTACAAAGGAAGGATTTCCCAAGTTTAATTAATTCTCAACCAAAAATAACACCTGGAAATCGCCGGACATGTTAACTATAGTGGCATTCACATTAAAAATCGCATTTTAGGGGGATCATATGGTGTTACTGATTCGCTATTTACGTGGAAAGTACTCACAATATTGACCTAAAACTTTGAGTCAGTATAAAACATATGTTCTACCATAACACAACTTATTTTCATTTGATTAGTTTGAATAATGCCACAGATGGAAAGGGTTAAAATATTACTTGATATAGTTACGGTCCGCCACTCAACCAAATAAACAAGTTATGTTCACTGCAGCCGTTCACACGTGTACACGAGGACAAGTCAATTAAGCCTGACGGGTTGAGTAGGTTGTTTTAATTGTTAGGTATGCAGGTGCGTTGTATAATAATCAGGCTCTGTGATCCACTTAGCCTATTGTGTATGCTAGTACCAGCATGAGCTGATCAGCACGCCCGCCTTGCAGGTGAGGGGTGGCTGGGGCTCCCGAAGAGTGGGTAACATTACCTCCATGTGCAATTTGATCGCGCAATTACTTTTCAATTATCAGTTTCAATAGTTGAATGTTGTTGTAAAATAATATTTACTTATTTAGCGTCAATCACAGATGTAGGCTATTACTCAATGTGAACATGGTAAATGGGAAGTGAACATAATCATTGATTTAATTTCACTTCCTTTCAAACAATAATTTCATGCCAATATAATGTAAGTTGCCTTACTTTATTTATATTTATTATCAAATTTGATATGTTTGTATATAAACATTTTATAGACTTTATTGATTTGATTAGATTTATTATAGTATAGGCTTATGTATAACCGGTAAGCAACAATTAGCAAAATGTTGAACAAGATAAGTGAATAGAATGAAACTATTTTCTACAACGGTGCAATATAGGCTAGGCCTACTGGTAATGAAGAATTTCATCATAAACATAACAAAATAGCTCTACTTCGATTGATTTAGGATATCTAGCCTACTTATAGATGTTGAATTCAATAGCTTTTATATAAAGATAAAAAAAACACGCCTATTTGATGACGCATGGGCCCTATCCCAGCAAACATGAGACGTTGCCCAACGATGGTTTACTGTTTGCAACGCTGGTCCAACGGTAAACCAGCGTTGCAAATTGGTCCAACGTCTCATAAGTTTGCTGGGCATAGGCCTATATCGCCAGAAATTCACTTAATAAGTGACCGACATAGCCTATATAATATAGGTGATTGATTGATGTTGACAATACAAATTATTGGTATATTGTGACGCCAGGCTCATTGGCTAACTCAGGGCACGGGTGTATCGGGTTCGAGTCCCGCTGCGGCCGATATCTTTCCTTGGTACACACATGCAGTGACCCAAACTGTTCAAATTCGTGGGATAATGACGACAGAAACGTATTTATAACCGATTTGCGCCGCATCAAAAAACTTATAAAGAAATAAAGAAAACAAAATGACCAATATGTCAAAGTTGACATGTAGCCTAAACGGGCAAAAATATATGTATAATGTCTGTGATTATTGATGACCAAGCATAAATGGATATAAGTCCAATAACTGATGAGCATTATAATCGCACCTCACACGGTTCACATCCTCTACTGCAGATGAAACAGGGCTATAATTCGGCGACGCAATTTTTTTCAGTCGCAAAAGGCTGGAAAGCGAAATGGAGAGTAAAGAAATACAAGAGAGCCAAGAAAAGCAGCAATTATCATGATTATGAAAAGCGAGAGACAAAAATACCAGAGAGCCTGGCCTAAATCATTAAAAGTAATCTCGACACCAAGGCCTGAAAATGTCCATTAAGACTTTTCAATGACTGCGCGGGCTGTGGGCTGATCATGCGGGCATGTAACTGAAATGTTACTGATTCTATGAAAAAAACTATTTTCGACCTGATTATTCAAGGGCAAGTCTTTGATATGATCGTCCAATTTTGTACGGGGTCAATCTGTGGCTGAAACCTGTTCCAGCTACTGGGGCTAAAGGTACCAGTCCACCTACAAAAGTCGAAACTTGCCTGGTACATTAAAAGTTTGAATTGCTAAAATATCATTAGATTAAAGCATTTCAACAATACAAAATAACAAAAACTGAAAGAATCTTGATACTCCTTGCAAAGTTTGAATTTGGCTAAAATTGGTTGGTGGGCTAGTTTCTTTTAATTGATTAGTTAGTAGGTGCTTGGTCTTTGTGCACAGGTTGTAGGCCCACCCCCATGAGGTAAATTAACCCAAGAAGTAAATATTTTGAATCAATGATTCGAAACCTCGCCTGAAAAGGAGGGGCTTCTTGGGCATTTCTGTAGGCCTTTTGAGCTGTAATCCCGCGGGCTATGCTCGGCAATTTTTTTATGTTCCTAATCGCAAGTTATCTTCAAATCCCCGTTGACATCCTCGAACCCACACCCACAACTCTCGACCTTCAAGCCTCGACCCACAACCCCTTCGACCCACAAACCCTCGATCCTAGACCCACAACCCCCTCGACCCACAACAACAAAAGCATATTTTTATTTATCCCATTATATGGTAGATCTATTAACCAAATATTTCTACTTCAAGTAATCTATATCTGGACGCTTCAAGTTCCGAAGTTGTTCGGAAGTCCCCACGCTCCCGGGACTTCAAGTCACCCATATGGGACTCACTGCAGGCAGTTAAATTAACTATATATAATTATAATCAACATAACTGTTAGGGGGGGGGGGGCACTATTCAATTTCCGGGAGGCGGAGGGGCTGGATTATATATCCGCGCCCCGGTGGTTCCCTGAAAATGTCAAATTTGTACCATTAGCTATTAGTTTTTTATCTCTTCCTTTTCTTTGAAAATAAATGATAATTCCGTCTTGCTTGTAAATCACTGTGTCTCTTATTTTTCGTTATCTAGGTTTCTGGAGCCTCTCTTGCAGGCCTACAGTTAGTCTTGTCGTCCCCTCCCAGGCCCTGGATTGATGTATTTGCTTTACCCGAAAAATTCAACAAAACGGTGACTGAGAGCGAACGCGACCCCAAGGTCCGATAAATGTCCATAACTTTTTAGTGACTGTGCGACCTCTGAGCTGAGCTTGCCGGCATGGAGCTGAAATGTTGCTGATTCTAAAAAAAACTATTTTCGACCTGATCATGGCCCGTATTTTCCGATATGACAGTCAAAGAAATGTCCCACGATTTTGTATGCAGTCAATCTGTGGCTAAATCTTGGGGCTAGCCTACAGTGTCGCATCTTCAAGTGTCTCTCACTTCCCAACACAGTGGTATTTTTAGTCACTCTGATATATCACTGTTTATCACGCTCGTACCACCATATGCACATGATAAAAATTGAGTTTATATAAAGGAAATCACACGTGTATAAGATAAGTGTACAGTCAGGAATTTCTTTGTGATTTTTCTAAGGTTTAGTTATAACGTTACCATATTCCATCTAATAATGCCCATAATCAAATAAACGCTCAGTGCACCCCTGATTTGAAAATAAAACCCACGATATAGCATGTAGTCTACACTATATATGATAATTAAATAATAGCCTAATCTAATACTCCACCAACCCCTCTAATCACGTACAGGGGGGTGTTCTAATTAATATGAAAAATAAAATGTAGGTATGGGCCTAATAATTTATATAGGCCTATTATAATTAATATTATCTCCGTAGGGCCTAACTTTTCCTTATAAAAAATGTCAACCCAAAAATTGTTTTATACATAGATCTAGGGCCTCATTAGGCTACCGGTGATTTTGTTATTCATGCAGGCTATAACAGTTTCTGATAGTTTCCATATTTGTCTTACCGGTATAGCCGGTGGGCCCTATGTATACAAAAATATGAATTAAAGTCTGCTACTTTTCTCATAATCATAAAATGAGCTACATAAAAAGCTACAACCTATTATAAAGGCACATAACTGATACCAGATATGCCTTATATAGTCCCAAATGTGCCTGGACGTTTAGGATACAACGGGAACAGGCACATTTTGGAGAGTGCATCACGGCAAATAGGCCTAGATGCCTTTATCTAATAAATCCATAGAAATATATTATATATATATTTTGTGTGTGCTACCATGCGTGCAAAACAAGCGTTGATTGTCATAGTTTATTTACTTAACATTAAATAGTTCTCCAAACTATTTCCATTTAGAATGCTTAAATTGCTAGCGTAGCATGAGAATGACCCGTTTGTTTAATACGCCAATGGTATAGAAAATGAGAATGTAGACCCCCGCGCCACCCAGCCGGGAGATAACCCTCGGCACCTTTTAAAATGAGTGGGCTGAGCCAAAGTACCAGGATTACAGCCCATGTGCACAAGAGGAAAGATCAACAAACATGCTGGGCGGAATTTTGGGGAGATGTTTTTTTATTTTCTCACTTCACAGCCAGTAATCACACTGAATTGAATAATCGTCTGAAAATAAAATCGCCCCATCATACAAAGTAAGTGAATATGTAAAAAAAATCGACTAAAAACGGTAAATATTGATATAAGAGCGAAAAAGCATCCACCACGGTGAAAGGTGAATCCGGGTATAGTGAGTTGAATAAAAGTTAAAAAAAATAATTTCAGCCAGTAAATATTTTTTAAATGGCAAAAACCGTGGTTCGAGATATTGGGCGTACAACCTATAGTAGACTACATGTCAAATGGTGTAACTTTTGAAATACTCACTCAAATTTCACGAAATTTTCAGGCCAGGGTAAGCGCCGGAGTACTTGCAAAGATTGCAAGCAAAATTTCATGGAAATTATTCACGAATTAACTGAGAAATCAGCGAAAAACACCCAACGCTGGTGGAAGTTGACTGCGACTACATGCCTAGACCTAGAACCTAACGTAGTAGACCTCTAGACTATAGTATAGACGATTATTTACACTGGCCCTGCAGGTTTGCATTAATTATCGCTCACCGTCGCATACAACCACCCCATAGAAATTGGCAAATAAGACAATTTGATTGTTGTTGGATATAAAATAATAAATACTGTTATACTATTAATTATATATTAGGTTTTTGTGTTTAACTTACAGTAGCATGCGATTAGAAAAAAACATTTTCAAGGTTGTCAAAACCTAAATGTGCTATCAGTACACTGCGCCAGATACGGTTAGAGAATACGCGCTGAATGAACAAAATTCAAAAACAGTTCATAGAGAAACATGTGTCTCTGTCTCTGAGCAAATGTTCTGGAAAATGTCTAATGTCTAATTCTCTAGGCCACTGTGGGCACATTTAATAAACAAACAACATTAAACAAGTACATTTTGCTCAGAAAAATTCTGTTTATAAATTTTTCATGAATGAAAATTACATATAATATCACAATTGTTCTTATAAGGTCTCGTCCCTCTTTTTCCCCGTCAAGTTTTGGCTTAATTAGGACCGAGCCCTGATGAAGTGTACCCGCATTGAGAGTCACCTCCTTTGAGCAGTTGTAACAGCAATTGACTTTGATTTTTCTGTCAGTCAGGAAAGATGAGAATCAGATCAACCTGATCAACTTCTTAGGTAAGCTGTTGTATTTGTGGCGTCATGTTATAGCCTACCGAGTAAAATAATTTTCACCATCAATAAAGATTGCTTCACCTTTCCATTTCTTAGTTTATCCCAGCTAAGTTTCCACTAACATTCTGAACACATGTTCCATGACGATGCGCTTGTTTCTAAAGCCATTCTGCCATTTCTCAAGACAGTTCCTTATTCTACCAGCTAGCGGTTTTTTCAATGAGTTTGTCTATGCAGCCCAGCAGTCGTTCATACAAGAACAGAAATAAATTACTTATAGTTCATTGTATGTCTGTTGAGATTAATCCAGACAGTTTAATTCATAAATACATCATTACAAATTACACAGAAGGGGACTTTTCAACCTTATTTCATTGTTCCGAATATAAACAGCACTTGATTGTTCTTGCTGGCTCCCTGGCTCAACTGTTTTCTCTGTCCCAGGCTTATCCTGCCCTGCGGATTTTGATGACTTCTTGCATCGGTAACGTAACCTGCGTTTAGAGTAGGCTGAAGCTGGTGGCACGGCACATAGCCAGGTGGAACTATTGACAATGTTCCATTGTACGGGGTGGCACGCAGCTGTGTAAAAGCAGGAAACCTACCCGTAGGCCTACTTGCACTCTACTGACATTGTCTAATTCATTCAGTTGATGCGTCATTGGCACGCTAGCATTTCGTGTGCGAGCATTTCTGCGATGGTGACATTCACAGGTGGCCACACCACAATGTTTCATTAATTACATGACTAAATGTTGTTTTCAATGACCAGTCCTACCCATGTAGGTTACGCGGGAATTGAAGCTCTAGCTGGAAAACTCCAGCTTTCAGTTCCACTTTGTAAGCTTTGATCCGTTGATGATCATGACATAGCCACTGTTATGATGTGGGTAGACTGAGTCTATAGGGATACGTTGCCGCATCTCTATAGCACATGAGAGGTGATAGGAGAGGTTTACGCGCGAGAAAGTTTGTTAAGCAACCATAACTGTTTGTCAGAGTCGTTTGTCCTAGCTTGTCCTAGGGTGTGTCGGCCATAACACCGCAGGGAGATATCTAATCCGCCACGTAGTGATGGTGACAAAGTGCCATTGTCCAGGTGATATTAGTGATTATTTTACCCTGTATATTAGGACGTCGTCATTCCAGGCTGGCCAGATGAAAGTATGTTCATGAATAATACCATTGGAGAGGGTTTACTCATTTGAATGGAGCCTAATGGAGCATAAGCAGGATTCTCTTGCGAGACGTTGGAGGCAGTAATGTTTCAGATAGGCGTCAGGATTCCAGGTGTGTTTCCCTATCATGCCATAGGTCACTACTTCTAGTATATGCTTGTGCGGAGATCGACATTTGTGTTACAATTTCGTTGGTTCCTAACCATCTGTATCTCTCGTAGCACACCCTCCAGGCTATTTTTGAGTCCCGAGAAAATACATACTTTTTTATTAGTACATTGACGTGGTTTCTATTAATTTGAATTTCTGAATAGGTGTGATTATTAGCTGCTTGGTTCCACTGCATCTCTGAAATTATTACGCTTTTGTAGCTCTTTATGAATGGCAGTGCCAAACAGGAACCACATGGCTTGTTCCACGCCGTTTATTGCACCAAGTGGCATGTTCTGCCTTAAATATAGCTATGATATCTCTGATGTTATTCAGTAGCTCGAATGGAAACTTTGTGGTTTTTGTGATCGTAATGATGCCTTGTATGATGGCAGCCTCTATGTCGACTTAGATCTCGACACCATCGAATAGGGGTCTAGCCCACTGTCTGACGTCAATGGCTATAACTAGTGTCAAGAGTATTGCAAACAGGAAATACGTCCACGTTTGGCAGCATTCTGCCATCCTTTGAACCGTGGTAAGGGTAGTCTTTTCCTGTTTGAGTGCTCTGCTGTGTCCATGAGACAATCTGTCCTGCCTTCGTTTCCAGTCTCCATGCCTTGTCCTGCGTCAGCGTCAAGGGTGGGGGTTTCATGGTTACTCTTAGTAGCTGTGGACAGGTCGGGCCATACATTACTTGTGTTGGGTAGGGGGTCACGTACATTGGTATGATTTGTCAGGGTGTCCAACGTGGGAGGGTCAGGTGGTGGCATTGGTAAACAAAAGTTAGTGGGGGGGGGGAGGGGGTTCTCTGGGTGGTGCTGGTGTGGTGTCAGCTGGGGTTTTGTCTATCTGTGTTTCAACATCAGGGAGCACATCGCAATATGCACCATTGGGTACCCATGAAAGGACCCTCTCCTCTCCTGAGGGAAGGGCCAAATATAGTAAACTGGGTGTTGTTCTCTAATTACATCTCACCTGGTACTCAAACTTAGCATTAAGTGGTTGGCTTAAGCAGCACTACTGCATTTCCTACTCTGAGGGGTGCTACAAACTTCTTCCTTGCCTGTCTTTTCTCATTATTGACACTCTCTTATGGCGCCATAGCTCCAC
The DNA here is from genome assembly GCA_964017125.1 of Flabesymbios commensalis. Taxonomy (NCBI): domain Eukaryota; kingdom Metazoa; phylum Annelida; class Polychaeta; order Terebellida; family Flabelligeridae; genus Flabesymbios; species Flabesymbios commensalis. The sequence continues at coordinate 60,368,550 of OZ024918.1, forward strand.
GCCAAGCGCTCATCTTTACAGTTACTCTGGGGTGGTAGATCGTAGTAGTAGGCTTCTTATCTCCACACCCAAGGTCAGAGACGGCTGAGTTGACAAACTCTGTCCCATTATCTGATATCAAAACCTCAGGGGGGCTGCATCACAGGAAATATTCCCTATGTGACATATTGGCGATGGTGCAACCACATTTGTTTCCGATTGGAAATGCATCAGCCCATCCCGTAGGGTGGACAAAGATCATACAAACATAAACATGTCCCTTATCTGATCTTGTAAATGGGCCAATAAGATCTATTCCCACATATTGATGTGGGTAGCATGGCTCTGGCATGCGACTGTGTGCTACATGTTCAGGGCGGGTGCGGTGGGTGTGGCATATGCCACAAACAGTTAACTGCCTTTCAATGGACTTTTTTATTCCCGCCCAGATGTACAATTCACGAATGGAGCTCCCTGTTTTGCCTTCCTTAGCAAGTCATATCTGTTCATGCCACCTATTAATGACTATGTTTTGCCAGACAGGTGAGATCAAAATTCCGTGGTATTGGGACTATGTTGAACCGGAACGTATTGAGGAGAATAGAATCCCATCCTCGAACCCGTAATCCTCATTATACATGTTCATAGCTCTTCCCATCCATTGGGGAAGGACTTGGCCTGTTCAATTTGTAGCTTATCCCGGTTAATCCCATCAGAATCCGAGGGTAGGGACCACGCAGTAGTGCCTTTTTGAGACTCAATATAGTTTTCCGTATTGACAACACTTAGGTTAGGGTAATGGAGGCAGCTTAACATGTCAGCCCTTACATTATCCCTACCCTCTCTATGTAGACTGTCGGCCCCAGATTCCACTATTAATATTGCCCATGTTTGACTTTTAGACAGTAGATGATGACATAGGTTTCTTTCTCTATACCGGTAGCACTCTTTAGCTGATGTGAAACATACTGGATTACCCTTTCCACCTTGTCGTCTCCCTCCTGTACTAGGATGCCGCCGACCTCATAGTCACAGGCATTCATGAACAAGTGGTATAGTTTATTGGTTTAGGAGAAATTAGCACAAAGTTTGGCTGGATGGCATTTTTTAAAACATCAAATCGTGGTTGTCCAGGTGATAATGCGTATGTGGTATTTCATATTTGGAGATAATTAGGAAAAACTGTTTACTTTGACCTGAAATGCTGTATTTCTAGCTGTTTTAGTTTTTGTTAAAGTTGGTTACTAACTTTAATAAAATTAGTAATTAAAAAAAACAAATGACCTAATTCTTTCACCTCATTTGATCGTTGATGACAAGCCACCTTCATTTTTATCCCCCCCCCCCCCGAAGTTGGGGTGGGGGGTTATGGCGCCGCCTTGGATTTCTGTTCGGTTGTTTGCCCGGCCGTCTGTCTGTCCTTAGTTTCCGCAAAAGATCTCGGAAATCCATGGAGGGATTTGTTAAATTTCGCACACACTTATACCTTAGGGGTAAATATACGCGAAACTGGGACAAGAGAACCTCCTGAGGATGGTGCCCTGAGGGGGTACTCGCCTTAGAAATGTGTAGCGGTGTGCCTGTCGCAATTTGCCTCATGGCTCAAAAAAAAACCCTGTTCCAATTTTGAAATAAACACTGGATTTAATTGATTGGTTTATGGTGTGATTAGGCTACTACCAATTTACTTCATGTCTTAGTGGTAAAAGTTGATGCTGTGAGACTGTAAAAAGTGATGGAATTCGGCTCAAAACAGCCTGAGAAATCAGCAAAAAATATACCAAAGCGGGTGCCAAAGCTGGAGGCTCAAAAGGCACCCTGGGCCAATTATGGTGGCTCAATAAGGACACCCTGTGCCAAAGCTGGAAGCTCAAAAAGGCACCCTGTCCAGCGGCACATCCCCAGTACGCACTCTCAAGTAAGGGAGAAGCTACTTGTTGTGCGTTATGCGTTTATTCACCAGGTGGGCTTATGGTATGTGGTCAGGCTTGATGGTTTCACCTTTAATCACCAGACGGTCCACGAGGCTATGTCAGTTGCAGCTCAAACTATTGCCTGGCGAGCCCGGCCAATTTCATTTATGGCCGGGTATAGGCCAAGGTTCTTAGTCACGTGACTTTCATGCCTGTGCTATTGAGGCCGGTGAATAATTTTCTGGGTCAAGTCATAGGGAATGCGTCAGAGGGGAAATACTATACTGTGAACAACTCTTCATCCGAGAAAGTGACCTTTCAAAAATGCCTGAATTCGGGATTACCCTATTTTCATCTAAAAATAGCAACAAGTCACAAACATTCGCCACTGGGGCATACCAGAGGCTACATGAAACTCGGTCACGCCGCGTAGTGTGGCTCTGGGAATCAGAGTACTCAAACTACAGCTAGAGTTCTAATATTATAAGCATACGGCATCTTTGGGAAGGCGGCGAGACGGGCTTATCTCAGCACAAGTCAGAGTTCATCGCACCATACATCTCGTAATGAAAGCCAACAACATGAGTCCTAGAACCCAATTTGCAGCTTCAAATCAGAATTGTTCAGAAACTGATCTCATTCTTCCCATCACGGGCCGTCTAATATAATTATGTGGATAGTTATGTGAATAAAAAATCCAGAACATGATCTCAATATTGTCCACTGTTGCCATAATTTGAAATCGCCATTATCTTTTCTTTTAAAATATTTAAAGCTCTTTCTGACTTCGCGTCGTTCTGCAAAGTATTTTTTCCGGAATATACACAGGAATACTTAGCATCTTTTTGATTATTTTTAAACTGATCGATATTCCGTTTGTTAAGCAGCTATAGCTACATGATGTCATGGTTGTATTCATTTCAATATAGGATAATAATTACACCATGTGATAGGCCTACTCGAATAAAAGACGTGTCATGAAATTCATTCACATTCATCACAAATCATTCAGGGGGATACAATTCTAGGTTGTCAGCTGGTCCGTGCTAATTGTTTCCTACAAAATAGGAATTGCATTTTATTTCAACTGTTGAACACAAAATGATATCAAAGTTATATCTGCTGATATATTTTGATTCATTTCTAAGATATATTTAATTTTATAATTTTTTATTTGACGAAAACAAATTTTATTTGCGTAACTAATATTACAGCCCCGAATGATTGTTTTTTGCAAGGATACTTTAGTTTTAGTTCAACCCTTTATCTGCTAGAGAGTAGGCCCCTATAACAGAGGTAGGGGGTGTAAAATCGTTCATAAGTTAAAGCTGATGAGAAGAAATTTGATGAGGTTGTTAAAATAACGTGCTTTTTAAGAGACGAACAGTTTTGATGCATGTTTTCAAATCGACTGTCAAACATATATGGCCACCAGACTTCAATATATAGTAAAATTACTACTAATCTTAAAATTATAACTCTTGCGCTTGAAGGGTTGATTGTTGCTAAACATTGGCTGGAGTGGTGCTAGAATAAAAAACAGCATGGTTTAAATGGATAATTCTAAACAATGAAGATTGGTCTTTTATACCTCGAAATATGTTTAGTTCTTGTGATAACTCAAAGTTGTTGTTGCAAATGCATTTTAACTCCAAACTAGTTAAAAACAATAAGCTCTCGACATTTTACTGTCAAATTTTGGATGCATATATCTTAACAAATGATGTCATGGTTGTATTCATTTCAATATAGGATATTAATTACACTATGTGATAGGCCTACTCGAATAAAAGACGTGTCATGAAATTCATTCACATTCATCACAAATCATTCAGGGGGATACAATTCTAGGTTGTCAGCTGGTCCGTGCTAATTGTTTCCTACAAAATAGGAATTGCATTTTATTTCAACTGTTGAACACAAAATGATATCAAAGTTATATCTGCTGATATATTTTGATTCATTTCTAAGATATATTTAATTTTATAATTTTTTATTTGACGAAAACAAATTTTATTTGCGTAACTAATATTACAGCCCCGAATGATTGTTTTTTGCAAGGATACTTTAGTTTTAGTTCAACCCTTTATCTACTAGAGAGTAGGCCCCTATAACAGAGGTAGGGGGTGTAAAATCGTTTATAAGTTAAAGCTGATGAGAAGAAATTTGATGAGGTTGTTAAAATAACGTGCTTTTTAAGAGACGAACAGTTTTGATGCATGTTTTCAAATCGACTGTCAAACATATATGGCCACCAGACTTCAATATATAGTAAAATTACTAATAATCTTAAAATTATAACTCTTGCGCTTGAAGGGTTGATTGTTGCTAAACATTGGCTGGAGTGGTGCTAGAATCAAAAACAGCATGGTTTAAATGGATAATTCTAAACAATGAAGATTGGTCTTTTATACCTCGAAATATGTTTAGTTCTTGTGATAACTCAAAGTTGTTGTTGCAAATGCATTTCAACTCCAAACTAGTTAAAAACAATAAGCTCTCGACATTTTACTGTCAAATTTTGGATGCATATATCTTAACAAATGAAGCAGATAATGACGATTCTCAGATAAATGAACACTTTTCAATAAAAATAAATGAAGTTATGTAAGCTAACGAATGCACAGTGCGTCGCCAGCGCGCGGAATAGGAAGTCATTTAGCACGCCTATAATACATTATGTTCGCTAGACATGCGCTAGGAACACGTTGGATGAGCGCTATATGCGCGCTCAGTGCCGTCATTTTTGAAGTATTTTCACGCTGCTCAGTCACACATAGTCGACGCACAACACACGCACTGAAAATTGATTGATTAACTCCCAGGATTTTTTCTTCTGTCCATCGATACAATATTTTAATAAAAATATTGTATTTTTCAATAAACTGTTCTTAATCCAACAATAATGTAACATAATGGTACTGAAAGCTGATAAATACATTTAAATTGACTTTACTTTATTAATAAAATACTTAAATGAAAATATTGTTATATTTTTTCAATAAATCACCATGTTAAAATCGTGCACAGCTGCATAATATGATAGTATTGAAACGAATAAATTCATTCAAATTGATCAACTGAAATTTCTTTCTGTCATTTCCTGAGAATTTTATTAAACTGTTTTTTTGGGGCATGATGTTGATAAAGTCGCTAAGCTCTACATGCATAGTGAAAGAATTTATTTACATATTCTAAAAAAATCAGTGACTGTCAGATTACTTCCAGCGTGAAACACATAACATATGGTTAACCATTTACCTGCTAAAATATCTTATTAAATTCCCCCCCACTTGAAGTTGTGTCTCGCTACCGCGACCCACAACTTCAGTTGGGTGAAAATCAGTCATATTTGCTTGATTTGAGACCAAACATTTGCAAATTCAGCTGTTTAAATACACATTTTGTTCCCAATATATGTGATTGAACCTGTTAATAAAAGGGAAATAACCCTTACAGCGCGGTGATCGACTTTAGACGTCAGAATCTGACGTCTGTGGACGTCAGATTCTGACGTCTAAAGTCTATCCCCGTACTGTATACTAAAAATATTTCTAATGGTCGTAGACCCATAACATAGGTATTCAAATGAATCGGAAAGAGCTGAATAAGAAATTTATGATGATTTCAAATTGAAAAAACCCTTTGATCTCCATGGATTTTACAAAAATATTTCAGCGCTTCAAGGGTTAAAACAATATAAATCGTGGTTGTGAAAGGGTTAGCGAGATCTCAAACCGTTCACACGTAGGCCTAACGTAAACCTTACCAATTTTCCGTAAACTTTTTGTCTTGAGACTTCTGTAGGCATTTTGACGCGTGACAGAGTTTAGAAAAATTAATTTGTTTCCAATTCATTATTCTCCACTCACAATAGAAGCGTCCAACCCCCATTGCAACGACGTGATTACTAAATAAAATAACCTACAGTCTGTTTCACCAGATCCTTGGAGTAGCCTTTTTTCAATTTTCGCGATCGCCCAAGTTCTCACTGAACCGAGCTCAGAGGCGAGCAGATGCGTGTAATAAGTTGGGATGAATTAAATGTGCTGATATTATTTGTTAATATGTGTTTTACGATAAATGTTCGAATCTGTGTGAAATCAGCTGTTCACTTAATGTATATCAGACATACATACATGTTGTATTGACATAGGTAACATAGAATAAAATTCATTACAGCCATTTGCCAGTGATATTTGTACCTGTAAATTCTATGACATAGACTAAAGGTCATTACAGCCTTATTTGTCATAGTGACATTTGTACCTGTAAATGCTATGTCATAGAATAAAAGTCATTACAGCCTTACTTGTCATAGTGATATTTGTATCTGTAAATTTTATGACATAGAATAAAAGTCATTACAGCCTTATTTGTCATAGTGATATTTGTACCTGTAAATGCTATGTCATAGAATAAAAGTCATTACAGCCTTATTTGTCATAGTGATATTTGTACCTGTAAATTCTATGACATAGAATAAAAGTCATTACAGCCTTATTTGTCATAGTAATATTTGTGCCTGTAAAGACTGGATGGTTAGTTTGGTAATTTCGAATGAAAATATACATATTATCGCATAGAGTATTAAAATCATGACTATTTAAATGACATTGCCAAAATATGGAGATATATTTGCAGTAATTGTCCCAGTGGCGGATCTAAGGAGGGAGGGGGATTTGGGGGGTTTACCCCTCCCCCCCCCTCAGAAAAAAATCATCACCTTATTTAGGGGTTTCCTTATGATTTGGTGATATACTGAGTGAGAAACAGTGCCCAATATGCCTTAGATTGCATGAGAAAGCCTTTGGAAATCAAAAATTTCCCCGGGGGCGGGCCCCTCGACTACTTTACAGTGAAATGCTTTTTTTGTCAAATTTTAAACCCCCCCATTCACTGAAAAGCCAGATCCGCCCCTCTGTCCTGTTACTATATCACCTTGACTTGTCACAGAATCTAACTGATCATCATCTCATAGGTATTCAGCATTTATCGGCCCTTTCATCGCGGGAATCGACTTATCACGTCAGAATCTGACGTCATAAGTCGATCCCCGCGTTGAAAGAATTAAGATAAGATAAAATACATTTTTTTTTAGATCGGTTCATTTACAGAAAACAAAATATAATGAACGTAGACTTGTAACATAGGTATTTGAATGAAGACGAAAGAGTTAACTAAGACATTTATGACGTTTTGAAATTGAAAAAAGACCTTTAGTCTCCATGGTTTATATAAAAATGTTTCAGCGTTATAGGGATTAACCCCCGTCAATCCCCGCACGGAAAAAACAAAAAATTATATACTGAATGTAGACTCGTAACATAGGTATTCAAATGAACAAGAAAAAGTTAACTAATGCATTTATCATGTTCATGACGTTTTGAAATTGAAAAAAGACCTTTGGTTTCCATGGTTTATACAAAGATATTTCAGCGTTACAAGGATTAAGGTTTTGCTCATTTTGCCATATCTCACAGTAATTTTCTTTCCAGAGAGATATATCGGGGAGGAATCATTGGGGTGGCGTCAAGTGAAAAAAGAGCCGCATCGAGTTCAAACACCATATTATCGCTCAGTTTTGAACAACAAATATGGAAGACGGACACAAACACACAGCGACTGTTAGGGGCCTTAAAAAGTTTATAAAAAATCCAGACATCCAAAACAAAATTGGATAGAACTCATCCCAACCACCCACCCCTTTTTTTAAACCAATCCTCGACACGATTTTTGTGGATTTTATTGGTTTTCTAATTTTATATTTTCTATCCAAAAATGGCCCTGGACCCACCCACCCACTGCCAATTTTTTTTGGATGTTTGGAGTTTTTAACTTTGCAACATCCCTTAGCGCTGTTAGGGTTAGTCATCTACTTCTCAAGGTACATGTAGCCGCAGAATAGCCGCGGATGTGACATTGACCTTTCACAACCAAGTACGCCCTATATTCATCTTAGTTTTCATTTACCTTGTGATGTAAATAGCTGCATCAGCAATTTAAAACTCAAGGTGATACTACACCATTATATAAAATACCTTAGTGAATTATAGAAGAAACAGACTCAGAACTTCCCGTAAACATTAAAGTGATACGTGATAACTTATTATGCTTTGATGCATCCTGAGGGTTTAAATGAGGGTTTAAATGATTAAAAAGAAATGACATGAATGGGGTTTTAGGCCACCTTTTTGCACATGTAGGCTAAATTTGATCCAGATAAAACTGCCTTCCAGACATTGAATTTGAAATTCGAACCCTGACGGTCTGAAGCCGAGCTACTTCTCGGTCACGGAGGCTCCCCACAATATTTAATCTTTGCGTGATAGCGGGGATTGTGTTTCTTTGAAACTTGAATACCAGAGCACAATTCGAACCTGCGATTACCGATTTTGCCAGCAGGCAGCCTTAACCAATGCTCCCCACCCAAAAAGGATAAAATATATCACTAATGGGAAGCTTGAATTTAAGTATACGTATTATGCATATATTTTCACGTGAGTTTACAGAACTAGATCTCTTGTATAGGCTTACATGGATTCTATTTTTTATGACAAAGAAGTCAGTTATCACTTTTTATTTTGTCTATAGCTATGTTATTTGCTGGTACACCCACTGGACATGGATTTTCTGCAAAGAGTGCGCTGAGCGGAGGTTGGCTTAACCTTTTTTTTGTCGAAGTCCGAAATAATGCGAATCATCGATAGCCGTCCAAGTCCAAGTTCGCAATAATGCGATTTTCATACATTGACAAAAAAAAGCTTATTTGACCTTCAAATTACATTGAAATTACCTTGGTTTCATATTGCAAGTATGCCACATGTTCATTAGGGTCTATTTGAAATATTAGGGTTCGGGGATTCCGTTTTTGTGGGGAATTTGGGCAAAGAAGAGTTAATGCCGGGCAGCATCATAGACGATGTGCCATCATTCAACCAAAATTGTTTTAACTCTTATAACGCTGGGATATTTCACTGAAATATAAAGCATGGAGACCAAAGGGCTTATCTCCAATTTGAAAGCATCATAAATGTCTTAGTTTGCCTTTTTCTGCTTTATTTGAATACCTATGTTATGGGTATACTGCCGATTTGAATTTCATTCGGAGCGAGAACTGACTTTATACGTCAGAATCTGACGTCTATGGACGTCAGAGTCTGACGTCTAAAGTCGGTTCTAGCTCTGAAAGGGCTACTATCTCGTCTGTGCGGCCTACGTGTCGTGAACTCAATATATCAGACACTTCTATATTTATAGCAATCACTTCTCGGTGGAAAACGCAACGGTTGAAACCAATAAATAGTAGATGTGACATTTTCTGTTGATTTATCAAAACCTCATATTGTGAGATGGGGGCAGCAGGTTTTTTTTGGCTAATTCAGGGGACTTTTTAAATGATTTGGCGCAAAAAAAGGGTGGGCGTGCGCCCCATGCGTCCCCCCTCTGGATCCGCACCTGTAATGGTCCTCTGGACATTTCTCATATGTTATTCATTTATGATGCAAACGAGAGTTATTTTGTAATTAACCCTCTAGGGCCTCACAATGCATTAAAGCATCCTTTTTTATTTCTGAAAAATGACTTCATTTTCTACAACCTATGTGTTTTAGAACGAACATTTTCTTGGAACTGTTTATTAATAACAATATCTTTTTTTCATTTTTTTCATTTTTTCACCTATTTAAAATCATTTCCATCCTCTACAAGTCGAGAATTGCAACAGCAATTCGCGGCTTGTAGTGGATGAAAATGACAATGGTAAATTCAGGCTTCAGAGGGTTAAGTGACAGTCATTTACATTTAGAATCATCACATTATCTTACTTAATCTATATCTAGAAATTAGTTGCCTTCAATCTAAATCATTATCATTGGTGTACAGCTATTTGTTATGATTGTGTGGTAACTACTTGTTAGCGGCACTGCAGTGCCCTAAAGTGGTTTACCAGACTGATATAATTATATGCATGTTTATTTTACTTAATGTTATATTCATATCATTTTATTGTATATATATAACTATGTATTTTAATGGTCAAATAAATCTATCTATCTGTCTGTTTGTCTGTTGTTTCGTAGAAAGCATTTTGAAATCTCTAGAAAAAAGGTTATTGGCGTATTATATCTGACATTTTCCATTCTATTTGAGAATAGTCCACGCATCGAGATGGATGGGAATTACAAAACGTCAGTTATTTATAAACGGTTTTTATTCAGCCAAACGTTTTATATTCACTTCAATTCAGTACATGGAGTTAAAAATAAATACAATATTAATATTATTGATGTATCTTACTACCGCGACCCTCAATTGCAGTTGAGTTGACACTTAAGCCCTCACGATGAATTAAAGCATCATTTTACATCCCCGAAAACAGACTTAATTTTCCTATAACCAAGGGTTTTAGAATGAAAATATCCATGAAACTGGTTTACAAATGCAATTTTCTCTAATTTTTACCTATATCAAATCAGCTTTATCCACTACAAGTCGAGAATTGCGACAGCAATTCGCGGCTTGTAGTGGATGAAGATGACCATGGTAAATTCAGGCTTGAAAGTGTTAATAGTTGCTGATAATTGCTAAATTTGATATCAAACATTTGCAAATCCTGATGTTTAAACGCTCATTTTATTCATTCCCCATAATGAAATAAATGGAGTTTTAGGTTACATTTGGGCACATATAGATTAAAACTGGGCCAGGAGAACCTCTTGAGGATGGTGAGATGATTGAGATGACAAAGCTTTCAAATCGAAATTTGAGCTCTTGCGGTCTGAAGCCGAGCAAGCTACCTCTCGGTCACGGAGGCTCCCCACAATATTGAATCTTCACGAGTGAGAAGGGGAAAAGATTTTTTGTTTATTTAAAACTTGAAGGACAGAATGGGGTTCGAGCCTGCGATCATCTACCTTCCAAGTAGGCAGCTAATACCACTGCACCAGGGCCCCCGCCCCTTTTTTTCAATCCCCAAAACAGTGATTTGATCAGCCAATAACACAAATTAAACAGAGATCTGGAAATTAAATTCTATGATTTTTCTCAACTTAACTTTTGAGAAATGTGATAGATATTTATAAGAATCCAAAATTCCATGATTTTTCCATGACTTTTTGCAAAATTTTCATTTTCCGTGATTTTTCAAGGACTGGATTTATTTTTCATTTTCCATGTTTTTCCATGATTTTCCATGACCGTGGAAACCCTGTTAAAAGCGATTATAGTCGTGCAAATGACGTGAAATGAAATGAATGGGATTTAAGCCCAGCCTTGTGCACATATAGGCTAAACTGGGCCAGAAGAACATGGATCTTAAAGGATAAACAACTGAGTGGTGTCCAGATGTTGAAGCCACAGGTGTTACAGGTGTAATTTTACAATGCTAGCCGTCAAATAGGGGTGATCTGTGAAAATAAATAGCTTTGACCTGCAATATTTTCACCTAGCAATCTAATTCGATGAAGTATGGGGAGACTTACATAACAATATTTTCACCGAGTAACCATGCAAATCGGTTTCCGGTGATGTCACTGCGTTTCACATAATATCATGTATTGGAGCCCATCCCAACGCACACTACATGTACACATGGACCTAATGGTTATTTACTGTTGGCCAGCATTGCAGACGTTGGGCCAGCGCTAAGCCAACATTGCTAACGTCCTGAGCCTGCTGTTATTTTCAATCCTTATCCTGCTAAGTAAATGTATTTAAATTCTCAACCACTTGAGGTTGTGTCTCGCTAACGCGTCTCACAACCTCAAGTGGGTGAAAATTACTCATATTTGTTTAATTTGAGACCAAACAATAGCAAATATTGATGTTTTCAATTCATTCCCAATACTAATGATTTAATCAGCTAATTAAACGTAATAACCCTTACAGCGCGGGGATCGACTTTAGACGTCAGAATCTGACGTCTGTAGACGTCAGATTCTGACGTCTAAAGTCGACCCCCGCACTGTAAGAATTTAAATATTTATAATCGCCGTAGGCTCATAACACAGGTATTCAAATGATGCGGGAATAGCTAGCAAAGACATTCGTGATGATTTAAAAAAAAAAAAAATTGATCTCCATGGTTTATACAAAAATATCTCAGCGCTTTACAGTCTGTCCGACGGTGGAGGATGGTCCAAAATGAAAGTTAGTTTATCGGTATCCAGTCAGTCAATTCTCAATCGATTTTCATAAAATTTTGTAAACCCTATTTTCTAGTCATTTGGCATCGATCCTGAAAAATATTGTATAGTTCAAAAGTTAGACCATTTGACATGTAGTAAATGTCTATTTATGACGCTCCTATATAACATGTATAAACCCATTAACTTCCATTCCGGTTTATTCTCAGAATTGCGTTACATGTTAAATGGCCTAACTTTTGAAATACTCAATGGAATTTCGTGGAATTCTCAGGGCTGTTGCCAAATGATTAGATAATAATGGATACAAAATTTCGTGACAATCCCTTGAGAATTTACTGGCTAGATACCGAAAAGCTAACTTTCATTTTGGACCATCCTCCACCGTCGGACAGACTATAACTATTGTCGTGATCAGCGAGCAAAGGGTAAACTCAGAAGTTACGATAGAATATAGTCGTACATATATATTATGGGATGGCTTCATCTGTATCTGTATCTGTATATTACGTGGCAGTACGCACTATTGTGCTATCGCGCCACGGGAGTAACTTAGCAAGGCCTGTTATCATTTATGATATCATTCGTGGCCTTATATATGAGCCAAGTACTCCATGCTGTGGATTTCCTGGGGTCTCGCCGGATGGAAACTGCGCCTCCGTCCATTGAGGTTCTTTTACGTCCAACTCAAAGTCAGTCAGACGAGCCATCTGATTTACGTGGTTCTCTGAGCCCCACGAGTGTATACAGCACCTGGCAGTCCCGGGCGGTCACCCATCCAATTATGAACCGGGCGCGATGTTGCTAAACTTCAGTGAACGAGCACAAACCGTTGAGCGAACGCCGTATTCTGTATTCCATATATTCCGTATTCAGAAGGTTTCAAATAAAAAAAAGGATCTTACCCATTCACTTTTTCAATATTGTGGGTACTACCAGTGACCAAGAGGTAGCGTGCTCGGCCTCAGATCACCAAAGCTGAACTTCAGATCATGTGTCTATTCATATCACAATACTTAGGTTATCATGGCTCAGTTTAGCCTATATGCGCAGAGAGTGACCTAAATCTCCATATTCTCGTACAATTATTCATTATTTTTATACTGCAATAAATGCAAACGATGTTCATTTGGGTGACATGTACTTATTCTAAATACTAATTGAAACGTGAAACTAGATTAGAAAACTTGACTTCGAAATTCAACTTAATATTCGAAGGGTTTTATATTAATTTAATCAAATATAGGTAATTAAATTTTTGAATTTATTTTAGGGGTTGGTTACAGGACGTCCATCCGGTGGTAGCGGAGTCTGGAGGCAAGCCCCCCCCCCCCTGGAAATTTGGAAAAAGCACGGCATTCTGGGGATGTGCACGGGGGCTATTGAGACCCCATCATACTATAGTTATAACTTTGAGATGAGAGCCATTTACAAATATCAGAGCGTTAGGGGTCTTGTCAAGTTAAAAAAATCGGGTTTTTTTTTTTTTTTTTTTTTTTTTTTTACATGTTCGGAAAAACAATGGATAGGGGAGTGAGTGGGGGTGTCTGGCCAATCCAATTTTTTCTCGGATTTTTATTTTCAACTTGACAAGACCCATTACCATAGTTACCAGGGTAAATATAAATAGCTTTGCACTGAGAGGCTGATTAAAGCGGAATAACAACCAAAAGTTGAATAGGATGATGAATCTCACAACTAATGACATATCATAGAAATCATTTCATGTCTGCATGATTTTTTGGTCTTGAATAATTATAATTTCTGAGGCTAAGCTCACAATACGAGATCAAGCCAAATGTCATGCTATTATATCCATGAGAACAAGTGAGTGAGTGAGTGAGTGAGTGAGTGAGTGAGTGAGTGAGTGAGTGAGTGAGTGAGTGAGTGAGTGAGTGAGTGAGATAACAAAATGACACAGATATATGCCCGTCACAGTTTACGCAGAAATATAGGACTATAAGCAGGGTGCTGAAGTGCTTCCGTATTTACTCCCCAGATTAGGCTAATCCCCTTATCTTCACACATGCGTAGTTAGCTTGAAGGGGGGGGGGGGTATAATGTACGGTATCAAGGTGCGCAAAACAGTAATATCCCAGCGAGCACGAGACATTGACCGGTGACGGTTTAATGTTGGCCCATCATCTACAACATTGTACCAGCATCAACTCAGCATTGGGTCAAATTTAAGACGTCCATCAATTATATCAAAATAGCAAGTGGTAGAAAATGAAGCCTTCTCCGCAAATATGAAACGTTAGCCTTACGTCGATTCAATGTTGGGCTAACATCGCAGATAGTGGCCCAGCATTAAACCAACATTAAACCACTTTTTACAGGTGAAAGTAGCGTTTTATTCAAGATCATTTTTTTATCAGAAGCAGGTACACACTTCTTCACACAATATCGACCCTATCTACAAGGTATCGAGTCTCCCAATCAGCACAAGATGCTAAAACAATGTTGAATAAATGTTGGGCCAGCGTCGGCCAAAATATGGACGAGGGAAGTGTCTCAGCCCTTACTTTGTTGGATCTGTATGTTCTTGATATCGAGTGAAATGAACATGAATACAAATTTATGGAAATTTTTCGAACCCTGGTGTCAAGATCGCTCTCAGTCACCGCCAAGTTGAAGAACGCTGATTTCCCCCATAAAAAAATAATACAGAAATCCACACCTTTGCGGTGTGGGCTCGTCCACGGCAAGTAAAACGTAAGGCATATTTTCTAGTAGTTTTCAATGCCAATGCTTTAAATTGAATTCGGCATTCAATCTGAAAATACGGCAGCAACTTCTCCAAATGAAATGAAATGAATGGGGTGTTAGGCCACCTTCGTGCACATATAGGATAAAGTGGGCCAGGAGAACCTCCTGGGAATGGCGAGATGAATGAGATGACACTGCCCTCTAGACACAGGATTCGAAATTCGAAAAGTCTGAGGCCGAGCACGCTACCTCTCGTCACAGAGGCTCCCCACAATGTTGAATTTTAACGCGTGAGCGGAGAAGAACAATTTGTTTCTATTAAAAGCTAGAGTGGGTTTCGAAGCCACGATCTCCGACTTTCCAAGCAGGTAGAATTAACCGCTGCACAAGGGGCCACAAGGGTCCCCGCCCTGGCAGCTTCTCCAAGCAGGGCGGGGGCTCTAGGGTAGTGGTTAGCACCGCTGCCTTCACGCCAGAGTTCGGGGTTAGGCTACCGGTCTCGGCGGTTTCAAAGAAACAAAAATGTTTCTTCCTAATCAACGTGTGAAAGTTAGTATTGTGGGGAGCCTCCGTGACCGAGAGGTAGCGTGCTCAGACAGCCAGGGTTCGAATTTCGAATCCTGTGTCTGAAGGACAGTGTCATCTCAATCATCTCACCATCCTCAGGAGGTTCTCTTGGCCCAGTTTAGCCTATATGTGCGCAAAGGTGGCCTAAACCCCAATTCATTTCATTTATTTCTCCAAGCAGCTATAAAAAACTAAGACACTTATACATGTTATAGCACCAAATCAAAGGTATAGTTTGGTAGAAATTTAAAGTCACTTTAATCTACACACTTTTAATGCATTAAAATAGCAAATCGAACAAACGGAAAACACTATTTTTTGTAAATCAGAAAAATGATTCATTTCTATGATTTCCAAGTATTACATGTACATGTGACAACTCAGAAGAAAACTAGATGTTGAACCAATGTTGTTTTAATGTTGGGCCATTGTCTGCGACGCTGGCCCAATAGTAAACCAACGTTGGTGGAACGTCTCATACAGTCTACCTGTAAAAGGTTAGTCCAGGTGTCGTGGCAGATTGATGCGGAAATATTCCAAAGATAGTCATTTCCTGTGCACCACCCCGGCGGGTGTGTCATTGTGAGATACGAGGCTTGATTAAATTTCTCCTGATATTCAGAGCATTCCTGCATGGTGTGCGTGTGTTAACTCTCTCAGCGCGGGGACCGTCTTTATACGTCAGATTCTGACGTATAAAAAACGTCTTTATACGTCAGAATCTGACGTCTGTTGACGTCAGATTATGACGTATAGGGACGGTCCCCTCGCTGAAAGAATTAACATATGTATAATGGTCGTATACCCAAAACATAGGTATTCAAATGAATCAGAAAGAGCTAACTAGGACATTTATGATGATTTTCAATTGAAAACAAAAACACTTTGACGCACAAGTCATGACTTCCCGTCGTCAATAAATATATGTATCTATCTATCTATTATATTACCGTTACCTTCCATATATCTTTCTGATGAAATGATAAAAATGATTAAATGATACTCTGTGAAATGAAAAAATGATTCACAAATAATGCGCAAAAAAAACTATATAAAAATAATTATGTATCTGCCTTTTTTATTGAAAACGAAGCAATTACAATGTTTGCAATGTATACCGAAGCGAAAATTATTTTAATCCCACATTACTTAGGCCAACTACTTGAACCATTGTCAAAGGGCGACCGACATAAATACAAATATATAGATATATAGTTACTATTTTAAATCAGAACTGTAATGTCAACAAAATTTCCAGTTTCAAAGAAATAAAAATATGTTATAAGTCACATTGATGCAGAGACATGTCTACACACGCGGGCTTATTAACTGAATATATTATTATTATAACTATTTTTTTTTTTTTTAAATAAATGAATCAGCTTATGTTTTTATTGTGTTGCGCCAGGATATCACATGAGTAGCGTGGTTGACTTTGAACCTGGGGGCACCGGGTTTGAATCCCGCTGCAGCTGATATCATATTTTGGTACAGTGACCCTAACTGGGATAATGACAACCAAAAATACAACCGATTATAGCTCCGAATTAAAAAAATGTATATAAAGAATAATAAATAAAATGACCAATATGTCAAAGTTGACATGTAAGCGGTCAGTAAAGCCTTAAAAATAAACACTTGTATTTGACTGTTGTGTACCGTAAAGTAATTATTTCACGCGCATGCGCAAAAAAGAAGCAACAGTCCCGCACTATTCCACCAAGGGTGAAAGATTATACCTACAGGTAACATATTAAACAAAAAGAAATATAATAAATGATACGTTTGATAAAATATTTTAAAAATCGGGAATTTAGCATATTTTATCACAGCGCATACCCCATGCCACGCAAGCAACATGTTCCCAGTTCCTTATGTATCATTATAATTAACTGCCTGTTAACAGATAATATTATTGTAGGAGCCTGACATTTCTGTAATTACCTGTATGGTTGATGGGAGAAAGAGCTGCTCGGTCTAATTATCTCCCTGGTATCTATTAGGAAGTATATCTATTGTCCATCACTATGTGGTGTCTCTACTGGAGAGTCACGTCAGAATAGGGGCTTACTTCCTGGATGTTATAATCTGAGATCCGGGTCATTATATAAGATTCATATAATTACGCGGAATGAGGAAGTCCACAGGCGAAAATCAGGAAAAAGTCTGTGTTTATAATTACAGATAACACACAATGACCTCCTAACCCTTTAGCTCTAAGCCCTTACCCCGCTGATCACGACTATTGTCGTTTTTAATCTGTTTTATTAGTCGACCGAATCACTTTTATTGGGAATGTAATGTGTGTCTAAACATCAATATTTGCAAATATTTGCGCTCAAATTAAACAAATATGATTAATTTTCAGCTACTCGAAGTTGTGGATCGCGGTAGCGAGACACAACTTCCAAGTTGTTGAAAATTTAAATAGAATATTAAATAATAAATTTTAATTTGTTTTATTAGTCCACCAAATCATTGTTATTGGGAATGAAATGTGTGTCTAAACATCAAGATTTGCAAATATTTGCGCTCAAATTAAACAAATATGAGTAATTTTCAGCTACTCGAGGGTGTGGATCGCGGTAGCGAGACACAACCTCAAGTGGTTGAAAATTTAAATAGAATAACTTAGCAAGATGAGGGTTAAAGCGCTGAATTATTTTTGTATAAACCATGGATACCAAAGGGTTATTCTCAATTATAGCTCTCTCCGCCTCATTTGAATACCTATGGTATGGGTGTAAGATAACTAGACATTTTTAATTATTTCAGTGATCGGTTCGATCGAACGATTGTAGACATCAGAATTTGACGTCCATATAGTGTTTATTTTATAATGGTGACAGATGCAACATGTACAAGTATACAATAGCAACGATACAATAGCAATCGTTGGTCAAGATAGTATACCTGTGTTGTGGGTCTACAGCCATTATAAATATGCTACCCTTTCAGTGCGGGGACAGACTTTAAGTTTGGTCCCCGCGCTGAAATGGTTAAGAGCAAAACGCGAATAATTACTACCATCATTTAACTAACTGGCTATTACGACATTAAAGCAACACACTCAGGTTAAAATCATAAAAAAATCAGTAGTTTTATTTTGGCTCCATAATATGTCAACATGTCCATATACTAGAATTGCATAAGTCTTTTACATTTTGTATTGCGCATTTGCACGTTAAGCGAGAAATAAGAACGATATTTAATTTCAGACATGCACAAATAAGAAATACGGGTATAACTGGTGAATGGGGCTTACGGCACACTTACTACGTTTAGTCCATGGGCCAAGACCCAAAATTTCACCTATCGGTACCACTCGAGGTGGCCAAACCTAATTGTGTTTTTTGACTTACTATATATCTCTAGTTTATGTTTTGATATGATAGCCTTCACAGACTGGTAGCTTTATAGTGGATTTCATCAAGTAAGTAGACCCATCCATTTCGGTAAAACACGAACACAGATTTTCCATAATTGACATTTACTGTCGCAATATCATACTTCTTGGACTCATTAATAGAGTCAACAACAGTTTCTGAAGAAAATACGTCAAAATATCAACTTCTATCAGCACCCTCACATCATCATCATCATCATCATCATCATCATCATCATCATCATCATCATCGTCAGTTGTAACAGCAGCCAAAAATTTAAAATACTTCGGCAATTCTAGACATGTTCCCATCTTATATGGCCATATTAACCCGTTAAGCCCTCACGATGCAATAAACCATCATTTTACATCCCTGAAAACACACTTAATTTTCCTACAACTAGGGGTTTTAGAATGAAAATTTCTGGTTTGCCAATACATGGCAATTTTCTTTTATTTTTCACCCACCTCAAATCATCTTCATCCACTACAAGTCGCGGCTTGTAGTGGATAAAGGTGACAATGGTAAATTCAGACTTGAAAGGGTTAAGAATCCGAAATAAAAATACTGATTTTTTTATGTCCATCTCTGACAGTTTGAGGTATCTGGTTATGCTCAATGCCTCTGGCGAGAGTTCTAGATTTTTGGGGCCGATATGTGTGACCTTGCTGCGGAAACTGCTCCGCCAATTGCCTCATGGCACCTGGGCACTGTCATTGGGTGGCGTCTATTTCCTCATGACGCTTTAAGGTACTGTTTTTTATGACTAGCCCCAGTGACTGAAACAGGTTTCAGCCACAGATTGACCCCGCACAAAAATCGTGGGACATTTTTTGAACTGTCATATCTAAGACTTGCCCTTGAATAATCAGGTCGAAAATAGTTTTTTAGAAGCAGTAACATTTGAGTTACATGCCGCATGCTCAGCTGACAACCCGCACAGTCCTTCAAAATAATCGACATTTTTTCGGACCTTGGGGTCGAGATCGCTCTAAGTCACCGCCATGTTGAATTTTTCGGGTAAAACAAATACACCAATCCACGGCCTCAGAGAGGGCGACACGGTTATGTTATGACTACTTTCTCAAAGCTATACGTCACCAGGTCTCATTACTCTCTCTCAATCAGGTGAGTGAAGCTAATTACCACACAGTTCCTGCTCCTTGTTCGGTCTTTAGAAAATCTGACTAATTATATAAATATATATATACATATAGCTGGCTTACTTTTGTTTGCGGTTGTCTTCCTTATCCAGGGACCTGAGCTCGCATTTTCGTACAAGTTACGATATATCGTATGTTTCGGATTGGTCGAGATAGCCATCTCGACCAATCCGAAGTCTATCATATATCGTAACTTGTACGAAAATACGGGCCCTGCGCTCAATCCCGAAATCTAAAATCCTAAGATTTAGAATATCACTCCAGCGAGCAGAGAGGGGGTTTTCTGTAGTCCTCCAATATTTATTCGAAATGAGATCTCTGAAAGTAAACATATAATTGGTCTAATGTTTTTTTTTATGAATTATGAAACTTTTTTTTGCTTGATAGATAATTTTTATAAATTATAAGCATTTGTCAGTTAGACATTTATAATAGCATTAAACGACTATATCTACTGATCAACAAACCACATACGTCTTAATACGTCAGATTCTGACGTCTAAAGTCTATCCCCGAGCTGTAAGGTTAAACAGTGGTGCAGTGATTAAAGCTGCCTGTCTGGAAAATCGGAGATCACGGGTTCTAGCCCCGCTCTAGCCTTTAATATTTAAAGAAAAAAAATAATCCTCCCTGCCCAAAAATGGGTGCCTGGTTCCTAGATTACTACACAAAGTGTGATAATCACTCAGTTCTCGGTCAGTAGTAGTTAAAGGTGACATATCACCCCTTATATAGTATGAATAAATTTGTGAAAAATAAATCAAAATTGCCACAAGATGGGGCACAAGTGTTTCCTTATATGGGGTGATTGGTTATCATGTGACCCTCTGAGAGGGTCACATGATAGCCAATCACCCCATATAAGGACATAATTATTCATACCATATAAGGGGTGATAGATCACCTTTAAAGATAGGTCAGTATTATATATAATGGGACTCACGGTAGAAAATGATTAGTGATCAGGAGCTAGAGCCCTCATTAATTATTCATGAGGGGTGGGGGCTAATTAGAGGGGTCAACCTAATTAGTGAGGTCAAATCAGATGTTTATCTTAATGTCAATCTAATTAGTGTGAGATCAACCAAGGGTCAATTAAATTAATTAAAGGATTCAACCTAATTAGTGAGATCAGGGGTGAGATCATCAAAACAACATGTGGTGCATAAATTATTATCTGCATTGGGAGTTCACCAATCAACCACCTGATAATAAACTTTCCCAACAATTTTAATATGTACAAAACGACTGAAATTGTGCTGTGAATACCAATTCAGAATTGCTAAGATTTTTGTAATCAAATGAGTGAAAATATTTAAAAAGGCGATTGGTGAAAAATAATTGATCACCAACGGATATTATATCTGCATACATACCTGAACCCATATATTCACCCATCGGCCTGTCCTTGGATCCATCCGTGCAGAGCATAGTCAGATATTGTAAAATGTTAATGTTCTACTTGGTGAGATTTATTCACAAAAACGTATATTGCAACTTGACACGTCCCAGGTCAAGTTCAAAACACTGTTTGTTTATGTCATTTAAATCATGAATTGATTATCTTATATTTATCAGATCATTTAAAACAGAACACCCAGTGTTTATTGATTCATCTTGATCAATATCATGACTAGTAACACAAGATACATGTGATACACAAATTGAAAATTCAAATAACTGGTCTGTTTATAATAAACTAATCACAATTTTACTATAGTCTTGATAATGAAATGTTAAATTCCGATATAATATTTTGACTAGTAGGCACTTATGAGCTGGATATGCACAGCCTAAATAGCAGCTATTAGTACGATATATAACTTACTTGTCATAGTCATAATAACTTATTAGATATGACACAATATGGCAACACATGCATCATGTCTGATGTATACAAAACACAGACATACATGTGAACGTGACGAAAATTTTATTCTGATGAGACTCTTGCTCAAGGCAGGCCGGATGATGCTTAAATTTGCCATGATGAAGAAAGTATCACTTTACATATTTGATGTCAATAAAACTAAATATAAATAATTTCACGGTAAAATTAAAATACCAAGCCCTCTAAATACATCCCAGAAAACATGTTGTCTATTTCAGAATTACTTCTAAAAATAATTGAATGAGCGAAAATATTTTTTTTAAAGACGACAGCACGCTTGGTACAATAGTTTATCACTAACGCAAAATAATGTGCACTTGCATACATACCTAAACCCATATAATCACCCGTCCGCCCATCCACCCGTCTGATCAGAGCATAGTCAGATATTGTAAAATGTTAATATTCTGCTTTCTGAAAGGCTCCCAATTTTTATCAAGTCTTTATTTTCACAAAGACGGTTTTCAGCGACTTGCAGTAAAACGCATTCACCAAAACAAAAAAAACCTTCCATTGCAACATGGCATGCCTCAGGTCCTGTTCAAAACACTGTAGTCAATTATGAGCTAGATATTCACATCCTAAATAACAGCTATCAGTACAGCTATTAGTATGGCAACACATGTGTCATGTATGCATTGGAAATAGACTGTCATTCAAAACGAACCTTAATAAGACAACAACCCACCTTACCACAATTGGTTAACTATGTTCCGACAATCTTCCAAAAAATGTCTGCTTAGTTAAATATTTCGTCAAAATAGTATATTTATATTTGTCTCACATAGAATAGCAACTTGACAGCCCATAACATGTAAAGTTTACTTACCATTTACTATAGGATGGCCTGACAATGTTAATTATTAGATGATGATGATTATAATTGATATTGATACCTGTCTTAATTAGCTGCAGATAGTGATCAACTGATCAATCAATGTAACATGTGCTGATGAGATGAATATTTGGTCAAATATGATTCAACAGTCTTCTAAAAAAAGTTGGTTTATTTTAATATTTTGTCAAAATAGTATATATATATTTGAGGGATTCTATAATTTTAGGCAACAGTGATGATATTTTCCTTGATATATGAAATTGTCTGAATATTTTCAAAAATTTAAACGCATGTCAACTTAGTTTTGTTTAATGACATGGCGTTGTCAGCAGAGTTTAATTTCAATTTTAAATGCTTATTTTTATCAATTAAAATTTTTCTTACCGTCATGGAGAGACTTATTTACAGTTATGGAGAGACCAATTTATGTTACGGAGTAATCTTCAAACTTAAATTTCTCAGTGACCCTTCTACAAAAGTATACCATATTTAACAAGTAGTTGAACATGGCTATTATAATGTTGATCACTTAATTTAGAAAGAATCACTTTATGACAATAAACCTTAATTAATGAAATAAGAATTACTCTCCGTTACGATTATTGTCGTTATGGAGAGTAATTATAACGAACATTGTCTCTCCATAACGACAATTATTTCTGTCATGGAGTGACAATAAACAAATACTAAATATCGATGGTAACACAATATAAAAGACAGAAAGAAAAGTTACTATTTTGACAAGTGTCACTTGTTGGTTAAAAGACCAAATTCATAAAGGTTTATAGCTATTTTTAAATGAGTAAAAGGGTAATTCGTGACTACTTTTTCTCTCCATAACGTTTTTAGTTTTGTTATGGAGAGACAGAAATTACGCGTTATGGAGAGACGTTTTTTTTACTAAATCGTGCATAGCAGCTATGTATTATGCTATACTATGATTATTATTATTTTTTTTTCAAATAAGGTTGTAGTAGGCTTGGAGGTTGTAGGGTGCCTAAAAGTTTAATTGCAGTATTTATGGGTAAAAATCGCGTTATGGAGAGACGTTGAATTAAAATACTCACCCAAAGACTTGCACAAACCTTACATTATTTCTAAACAAAAACACATTTATTATACTTTTTTTCAAGATTCACTGCATGAAGGTCTCGCGCAACTGTTTTGCACCAGACAAGTGATATTTTGGTCTGAAAAAGTATAGAAATTACCTGAAAACAAATATTAAGCGTTACGGAGAGTCGCTGCAACGTGGGACAGACATAAATTGCATAAAAAGTGGTAAAATATTAAAATTATTTTTAAAAACTTGTATATAATTTTATAGACAGTGTTTTGTACTAACATTATATCAGAAACAAATATAATATATAATACAGGAAATCTAGAATAAATCGCCTGTTTATGTGGAATTTAGAATGTGGGACAAGGCTTTTTGGCTAAAATTGGCTAAATTTACATAATATTTCTTTCACAAAACACACTTATGTTAGAATTTTTTGAGTTGTGATATTGCTATATTGTAGAATAAAGGTCATTCATTGAATTTATGTAATCAAATTATATCAAAATATTCAACAATAAATATTACAAGGTGCGGACAGTGCTGGTGCTTAAAATTATAGAATCCCTCATATATTTGCCTCTCACACAGAATAGCAACTTGACAACCCAGAAAATGCAAAGTTTACTTAGCATATAATATAGAATGGCCTACCAGTAGGGGAGAGGCGGGCAAAGGGAGCCAATGCGCAAAGATATTTTAGTTGTGACATGTTGTATGATATTAATGACATCATAGGTATGAATTATGGACATATGTATACAAAAAACATAAATAGACATCTCATAAATATCTTAGATAGAAATAATAGACGACAGGGAGTAGTTTTTGGCACCAATCCTTTGAATATAAGTTTATATATTTGTATGAATCTTTTGATGAATTTATGTGATTTCTTCTGAAAATCTTTTGTTTTGTGTGGTACATTATATTGCCTATTTTTTCTAGTCATTACTTCAGTCAGGAGATCACTTTAGGTAGAGATAATAGGCTAAATTTCCCACCTCTACCCCTTGGTAGATCTGGTAATATTCATAAGGTTTAATGTTTGCGAGTTTCGCGAGGAGGACAAATTCGCAAATTTAAGAAATTATTATTACTGTAGCGCTGACTATGATCGAAATCGATCATTTGTGAATTCTAGACCTCGCAAAAAGTCCAAAAATCATAAATTTGCGAAAATTTAACACGCGACAATTACCGGATCTACAGTATGCAGTACATCATGGCTTTGTTGACAAAGCTCTGGTGTCATTGTAGACACAAAAAAAGTGGTTTAACCCTTACAGCGCTGGGATCGACTTTAGTCGACAGAATCTGACGTCTGTAGACGTCAGATTCTGACGACTAAAGACAATCCCCGTACTGTAAAAGTGAAAAGATTTCTAATGGTCGTAGACCCATAACATAGGTATTCAAATGAATCGGAAAGAGCTAACTAAGACAGTTATGATGATTTCCAATTGAAAAAAAAACTTTGGTCTCCAAGGTTTTCATAAAAAATTCGGCGGTTTAAGACAGATGAACATGTAATTGTAGACATTATCATTCTGTGATCAGAGGTTCATGTTCCCAGAAACATCCACCACAAATCACATGTTGACCTTCGCTGCCTGCACAGTTGCCGGTCCCGATGGCTCATTCGTATCGACTGCGGCTTGTAACCTTGAGGTACCAGATTCGAATCTCGGTCGGGCCGAATATTTGTCATCGTGGTTATGCATATACAGTGATCCAAACTGTTCAAAGGCCTGGAGTGTACAGTGCTGACTATGGCACTGTGCACTATGAAAAACCCTTGAAGTCATTCGAATTAAGAGTGGGGCATATTCCCGGCTCCGGGCTTCCTTCTGTCGCGAAATTGCCATGATTGTGCGGAAAGTGACGTAAAACAACATTCATTGCCAGTACAGTGCCGCTCTCTCGCGCTCACCCCCTCCCCCCGCAGGCGTGTACTGATTTATCAGTGAAATGCTGGCCCGATACAAGAAAGACGACCAAAGTATCATTTAGGGGGCAACCATTCAATTTCTAGGGGGGGGGGGGGGGGTGCTGAAGTTTTCGTCGCGGACAATTTTTTATTTCAACCCGGCTCGGCGGCGTGCTGAAAATTTCAAATTGTATTGCATGTTTATATAGAACAGTCCTTGAAGTAAATCATTTATTTTATCAAGGGTCCGCCCAATATTATTTATTTCAAAAATACTGAGATTGAATGATGCCCCCTTATTATGTCCGCCGTAAATGTTTGTCTGTTTGCTAATCCTGTGACATGTACTAAAACATGAAATGAATCGGGCTTTAGTCCTCATTTGTGCACATAAATAGGCTAAAACGGGCCAGATACCCTCCTGAGGATTGTGAGATGAATGAGATGACACTGCCCTCCAGACACAGGATTCGAAATTTAAGCCCTGTCGGTTTGAGGCCGAGCACGCTACCTCTCGGTCACAGAGGTCTGTATGTTCTCTGGGGATGTTGCACCAGATACTGTCGTGTATACAATTATCTATATTTGCTTTATCATGTTTTTACAATTGGCCGATGGCCTTACAATACTGACTGAATCAATCAAAACAAACATGACATAGAGGTCTGCTTAGGAGAGTGTGACATAATTGGTGTCAATTACGTTTCCACACATTGAGTAACGATTATTCTGCAGAATAATCTTTACTGTATGTGTGGAAGCGTAATTTACTTAAAAGTATCACGACAATGATGACTCTAACTGTACGTTATTTTAAATAGTTCTGATGCATATTTTATTTAACGTGTGCTTATTTTAGTGTATAATGTCATTTGATTTTAAGTTAACATAGCATGCTTATATCAATTTTCATGTGATTTTACGGAAAATAATCGTGTTGTATATAGTCATGTACATATGTTCATTTTAATTAACCCTTTCACCGCGGGTGGCGCCAAAAGGCGACCCCCTGGCAGACCGTGGATGTCGCTTTTTGGCGACATCAGTAATTACCGTTTTTAATTTAAAAAATAATTAATTCAGTGCTCAGGCGTTATAATTCAGCGATGAAAGGGTTAATGACGCAGATGTCTGCATAGACTTACCGTCGTCAATAAATATGTACTACAACAATATTATCACATTAACCCTAAAGCGTTGTTCAACATTGTAGAAATGTTATACAAATGTTATACAATTGTTTTGTGTTAGCTGGGATATAAACCATGCAGACCAGTTTTTTTATAAATTGTCATAAATGTCTTTGTCTGCTCTTTCCGCTTCATTTGAATATCTATGTTATATGTATACAAATATTTTACTCCTTCAGTGCGGGAATCGACGTCAGAATCTGACGTCTATAGACGTCAGATTCTGACGTCTATAGACGTCAGATTCTGAAGTCGATAGTCGATCCCCAACGTCTATAGAGGTCAGATTCTGACGTCTTAAGTCGATCCCGGCAATGAAAGGGTTATTGCTGGGTCAACATACAAGACGGTGGACCAGCATTAAAACAACATTGGTTCAATGTCTGGTGCCGGGGCTAAACACACAGTTTATTCTAAATAACGGGGTAGCATCATGCAGTCTAAACCCTCACGATGCATCAAAGCATCATCTTACATCCCTGGAAACAGACTTAATTTTCCTACAACCAAGGGTTTTAGAACAAAAATTTCCATGAGACTGGTTTACCAATACATGGCAATTTTCTTTAATTTTTCACCCACATCAAGTCGAGAATTGCGACAGCAATTCGCGGCTTGTAATGGATGAAGATGGCAATGTAAAGTCAGGCTTCAAAGGGTAAATTCAGATGTATTCGTTCTCAGTGGGAACTCCACCTGCCAATGACAGGATGCAGGGTAGTGGTTAGCACCGCATGCCTTTCACGCTTGAGTTCGGGGTTCGTTTCCCGGTATCGGCGGTTTGAAAGAAACAGAAATGTTTCTTCCCCATCAACTCGTAAAACTCAGTATTGTGGAGAGCCTCCGTGTCCGAGAGTTTCATTTGCAAACTAATCTTACCATCATATAAGTTTAGATAAAAGGACACAGGCCTACTTTCATTCTTAATTAAACTCAAATGTCACTGCTAAGTCGAAGCGATTAATCGTGAGAGAGGGACTCTCAAAGCGAGGTCTATGTCCTACTTTTAACAATAGCCTTTCTATCTCCCTGGGTTGTTTTTTATAGCTAGTGCATTCTGGCAGTAAACTCATTTGAATACATGTAGGTGCCTATGCCTACCTATGTTATGGGTCTACGACCATTAGAAATATTTTTACTCTTTCAGTGCGGGGATCGACTTTAAACGTCAGATTCTGACGTCTACAGACGTCAGAATCTGACGTCGAAAGTCGATCCTCGCACTGAAAGGCCTGGGTTAATGACCGATCCACACTCTGTGACGATGGTCCAACATTAAACCAGAATTGTACCAACGTCTCGTAATTACGATGATATCGTGACTACATAAGTTGCACATTGGACCTCAGCTCTGATATACGCCTTGAGTGGCTGTCACGAAACACAAACCGCTCAACCAATGGTCGTCCACTGTTGGGCCAGCGTCGCAGACGGTGGCCCAACAGTGGACGACCATTGGCTCAGCGTATCGTGTTTAGCAAGGACTCCATGTAACACACGGCTTCTTGGGGTCACAGTCTTTATACCAACAAATAAGACCCCTCATATTGTTGTTCAGATATTAAGTTTTTGTTCATATTTTGTTTATATTTGACTTTTCAAAATATCGAATAAATCTTTTATTTGATCTTTTTTACGATAAATAGCCTCTTCGGGGTAATTTGTTTAGCTGGTTAAGTGAATATTATTTAATTTTTCAGCTAGAATAAATAAAATCAGCCAAATATATATGTGTGTAATATCTGCATAAAATGTATAATATGAGGTGGACAACGTAATGGACATAAGCATTCCACAATAAGGGGGGGGCAATCTCCGGGGGGGGGGGGGGCTGTAGTATTTTAAAAATAAATATTTTGAAACAGAATTTGCATGAAATAAATAATTGTCTTAAGGACATGTTGCAAATGAATATTTAATGACCCTCAAACATGTGTTTGCCTCACTTCGCTCGTCCTCACTTCAATTTGTGAAGCCTTGCTTAGCTCGTCTCCTCAACTATTATGTAACCCCCACATCAATATTAAGCCCAGTTTGGGATCCAACTTTGTAGACAGATGTTATTTTTTAAGAAAGTGAAAGAAATATTTTGCTTGACGCAGAGAGTGAAATAAATAAAATAGTACAGACAGGAGGTGAAATAAATGTCCAGTTTAAAAAACTCTACCCCCCCCCCTGAAGATTGAATGGTGGCACCCTAATAGCTTGTGATTTAAAACCTATAATTGTTCATCGCAGCCAAAACTATTATTTCGGATAAACATTGAGTTAATTAAGGTTCGTATATGGTTTATGTCGCACGCTTTTCAATCCTTAAAGTGCTGAAATATTTTTATACAAGCCATGGAAACTAAAGGGTTATTTTCAATTTGAGATAATCATAAATGTCTTAGTTAGCTCTTTCCGATTTCTTTGAATACATTTGTTATGGGTTCACGGCTATTATAAATATCTTATTCTTCTAGTGCGGGGATCGACTTTAGACGTCAAAATCTGACGTCTATAGACGTCCGATTCTGACATCAAAAGTCGGTCTCCGTACTGTAAGGGTTATGGTCCTACTGGCTATCATATCGCTTCAATCTTTATGATACAGCTGTATTGAGTATAAGACACAGGCCAGTCATTATGATACTAGCTTTATCTATCTATATACAGGTGTATACTTATAAGTCTATATACATGGGTGTATATAGCCGTGCTGTCCACTCCGAGGTCGTTGATTGATGTATTTGTTTTACCCGATAAATCCAACATAGCGGTGACTGAGAGCAATCTCGACCCCTAGGTCAGAAAAATGTCCATACCATTTCAATGACTGCAGGCTGTGAGCTCAGCATGCGGGCATATAACTGAAATGTTACTGAGTCTAAAACAATATTTTTTCGACCTGATTATTCGAGGGACAATGTTAGATGTGACCGTCCAAAGATTTGTCCCACGATTTTGTACGGAGTCGATCTGTGGCTGAAACCTGTACACTGGGGCTAAGGTGTATACAGGTGTGTACGGGTGATTGACCTTACGAACACAGGTAGCGTCAGGTCACATGAGACGGATAGATAGTGCATTGGAGTGCAACGCCAATCGTGTATACGTCTCGGGTTCGAACCCCGCTGATCCTGTGTGGGGCTTGCAGAGAAACATCCTTGTTTCTACCCTCTCAAACCAGTGCATTGGCGATAATTTAGTGCAGTGCCACGCCCTGCGCGATCCATCACGCTGCATTTCACACAGCGTTTCTTCGTACAGACAGTGACGACTCTGGGATATATCACCTAGTCGTGGATATAGGCATAATTTGGGTAGGCTAAAGAACTATACCGTACGGTGGCTCATAGGCCTACCCGTCAATTTTCGTTCCAGGGAAACCCCATATTATCAAGGCGTGATAACGCCTTAATAAGGCGTTATAACGCCTTAAAAAAAGCGCTATAGCTATAGCGCTTTTTTTAAGGCGTTATAGCGCTTTTTTTAAGGCGTTATAACGCCTTAGTAAGGCGTTATGACGCCTTATTAAGGCGAAATAACGCCTGAAAATATGGGATTTCTCTGTAACAAAAATTGGCGGGTATGAGCCACCGCAATACCGAGATGCCAATGCAGTTCAATACAGCAAGAGAGCGATAAGGGCTGATACCGATGTATTCATCTCATTGAGGGTAAGAATCGGCATTGTTGTGAAGATGGTTGTGGTGAAGAGGGACCACTAGGAAGATGGTGGAGTGGCTGAACATAAACGTAACCTCAAACATAAACGTAAACATGGTAAACTTAAACATTTTATTTGAAACGTTGTGAATGAAGGCAATGAACAGTTGGATATTGTGACGATGCACCGCTGTATGCAGTGGTATTATGACCTCAGGACGTGCATTAGACGTTATGCAGTGGTATATGACCTGATGACGTGCATTAGACGTGTGGTGATGATAGTAACAACGCCTGGGCTACATATATCAGGAACAGGATATGGCACTTACTGAGGATAAAGTGTAAATAACCAGTTAGAATTGCAAACCTATTTCAACGTCACAATCATCAGCGGCCCATCCCCCTAAGAATCCTAAAAGTAAGATTATCTTATCTTTCTCATATTTTCATTAGAATAGTTAACATTTATTATAAATTTTAAGATTATCAACTTTCTTTCATTTTCGTTAGAAAAGTTAAGATTTATCGTAACTTTTCTAATGGAAATGACAGAAAGTTAAGATAATCTTACTTGAAGGATTCTTGGTCATGTTAGTGTGATGGCCCTTGATGATGGATCTGTCACAAGTGAAACACAGCTAATGTTGCGGACCTGGTGTTATCAAGGCTACCATCGTCACCGAGATTGACAAACTGTGGACTAATCTGGCTCAGGTCAGGTCAATAATCAGGTCACGGATGGATTCATTCCTAATGTCAAAGTACTTGCCGGGATTTGGGGAAGTAAAAAAAATCGAAGGTAAATATTTGCATATTTACCCCCCCCCCCCCCCCTCCGGCATAAACCTTGACCAGGAACACTATTTTTGGTGGAGTGAATTATTGACGTTTTTTATGAAACCACTAAAACCCCCAATATAAAACGGGCGCCAATATTTCCTTATTCCAGTAGTCATGATTTTCAGACAATATGGATCCATATTATATGCAGATCCTAGCAAACGTGAGATGCTCACCCAATGTTGGTTTAATGATTAAACCATTCATAGGTGAACGTCTCACGTTTGCTGCGAGCGATGTTTATTTGAGTGCGATATGAATACCTTTCACTGGTTTTAACCCTTTACGCGCTGAATTAATTTGTAAAAAAAACATCGCAACCATATGGGTTTTTTCAATTTAAAATCATCACAAAATTTTTCATTAGCTCTTTCTAATTCATTTGAATACCTATGTTATGGATCTACGACCATTATAAATATTTTTACTTTTACAGTGTGGGGATCGACTTTAGTCGTCAGAATCTGACGTCTACAGACGTCAGATTCTTTCGACTAAAGTCGATCCCCACACTGTAAGGGTTAACCCTTAAAGTCACTTTTGCGTTGCATGCTTTTCGCTAATTGCTAACGCAATTATTATCCGATTGTCATGAAATTTGACAATCATTATGTTCTGGTCCTCCTACGGCAGCAACCCTGAAAATTAAAAAAATATATATTATGTAGTTTAAAAGTTAGACCATTTGACATGTAGTAAATTGTTAATAATGACGCTCTTCTATAAACCCATTGATTTCATTCAGCTTTAATCTCGAAATTTCACTAGATGTCTAATTTTGAAATACTCACTCAGATTTTAGGGTAGGCGCCATAGTACTTGCAGAGTGCTTGCAAAATTTCATGGAAATTGATCTAGAATTACCTGCGAAAAACAACCAACTATATACATTATACATTTTCCCACCCACTTGAAGTTGTGTCTCGCTATCGCGACCCACAAACTTCAAGAGCGTAAAAATTATCCAAATATACACTTTCTCCTGGCCCAATTTAGCCTATATATGTGCACAAAAATGGCCTAAAACACGATTCTTTTCATTTCATTACTTAAATCTACACAATTTAAATTAAAGCATATGTTAATCTGGATAATTAAATACTCATTTCTCCTTCAATATTTCTATCTATAGAGGGAAAAAAATATTGTAAATAGTTATATATATGATTAGTTAACATGGTTACCGTATTACAAAGTCACTATTATTTTCCGGTAAAAACGGTGACGTTAAGCACTATTTTTGACTACTTACCAATGTTACTCTGGAGACAATCATACCCTATGATAGCGGAGCTGTGTGATAGGGTATGGTGTTTCGGCATTCAATTGTACAGTGAAACCTTACTCTCTGCCCGTCTGGGTATATGTGGTGGTAAATCCCATAGGCATGCCCAGAACTCTTTTTCGTGTGAGTGAAGGAAAACACTTTCAAAAAGTAAACATGCCCAATCACCCCACCTCATGTGAACATCTGTAATTCATTCATTTTCATCTACAGAGGGCCATTTAACGTAAACGTCACATGAATATCCCGTTCGACCTTAACCTTTTCAGCGCAGGGACCACTTTCAGACGTCAGATTCTGACGTCTATGGACGTCAGATTCTGACGTCTAAAGTCATCCCCGCACTGAAAAATTAAAAATGTATTAAGATCGTAGACCCATACCATAGGTTAGGAGCTAAGAAGCTTTGAGCTTCTCCAGTCTGTTTCACACGTCTACGTGCCTCTCGTGGGAACAATTCCACTTACTTACTGTGATCTTGGGCTCTCTAGACTGGTCATTATGGTGTCCACACCAGTCAAAATCATTTAGGCTGATCACAAACAAGTCATCAGTGTGCGTGACTTACATACTTACCCTTCGCCTGCTTCTTCCACACAAATGCTACATGTTGTGGGAATAATTTAATTTACTTACTCTATTGACTTAATGCTTTCTAATGTGGCCAGTGTCATAATCTGACAGTGTCCACAGCAGTCAAGGGCATCTTATAAACCATCTCTAAGCTGACCAGGTTCATTGTTCGACTGTATCCACATCAGTCAAGGTCATCTTCTGACTATCTCTAATCTGACCAAGGGCATTGTTTGACTGGGTCCACATCAGTCAAGGTCATCTTATGACCATATCTCAACTCTCCTTATCGGGTGAGTGATATAAAACACACTCAATAACCCTCCTTAACCTTATCACCTCATACTCGCGTCACCATCTGGACTCCATGTCTATGCTATCTATATTTGGTACACTAGGCAGGATCAGATCATGTCTTTGTTATTATATATTGTGGTGAATCCACTAGGCATGTCCAAAAACCCTGATCAGATGAGTGAAGGAAAACACACAACAAACGTGCTATTGTTCTGTTTGGAGGAGAAATAAAAATATGGTGAATGACTGTATATATGATTAGTTACCATGGTTACCGTATTACAAAGTCGCCTAATTTATTTCTCTGGTAGAAACATAAGAAAGGTGGCGATAAGCACTCTTGTTGCCCACTTACCAATGACGTTCATCTGCAAATGGCCATTTAACGGAAAAGTCACTATAATAAACATCTCAGTCGAATTAACTCAGTGCGGATATCGTGTTTAGACGTTAGAATCTGACGTCTGTAGCAGCTTAGACCTTCTCCAGTCTGTTTCAGACGTCTACGTACCTCTCGTGGGAACAATCCCACTTACTTACTGTAATCTTGGGCTCTCTAGACTGGTCATTATGGTGTCCACACCAGTGAAGATCATTTAGGCTGATCACAAACAAGTCATTAGTGTGCGTGACTTACATACTTACCCTTCGTCTGCTTCTTCCACACAAATGCTACATGTTGTGGGAATAATTTAGTTTACTTACTCTAATCTTGGGCTCTGATGCTGACTTCTAACGTTGATCACCACGCTGGAAGAATTAAAGAATTATAATGGCTGTAGACCTATAACATAGGTATTCAAATAAAGTTAAGTAAGACATTAAGGGTGATTTTAAGTTTAAAAAGTTTATCGGTCTACATGGTTTATACAAAAATATGTCATTGTTTTAAGTGCTAAGCAGCAGTTTTACTCACTTAGACATTCTCCAATCTTTTTGACCCATCTACGTGCCTCTTGTGGGAGCAATTCCACTTACTTACTGTTATCATAGGCTCTCTAGACTGGCCAGTGTCATTATTAGACTGTGTTCACATCAGTCAAGGTCATTTAGGATGATCACAAACTAGTCATTAGAGTGCGTGACTTACTTACTTACACTTCATTAGCTTCATCCACACAAATATTACTTGTTTTGGGAACAGTTTTACTCATTTACTCGAAAATGAAAAACAACCAGCTATATACATTATACATTTTTTCACCCACTTGAAGTTGTGTCTCACTATCGCGACCCACAACTTCAAGAGGGTACAAATTATCCAAATATACACTTTCTCCTGGCCCAATTTAGCCTATATGTGCACAAAAATGGCCTAAAGCGCGATTCTTTTCATTTCATTACATAAATCAACACAATTTAAATCAAAGCATATGTTAATCTGGATAATTGAATACTCATTTCTCCTTCAATATTTCTGTTTATAGTGGGGAAAAAAATATTGTAAATAGTTATATATATGATTAGTTACCATGGCTACCGTATTACAAAGTCACTATTATTTTCCGGTAAGAACGGTGACGTTAAGCACTATTTTTGACTACTTACCAATGTTACTCTGGAGACAATTGGACCCTAGGATAGCGGAGCTGTGTGATAGGGTATACTGTTTCGGCATGCAATTGCACAGTGAAACCTTACTCTCCACCCGTCTGGGTATATGTGGTGGTAAATCCCATAGGCATGCCCATGTGTAAGTGAAGGAAAACACTTTAAAAAACTAACCATGCCCAATTACCCCACCTCTTTTGAACATCTGTAATTAATTCATTTTCATCTACAGAGGGCCATTTAACGTAAAAGTCACCTGAATATCCCGTTCGACCTTAACCTTTTCAGCGCAGGGACCGCTTTCAGACGTCAGATTCTGACGTCTATGGACGTCAGATTCTGACGTCTAATGTCATCCCCGCACTGAAAAATTAAAAACGTATTAAGGCCGTAGACCCATAACACAGGTTAGGAGCTAAGCAGCTTGGACCTTCTCCAGTCTGTTTCACACATATACGTGTCTCTCGTGGGAACAATTCCACTTACTTACTGTGATCTTGGGCTCTCTAGATTGGTCATTATGGTGTCCACACCAGTCAAGATCATTTAGGCTGATCACAAACAAGTCATTAGTGTGCGTGACTTACATACTTACCCTTCGCCTGCTTCTTCCACACAAATGCTACATGTTGTGGGAATAATTTAATTTACTTACTCTATTGACTTAATGCTTTCTAATGTGGCCAGTGTCATAATCTGACAGTGTCCACAGCAGTCAAGGGCATCTTATGACCATCTCTAAGATGACCAGGTTCATTGTTTGACTGTATCCACATCAGTCAAGGTCATCTTCTGACTATCTCTAATCTGACCAAGGGCATTGTTTGACTGGGTCCACATCACTCAAGGTCATCTTATGACCATCTCTCAACTCTCCTTATTGGGTGAGTGATATAAAACACACTGCATCACCCTCCTTAATCTATCACCTCATCCTCGAGTCACCATCTGGACACCATGTCTATGCTATCTATATCTGGTACACTAGGCAGGATCAGATCATGTCTTTGTTATTATATATTGTGGTGAATCCACTAGGCATGTCCAAAAACCCTGATCAGATGAGTGAAGGAAAACACACAACAAACCTGCTATTATTTTGTTTGGAGGAGAAATAAAAAATATTGTGAATGACTGTATATATGATTAGTTACCATGGTTACCGTATTACAAAGTCGCTTAATTTATTTTTCCGGTAGAAACATAAGAAAGGTGGCGATAAGCACTCTTGTTGCCCACTTACCAATGACGTTCATCTGCAAATGGCCATTTAACGGAAAAGTCACTAGAATAAACATCTCAGTCGAATTAACTCAGTGCGGATATCGTGTTTAGACGTTAGAATCTGACGTCTGTAGCAGCTTAGACCTTCTCCAGTCTGTTTCAGACGTCTACGTACCTCTCGTGGGAACAATTCCACTTACTTACTGTAATCTTGGGCTCTCTAGACTGGTCATTATGGTGTCCACACCAGTCAAGATCATTTAGGCTGATCACAAACAAGTCATTAGTGTGCGTGACTTACATACTTACCCTTCTCTCGCTTCTTCCACACAAATGCTACATGTTGTGGGAACAACTTAGTTTACTTACTCTAATCTTGGGCTCTGATGCTGACTTCTAACGTTGATCACCACGCTGAAAGAATTAAAGAATTATAATGGCTGTAGACCTATAACATAGGTATTCATATAAAGTTAAGTAAGACATTAAGGATGATTTTAAATTTAAAAAATTATCGGTCTACATGGTTTATACAAAAATATGTCATTGTTTTAAGTGCTAAGCAGCAGTTTTACTTACTTTGACCTTCTCCAGTCTTTTTGACTCGTCTACGTGCCTCTTGTGGGAGCAATTCCACTTACTTACTGTTATCTCAGGCTCTCTAGACTGGCCAGTGTCATTATTAGACTGTGTTCATATCAGTCAAGGTCATTTAGGATGATCACAAACTAGTCATTAGAGTGCGTGACTTACTTACTTACTTCATTGGCTTCATCCACACAAATACTACATGGTTTGGGAACAGTTTTACTCATTTACTCAAATGAATTAAGGCTTTCTAGACTTGCCAGTGGCATTATCTGACAGTGTCTACACCAGTCAAGTTCATCTCAGGACTATCTTTCAGCTGACCAAGGTCATTGTTCGACTGTGTCCACATAGTTCGACTGTTTCCACATTAGTCAAGGTCATCTTGGCTGATGACAAACTAGTCTGGAATTAGAGTACGTAACTTACTTAAATTACCCCTCATCCGCCATCTCCACACATATACTACATCTTATTGGAATGATTTTACTTACTTATCATATTGATCTCAAACTCTCTAGACTGGTAAATGTCATTGTTTGACTGTGTCCACATAGGTCAATGCCATATTCTGACCATCACTAAACTGACCAAGGTCAGTGTTTGAATGTGTGCACCTCATTCAAGGTCATCTCAGCTGATCACAAACTAGACATTTACTTGCTTACTCTGTTGACCATATGCTTTCTAGAGTGGCTAGTGTTATCATCTGCCTGTGTCCACGCCAGTCAACGACTTCTTACGACCATCTCTAAGCTGACCAAGGTCATTGTTTGTCCAAATCAGCCAAGGTCATTTTGTGAATATTTCCAAACTGACCAAGTCTTTCTTTATCGCATGAATGATATAAAACACTCCCAATAGCCCTCCATGATTTATCACCAAATCCTCTTGTCATCATTTACACATCATATCTTTGTTATCTATATCTGGTGGTAAAACCACTAGGCATGTCCAGAAACCATGATCAGACGAGTGAAGGAGAACACTCAATAATCATCCATGCCCTGTCACTCAACCCTGACGTCATCATCTGTACATAATTTCTTTGTCATCTGTAGATTTCACTGAACCCTGCGTTATAATTTTTCACGCCCTTGAAGTTGTGTCCCGCTGCCGCAACCCACAACTTCAAGTGCGTAAAAAAGACTTAAATCTACACAATTTGAATCAAAGCATATGTTAATCTGGATAACTTAATACTCGTTTCTCTCTCAATTATTTCAGTTTGGCCATATATATGATTAGTTACCATGGTTACCATATTACAAAGTCACTCAAATTATTTTCCCGGTAGATTTCACTGGCATCGGTGATCACTGATAATAAGTAGGCTAAACTGGACCAAGAGATGAATGAGACGACGGAGGCTCTCCACAATATTGAATCTTTATGAGTGAGCGGGAAGTAAACATTTAGTTTCTTTGAAATTTGAAGGCCAGAGTGGGATTAGAACCCACGATCTCCAACTTTTGGAGCAGACAGCTTTAACCACTGCATTTTAACTGGTCGAAAAGTGACATGAATCAATACTTAACCTTCTTTACCTGTTTACACGTCTATGTGCATCTTGTTGCAACAATATTTACTTACTCTATTGATGACTGGCCAGTGTCATTTTTTGACTGTGTCCACTGACCTTCGCCAGCCTCCTCTACACATATACTACATATAACTAATTAACTTACTTACTCCACTGAGTTCAAGCTTTCCAAACTGGCCAGTGTCCTTGTTTGACACCAGGCAAGGTAATCTTATGACCATCTCTAGACTGATGAACGTCATCAACTCACTATCTCCAGATTGACCTAGTCTTCCCTTTTGGGGTGAGTGATGGAAAACACTTTGACCTTCATGAACCTGATATTTAAGCATTTTAATAACCTACCATGCCAAATAATGGTTATTTTAATGTAGAAGTCACTTATCGCAAAGTGATGTTAAACTACAGACTTAATTAATCTTCATAGTCCTCCTCCACACAAATACTACAATTGTATAAACAATTTTTACTTACTCCATTGATCTCAGGCTCTCTAGACTGTGTCAGTGTCATAGTAGGCCAGTATCATAGTTTGACTGTGTCCACATAAGTAAAGGGTATTTTCTGACCATCGCTAGATTGGCCAGTGTCATAGTTTGACTGTGTCCACACAAGTCAAGATCATTCAGGCAGATCTAGTCATTAGAGTGCGTGACTAAAATATTATCCTACACACAAATACTAATTATTGTCGGAGCAGTTTCACTCATTTAACGCACTTGAAGTTGTGTCTCGCTACCGCGACCCACAACTTCAAGTGTGTAAAAAATACTAAAATCTGCTCAATTTGAATCAAAGCAAATGTTATTCTAGATAACTTAATACTCATTTTTCCTTCATTTTTTCTGTTCGGATGAGAAATATAAGTTTTGTAAATGGCTATATATATGTTTAGTTACCATGGTTACCGTATTACAAAGTCACCTAAATTATTTTCCCGTTAGAAACAGCAGAAAGGTGACGGTAAGCAAAAGGTGACGGTATTTTAACATAGAAGTCACTTATCGGAAAGTGATGTTAAGCTACAGATTTACTTACTTATCCTTCATGGGCCTCCTCCATACAAATACTACAAGTTGTGGGAACAATTTTTACTTACTTACTCAATTGATCTCATACTCTCTAGACTGACCAGTGTCATTGTTTGACTGTGTCCTCGCCAGTCAATGTCATCTTCTGACAATCGCTTGACAGACCAAGGTCATTGCTTGACTGTGTCCACACCAGTCAAGATCATTCAGGCTGATCACAAACTAGTGACTTACGTGACTTACATACTTACCCTTCATCAGCTTCTTT
Organism: Flabesymbios commensalis; assembly: GCA_964017125.1. Classification (NCBI taxonomy): domain Eukaryota; kingdom Metazoa; phylum Annelida; class Polychaeta; order Terebellida; family Flabelligeridae; genus Flabesymbios; species Flabesymbios commensalis. Next base: position 60,408,178 of record OZ024918.1, read on the forward strand.
CACATACTACATGCTGTGGGAACAATTTAACTTACTTACTCTATTGACTTAAGGCTTTCTAGGATGGCCAGTGTCATTATCTGACTGTGTCCACACCAGTCAAGGTCATCACATGACCTTCTCTAGACTGGCCAGTGGCATTGTTTAACTGTGGCCACATCAGTCAAGGTCATCTTGTCTGATCACAAACTAGTCATTTACTTACTTACTTTATTGACTTTATGCTTTCCAGTGTGGCCAGTGTCATAATCTTACTGCGTTCACACCAGCCAAGGTCATCTCATAACTATCTCTAGATTTGCCAAGGTCATCTTCTGACCATCTCTAGATTGACCAGTGTCATCATCTGACTGTGTCCACACCAGTCAAGGTCATCTCATAACCATCTTTAAACTAACCAAGGTCATTGTTTAACTGTGTCCACATCAATCAAGGTCATCTTCCGACCATCTCTCAACTCTCCTTATCAGGTGAGTGATATATATCACTCCCAATAACCCTATCACCTCATCCTTGCGTCACCATCTGCACATCATGTCTTTGTTATCTATATCTGGTGGTAAATCCACTAGGCATGCCCAGAAACTCTGATCAGACGAGTGAAGGAAGACAATCAATAACTCTCAAGGCATCATCTGTACATAATTTCTTTGTCATGTATAGATTTCACTGAACCTTACGTTATGCAATTAACTTTTTACATACTTGAAGTTGTGTCTCGCTACCGCGACCCACACCTTCAAATGGGTAAAAATTATCTAAATGTACACCATTTGAATTAAAACATATGTTAACCTAGACGATTTAATACACATTTCTCAAGAATTTTTCTTGTTTAGAAGAGGAATACAAAAATGTAAATGGCCATACATATGATTAGTTACCATGGTTGCCACATTACAAAGTAACTGAAATTCTTATCCTGGTAGAAAGGTGATGTTGAGCACTTTTTTTGCCTACTTACCAAAGACGTACATCTCTCAATGTAATTAGTGATTGATACATTGTCTTAGACGCTATCTTTCTACAGATTTTACTGGCATCGGCAGTCATTGATGAACTAGTTTGGAAACAGTGTTTGATATTAGATCAAACACTCGGGATTAAATAAGTTACCCCTCAACTAGTCTATTGTTAATCTGGAGACAAGCAGACCTGATGATAGTAGAGCAGAGTGATCGGATATGATGTTTCGGCTTTAAATTGCACAGGGAAACCTAACTCTCCGCACTTCTGGGCATATCTGGTGGTGAATCCCCTAGGCATGCCCGGAACCCTTTGTCGGGTGATTGAAGGAAAAAGCTTTCAATAACCCACCATGTTCAATTACCCTACCCTCATGTCAGCATCTATGCATCATTCATTTTTATCCACAGATAGCTATTTTAACGTAAAGGTCACCTAAATAACTATCCCGGTCGAAAAGTGACCTCAGCCCTTTCATTGCAGGTACCGTGTTTAGACGGCAGAATTTGGCGGCTATAGATGTGGGATTCTGCCATATAAAGTCGATACCGACATTGAAAAAAATTAACATGTATACTGAGCGTAGACCCATAACATAGGTAATCAAATGAATTGGGAAGAGCTAACTAAAACATGCATGATGATTTGAAAACCCTTTGGTCTCCATGGTCTATACAAAACTATGTCAAGTAAGGGCTAACAAGGAGTTTTACTTACTTATCCTTTTCCAGTCTTTTTACACGTGCATCTTGTGAGAACAATTCAACTTACTTACTGTGATCTAAGGCTCTCTAGACTGGCCAGTGTCATCGTTTGATTGTGTTCATATTAGTCAAGGGCATTTATTCTGATCACAAACTAGTCATTAGAGTGCGTGTCTTACATACTTACCCTTCACCTGCCTCTTCCACACAAATACTACATGTTGTGGGAACAATTTAACTTACTCTATTGATCTCATGCTCTCTAGACTGACCAGTGCCATTGTTTGACTCTGTCCACACCAGTCAAGGTCATTTATGCTGATCACAAACAATTCAGTAGAGTGTGTGACTTATTTATTTACCCTTTGTCAGCGTCATCCACACATTTACTACATGTTGTGGGAACAATTTTACTTACCTACTCCATTGATCTCATGCTCTGTAGACTGACCAGTGTCATTGTTTGACTGTGCCAACATCGACCAAGGTCATCTTCTGACCAGCTCTAGACTGACCAGTGTCAATATTTGACTGTGGCCACATCAGTCAATGTCATTCAGGCTGATCACAAACAAGTCATTAGAGTGCTTGACTTACATACTTATCCTTCACATTCCTCTTCCACACACATACTACATGTTGTGAGAACAGTTTTACTCATTTACTTAAATGAATTAGGGCTTTCTAGACTTGCCAGTGTTATTATCTGACAGTGTCTACACCGGTCAAGTTCATCTCAAGACTATATCTAAGCTGACCAAGGTCTTTGTTCGACTGTTTCCACATTAGTCAAGGTCATCTTTGCTTATCACAAACTAGTCTAGCATTAGAGTGTGTAACTTAGGCCTACTTACCCCTCGCCCGCTTTCTCCACACATATACTACATCTTATTAGAACAATTTTACTTACTTATTATATTGATCTCAAACTCTCTAGACTGGTCAGTGTCATTGTTTGTGTCCACATAAGTCAATGTCATATTCTGACCATCACTAAACAGACCAAGGTCAGTGTTTGAATGTGTGCACATCAGCCAAGGTCATCTTAGCTGATCATAAACTAGACATTTACTTACTTACTCTATATATGCTTTCTAGAGTGGCTAGTGTTATTATCTGGCTGTGTCCACGCCATTCAATGACTTCTTATGACCATCTCTAAGTTGTCCAAGGTCATTGTTTGACTGTGTCCAAATCAGACAAGGTCATCTTCTGAATATTTCCAAACTGACCAAGTATTTCTTTATCGTGTGAATGATATAAATCACTCCCAATAATCCTCCAGGATCTATCACCAAATCCTCTCATCGCCATCTACACATCATGTCTTTGTTATCTATATCTGGTGGTAAAACCACTAGGCATGCCCAGAAACCCTGATCAGACGAGCGAAGGAAAACACACAATAACCCTGCATGCCCTATCACCTCACCCCACGTTATCATCTGTACAAGTTGTCATCTGTAGATTTCACTGAACCCTACCTTTGAATTATTTTACCCACTTGAAGTTGTGTCTGGCTACCGCGACCCACAACTTCAAGTTGGTACAAATTATTTAAATCTACACAATTTGAATCAAAGCATTTGTTAATCTGGAAAATTTAATTATCTGTTCTCCTTCATTTATTTCTATTGCGTGAGAAATGAAAATGTTGTGAAAGGCTATATATGACTAGTTACCATGGTTACCATACTACAAAGTCACTTAAATTATTTTTCAGGTAGAAACATAAGAAAGGTGATGGTAAACACTATTTTTTGCCTACTTACCAATGATTTCTCTCCATGGAATCAGTGATTGATACATTGTCTTTGACGCTATCTTTCCACTGATTTCGCTGGCATTAGTAATCTCTGATAATATGTAGACTAAACTGGGCTAAGAGAACCACATGAGGATGATGAGATGAATGAGATGACGGAGGCGCCCCACAATTTTGAATCTTTACGAGTGAGCGGAGAAGAAACATTTTAAAGGCCAGAGTGGGGTTAGAACCCACGATCCCCGACTTTCGAAGCAGACAGCTAAATTTAACCACTGCACCTGGGACCCCGCCTGAACTAGTTTGAAAACAGTGCTTGATAGTAGATCAATGACTTAATAAATTAAATTAACCCTCAATTATTTGTACTCTTTAGAATATCCGACATAATGATATCGGAGCTAAGTGAGAGGCTATGCTGTTTCATAGCATATCTGGTGGTGAAGCCCCTAGGCATGCCCAGAACCCTTTGTTTGGTCAGTGAAGGAAAACACTTTCAATAACCTACCATGCCCAATCACATCACCCTCATGTCAGCATAAATACACCATTTTCATCTACAGAAGGCCATTTTAATGTAAAAGTGACTTAAATAACCATCCCGGTCAAAAACTGACATGAAGCAATACTTTTTCTTACCCTCTTTACCTGTTTACACGTCTATGTACATATGTACATCTTGTTGCAACAATATTTACTTACTCTATTGATCTTATGCTCTCCAGACTGGCCAGTGCCATTGTTTGACTGTGTCCACACCACCGGTCAAGGTCATCTTCTGACCATTTCTGGACTGGCCAGTGCCATTGTTTGACTGTGTCAAAAGACCTTCGCCAGCACCCTCTACACAAATACTACATATTGTGGGAACTAATTAACTTACTTACTCCACTGAGTTCAAGCTTTCCAAGCTGGCCAGTGTCAAAGTCATCTTTTGACTTTTTCGAGACTGGCCAGTGGCATTGTTTGAATGTGTCCACACCAAGCAAGGTCATCTTCTGACCATTTTTAGACTGGCCAGCGCCATTGTTTGACAGTGTCCACACCACCGGTCAAGGTCATCTTCTGACCATTTCTAGACTGGCCGGTAGCATTGTTTGACTGTGTCAAATGACCTTCGCCAGCACCCTCTACACAAATACTACATATTGTGGGAACTAATTAACTTACTTACTCCACTGAGTTCAAGCTTTCCAAACTGGCCAGTGTCAAAGTCATCCTCTGACCATTTCGAGACTGGCCAGTGGCATTGCTTGAATGGGTCCACACCAGTCAAGGTCATCTTCTGACCATTTCTAGACTGGCCGGTGGCATTGTTTGACTGTGTCAAATGACCTTCGCCAGCACCCTCTACACAAATACTACATATTGTGGGAACTAATTAACTTACTTACTCCACTGAGTTCAAGCTTTCCAAACTGGCCAGTGTCAAAGTCATCTTCTGACCATTTCGAGACTGGCCAGTGGCATTGTTTGAATGTGTCCACACCAAGCAAGGTCATCTTCTGACCATTTTTAGACTGGCCAGTGCCATTGTTTGACTGTGTCCACACCACCGGTCAAGGTCATCTTCTGACCATTTCTAGACTGGCCGGTGGCATTGTTTGACTGTGTCAAAAGACCTTCGCCAGCACCCTCTACACAAATACTACATATTGTGGGAACTAATTAACTTACTTACTCCACTGAGTTCAAGCTTTCCAAACTGGCCAGTGTCAAGGTCATCTTCTGACCATTTCGAGACTGTTTGACACCAGTCCAGGTCATCTTATGACCATATCTAGATTGATAAACTTCATCATCTTACCATCTCCAGATTGACTTGACATAGTCCCCCCTTTTTAGGTGAGTGATGGAAAACACTCTCAATAACCCTCCATGCCCTATCACCCCACCCTCACGTTATCATTTCACAGCCTTGTTACGACTCCAAAGAACTCGAAGTCAATATTTACTGACACCATGTCAGTTCATTTGCATTATTTTGAGTAAATAACAGTGCACCCAGTACAAGTGAAATTAGAATAATTATTATTATCACATTTAGGCAATTTAACCTTCATCAAACTGATGAAGCATTTCAATAACCTGCCATGCCTACCATGCCAATGCTGGCTGATTTAACGTAGACGTAACTTATCGAAAAGTGATGTTGAGCTTCAGACTTACCTACTCACCCTTCGTGGGCCTCCTCCACACAAATACTACAAGTTGTAGGAACAATATTTACTTACTTATTCTATTCATCTCAGGCGCTCTAGACTGGCCAGTGTCATAGCTTGACTGTATTCACACCAGTCAAAGTCATCTTCTGAACATCTCTAAACTGGCCAGTGTCATTATTTCATTGTGTCCTCATGAGTTGAGGTCATCTTCTGACCATCTCTAAACTGACCAAGGTCATCATCTGAAAGTATGACTTACAAGTGCCTTTTCTAAATCTCTCTGCATTCACTCTGTGGATGATGCATTGTCACGTTATCATTCCTCATATTTCACTCACATTATTCATCCATGATGTGGCCACAGTAGGTCCTCATACTATGGCATGAATGAAGTTACCTCCTTACTATTGTTAGTATGTGGTAGATACACTAGGCATGCCCAGATACCCTTATCAGTCAAGTGAAGGAAAACCCTCCCAATAACCCACCATGTCCCATCACCCCCTCTCACGTCGTCTTATGTACATCATTCAGTATGTATTTACAGTTTTCCCTTTATAAAATAGAACATGACATATATTATCACAATCTCAGCCAAAACGTGACGTCAATCAATCATTTTACTTACTCATCCTTCGCCTATTTTCTTTGCATGTTTACGCGCCTCTTGTAGGAAATTGAGCTCGGTAAGTCGCCTAAATTCTGGACTAAAAGTGACAGATTACTTATTTACTCACTTCCTGTCTGCTTCATACGTCTATGGGCCTTTTGTATAACCAAACTTACTCCCTGTTAAGAGTTCAGGCTCTCCAAGCTGGCCAGTGTCATTGTCCACAACAGTCAAGGTCATCTTCTGGCCATCTCTAAACTGACCAAGGTCATCATCTGAATATATCCAAAATAAACCCAACCAACTGACCTGATTTTGTTTTAATGATGAGCCGTTCTCATAAACGGTGGCCCAGCATTGAAGCAATGCTGGATCCATGTTTCGTATTTGCTGGGCTGCACAAACGAGTCTCTGGACGTCTGGGCTGCCTGGGGGTAATTCCCCTAGACATACCCAGAACCCCTTATTGGGCGAGTAAAAGAAAACACTCTTGGTAGCCCACCATGCCCTATCACCCCACCACGTTTTTGGATTAACTCGCAGTGCAGCCAGTAGGCCTACAAGTGAAATTAGATCAATTATGACATTAATGTTCTTTGACCTTCATCAACTGATATTTGGGGTACAGGGATGATTGCTAGTAGTAGTACTTTTCGCCCCCATCCGGGGAGGGTCATTAGGGATCTGTTTCGTCTGTTGGATGCTGTTACGGCATTGTACGGAAGCACTAGTCTACAGCAATCATCCAAGGGCAGCTGCAGCCTCCTCGTATCTGGCTATAATCTAAGGGCGGATTGCCAGTGGCATACCCTGGTTCCTCCGCTCAACAGCGGAGCCAATGCAGCACCCGCATCAGTGCTAGCGCTGATGTAGGCCGTGGTAGCCTTAAATAACCGGCAATAGCATGTTTGACATTAGGTCTCTCACGTGGGATGAATGGAGTTACCCAGAGGGAGTGATCCTTCCTATTGTTACTCTGGGGACTATCCGACCCGAGGATAACGGAGCTGCGCGAAATGCCACAGAGTTTCATCATTAAATTGTACAGCGAAACTCAAGTCTCCGGCCGTCTGGGCATGTCTGGGGGTATATCCCCTAGACATGCCCAGAACCCCTTATCGGGCGAGCGAAGGAAAACGCTCTCAATAACCCACCATGCCCTATCACCCCCACCCTCACATCATCATCTGTACATCATTCATCTCATCAATTGACTACAACGTTTTTATCGTATTATAATGTCACTTAAAAGACCTTTTGTGCCGAAAAGTGACGTAAAGCAATGGTTTACTACTACTACTACAACTGATATTTAAGTATGTCAATAACGTACCATGTCAGATGATAGCTATTTTAACGTAGAAGTCACTTATCGGAAAGTGATGTTAACCTACAGATTTACTTACTTATCCTTCATGGGCCTCCTCCATACAAATACTACAAGTTGTGGGAACAATTTTTACTTACTTACTTAATTGATCTCATACTCTCTAGACTGACCAGTGTCATTGTTTGACTGTGTCCACACCAGTCAATGTCATCTTCTGACAATCGCTAGACAGACCAAGGACATTGCTTGACTTTGCCCACACCAGTCAAGATCATTCAGGCTGATCACAAACTAGTGACTTACGTGACATACTTACCCTTCATCAGCTTCTTTCACATACATACTACATGTTGTGAAAACAATTTAACTTACCTCCTTCATTGACTTAGGGCTTTCTAGTCTTGTCAGTGTCATTATCTGTCTGTGTCCACACAAGTCAAGGTCATCACATGACTTCCTCGAGACTGGCCAGTGGCATTGTTTAACTGTGGCCACATCAGGAAAGGTCATCTCATAACTATCTCTAGACTTGCCAAGGTCATCTTCTGACCATCTCTAGACTGACCAGTGTCATCATCTAACTGTGTCTACACCAGTCAAGGTTATCTCATAACCATCTTTAAACTAACCAAGGTTTTTGTTTAACTGTGTCCACATCAATCAAGGTCATCTTCTGACCATCTCTCAACTCTCCTTATCGGATGAGTGATATAAATCACTCCCACTAACCCTCCATGCCCTATCACCACATCCTCAGGTCACCATCTACACATCATGTATTTGTTATCTTATATGCAGGTAAATCCACCAGGCTGCCCAGAAACCCTGATCAGACGAGTGAAGGAAAACACTCAATAATCCACCATGCCCTATCACTAAACTCTCACATAATCATATTTGCATAAATTCTTTGTCATCTACATATTTTACTGAATTGAACGTTATGCGATTAATTTTTTTACATACTTTAAGTTGTGTCATGCTACCGCAACCCACAACTTCAAGTGAGTAAAAAATATTAAAATGTACACCATTTGAATTAAAACATCTGGTAATCTAGACAATTTAATACACATTTCTCAAGGATATTTCTTGTTTAGAGGAGAAATAAAAAAATCTAAATGGCTAAAAAAAGTGACGTAAAACAATAATTTACTACTACTACTGCTACTACTACTACTACTACTACTACTACTACTACTACTACTGATCTTACTTAGTTTTAGCATTAAATTGCATAGAGAAACCCATATCTCCGGCCATCTGGGCATGTCTGGTGGTAAATCCCCTAGACATGCCAAGAGCCTTTATCAGGCGAGCGAGTGAAAACGCTTTCAATAATCCACCATGCCCTATCACCCCCACCCTCAGATCATCATCTGTACATCATTCATCTCATCAATTGACTACAACGTTTTTATCGTGGTACAATGTCACTTAAAAGAGCATGTGTGCCGAAAAGTGACTTAAAGCAATAATTTACTACTACTTCCCTATAGTCTGTCCGACGGTGGAGGATGGACCAAAATGAAAGTTAGCTTTTCAGTATCCAGTCAGTCAATTCTCAAGCAATTGTCACGAAATTTTGTAACCATTATTATCTAGTCATTTGGCAACAACCCTGAAAATTTTGGAATGGTGGAAGATAAGGGGGTTATACATGTTATAGAGGAGCGTCATAAATAGACATTCACATGTCAAATGGTCTAACTTTTGAACTATACAATATTTTTTACGAACTTTTCAGGATCGATGCCAAATGACTAGAAAATAAGGTTTACAAAATGTCATGAAAATCGCTTGAGAATTGACTGACTGGATACCGAAACACTTTCATTTTGGACCATAGTTCACCCTCGGCCAGACTATTTATCACAGATGTGCCCCCAGGTCTGGCATTAGGGTGCGTGACTTACTTAACCTTCGACAGCCTCCTCTACACATATACTGCATATTGTGGGAACTAATTAACTTATTTACTTGATTTTAAGCTGGCCAAAGTCATTGTTTGACTGTCCACAAAAGTCAAGGTCATTTTTCGACCATCTCCAAACAGATCAAGGTCACCATCTCCAGATTGACCTATTCTCCCATAAACGGGTGAGTAAGTAAGTAAGTAGAATATTTGCTTTATTTCACTTTTCGGCCAGTATGGCCATTTAAGTGAAAATTCCAGGTATTACAATATCCCATATTGTATAGTTAAAGTAGTAATGGAAAGACAAAGCTAATAAAAGCATGTTTGTACTAAAATATTCAGTTTAAAGTGTTTGATATGATAAGATGACGATGCTCCTGGCACCTATATGTAACGAGTCTGGTGACATGTTGTAGCGCCTGCACTACAACACAGTTTAATGGGTATAAAAACATCAGTATAAATAATGTAAAATATGAAGTGATTATAAAACGAACGACTTTTCAAGTCACTATATCTCTATAAAATTGAAGTGATTGTGTAAAAACTACAAGTCTAAGTCAAAACAGTGTCATTGTCAAAACAAATATATAATATATACTATGATACTATATACTATAATCAAAAAAGTGAACCCATTTAGACATAAATATGAATGACATAAACGATGAACAGAGAAACCATTAAGTAAGTAAGTAAATGTCTTTTTTACTTCACTTTTCGGCCAGTACGGCCGGAGACATCATGAAACCACAAAAAATTCCCAAAAATTAAAGACTTACAGTGCCCCCACAGTTGGTAATAAGGTCTGTGATATTGGAGGACATCACAGAGCGATCACAAACCGTGAGGACACCGTAAGTCACCACAGGCTAATTGTACGGCAATGGCTTCTCTATGACATGCTGCATTATCCGCCAGGATGCCACAGAGAAACCTTTAAAACAATAAAGTGAAAAAATAATTATATGGCACTGGTTTCTTTCGGACATCCCGTCCATCGCCGGGATGCCAAAGAGAAACCACTGCAAACACAAAAAAAACAAATCATAGAGGAACTATGAGTAGACCTACAATGCCCCCACAGCTGGGGATCGGGTCTGTCATCGAGAACTAGCACGACAGAGCGATCACAATCCGTGAGAGCACTGTAAGGCACCACAAGTACAATGAAAAAATATATAAAATATATAAATATGAATATATAAAGAATATATAAAGAACCTAAACTGAAAACTATTCGAAAATAAACATAACAGCCTCAGTGAAAAACCACCGGAAAGCAAACACAAAAAACTTCACGTCAAAAAAACAACAAAACCTGGTTCGATGAAAGGTTTGGGTGTGCTTGGCCTTCTAAGAAGGGGGGACCACGCGGAGGTGACACCCTTCCCCCCCAAACGGGTGAGTGAAGGAAAACATTCTTAACCCTTTATCCGCCGGTGCCGCATATATTTTCATTCTTTATTAGCACATTAAGTACCATATTTTAAATATGTTAGATAAAATGTGACAATATAAAAGTACTCACATTTTGATGTCTTTAAAATCTGCCGTTGCCAAAATTTCCTTCGGCGAAGTTAATAGAACTTGATAACAAAGGGAAAGTTAGGGGTTTATTAGGTAAAGGTAATGTTTAGGTAAATGTTATAGGTGAGTGACAGATTTAGAGGCAAAAAGTGTATGGCTTGGCTATGTACGTGCAAAAGGCTGCGGGTTGTGGAAGTTGTACACAACCACAGGGTGCAATCAAACGAATGACAATTCCAATATTAGCGAGACACAACTTCAAGTGGGTGAAAATTTAAATTGAATAATTTTGCGGTTAAAGGGTTATTAACCCTTCATGCCCTATCACCCCACCCTCATTTCATCATCAGTTCTGTATATCCTTTATCTTACCAATGAACTGCACTGTTTATGGCATATTACAATATCACTTTAATGCGTATCCAGCCATCACTACATTTTGTGGGAACAATTTACTTACTTAATGTGATCTCATGCTCTCTAGACTGGCCAGTGTCATTGCTTGACCGTGTCAACACAAGTCAATGTCATCTTCTGACCATCTCATAACCCCTTATCCGGCGAGCGAAGGAAAACGCTCTCAATAATCCACCATGCCCTATCATCTCCACCCTCACATCATTATCTGTACATGATTCATCTCATCAATTGACTACAACGTTTTTATCGTATTACACTGTCCCTTCAAAGACCATTTGTGCCGAAAAGTGATGTAAAGCAATGATTCACTAGTACTACTACTGACCGTCTCTAGACTGACCAGTGTCATTATTTGACTGTGTCCACTGTCCACACAAGTGAAGGTCATCTTCTGACCATCTCTGGACTGGCCAGTGTCATTGTTTGACTGTGTCCACTGTCCACACCAGTCAAGTTCATCTTCTGACCATCTCTAGACTGACCAAGTTCATTGTTTGAAAGTTTTCACACCAGTCGAAGGTCATATTCTGACCATACCTAGACCGAGCAAGGTCATCATCTAACATCTCAAGATTGACCTAGTCTCCCCTTATTGGGTGAGTGATGGAAAACACTCTCAGTAACCCTCCATGCCGGGGTACTGGGATGATTGCTAGTAGTAGTACTTTTCACCCCCATTCGGGGAGGGTCATTAGGGATCTGTTTCGTCTGTTGGATGATGTTACGGCATTGTACGGAAGCACTAGTCTACAGCAATCATCCAAGGGCAGCTGCAGCCTCCTCGTATCTGGCTATAATCTTCGGGCGGATTGCCAGTGGCGTGCCCTGGTTCCTCCGCTCAACAGCGGAGCCAATGCAGCACCCGCATCAGTGCTAGCGCTGATGTAGGCCGTGGTAGCCTTAAATAACCGGCAATAGCGTGTTTGACATTAGGTCTCTCGGGGGGGATGGGTGTCACCTCCGCGTGGTCCCCCCTGGGCAACTTCATAGAAGGCCAAGCACACCCAAACGTTTTATTAATATTGTGTTTTTCTCACGTAATTACATATGGGTCTAGAGTATTTTGCATTACTTTTCAATCTATATTAAATCGGTTTGGCGGTAAATACAGAGCATAGTCATTGGTTTGTGATGTTCAATATGATCTGAATCGGTATGTGGATGTGTGTCTAACGTTCTATTAGTATACGGGACTGTCTTAAGTATTTCTATTGTATGTATTCGTTTTTGTAAATGGTTTCTCTTTGGCATCCTGGTGTTGGACGGGATGTCCGAAAGAAACCATTGTCATATAATTAGTTTTTCATTTCATTGTTTTAATGGTTTCTCTCTGGCATCCTGGCGGATAATGTAGCATGTCATAGAGAAGCCATTGCCGTACAATTAGCCTGTGGTGACTTACGGTGTCCTCACGGTTCGTGATCGCTCTGTGATGTCCTCCAATATCACAGACCTTATTACCAGCTGTGGGGGCACTGTAAGTCTTTAATTTTTGAAAAATGTTTGTGATTTAATGATTTCTCTGGCCATACTGGCCGAAACGTGAAGTAAAGAAGACATTTACTTACTTACTTCTCTGTTCATTGTTTATGTCATTCATATTTATGTCTAAATGGGTTTACTTTTTTTGATTATAGTATATAGTATTATAGTATATATTATATATTTGTTTTGACAATGACACTGTTTTGACTTAGACTTGTAGTTTTTACACAATCACTCCAATTTCATGGAGATATAGTGACTTGAAAAGTCGTTCATTTTATAATCACTTCATATTTTACATTATTTATACTGATATTTTTATACCCATTAAACTGTGTTGTAGTGCAGGCGCTTCAACATGTTATCAGACTCGATACATATAGGTGCCAGGAGCATCGTCATCTTATCATATCAAACACTTTAAACTGAATATTTTAGTACGAACATGCTTTTATTAGCTTTGTCTTTCCTTCACTACTTTAACTATACAATATGGGATATTGTAATACCTGGAATTTTCACTTAAATGGCAATACTGGCCGAAAAGTGAAGTAAAGCAAATATTTTACTTACTTACATTAGGTCTCTCACGTGGGATGAATGGAGTTACCCAGAGGGAGTGATCCTTCCTATTGTTACTCTGGGGACTATCCGACCCGAGGATAGCGGAGCTGCGCGAAATGCCACAGAGTTTCATCATTAAATTGTACAGCGAAACTCAAGTCTCCAGCCGTCTGGGCATGTCTGGGGGTATATCCCCTAGACATGCCCAGAACCCCTTATCGGGCGAGCGAAGGAGAACACTCTCAATAACCCACCTGGGATAGTAATGACGAGGAGTTCATGATCGTCACAGACTCGCTATCTTCATTACAGGCTCTTAAGAGTCAAAAACTCAACAACCCAATTGTTTCCAATATTTTGCATATGTGTCACTACTTGTCTGGGCACAAGGACATTATTTTTTGCTGGGTACCCAGCCATATTGGAATACAGGGTAATGAACGGGCTGATGTTTTGGCCAAGGCTGCCCTGTATAAGACAAAACAGTTTTATTATATACCATATACTGATTTCAAGTATAACATCTCGGTCTACCTTGATGACATTTTGCAAGGTGAATGGAACATCAATGTCACCAGCAAATTGTTCGAGGTACAACCAATCATTAAGCGATCTTTTACACCAATGGAACGCCGAAGAGATGACATTGTCTTATGCAGGGCCAGAATTGGCCATGCCTATTTTACAAACGGCTATTTATTGAGAGGAGAATTGCGACCTATGTGCTGCAATACTCGTCTCACTGTAAGACATGTCCTTCTCAGTTGTGCGAAATATGCGCACATTAGAAGGAAGTATTTTGCATTTAATTCCCTATTTGAGCTATTCAGGGACACCCCTGCTGGTTTTATTATTCAGTTCCTTCGGGAATGTAACCTATATTCTATGTTTTAATTATTAGACTTAGACTTGTAGTTTTTACACAATCACTCCAAGTTCATGGAGATATAGTGACTTGATAAGTCGTTCATTTTATAATAACTTCATATTTTACATTATTTATACTGATATTTTTATACTCATTAAACTGTGTTGTAGTGCAGGCGCTACAACATGTCATCAGACTCGTTACATATAGGTGCCAGGAGCATCGTCATCTTATCATATCAAACACTTTAAACTCAATATTTTAGTACGATCATGCTTTTATTGGCTTTGTCTTTCCTTTACTACTTTAACTATACAATATGGGATATTGTAATACCTGGAATTTTCACTTAAATGGCCATACTGGCCGAAAAGTGAAGTAAAGCATTTTACTTACTTACTCAATAACCCACCATGCCCTATCACCCTCACCCTCACATCATCATCTGTACATCATTCATCTCATCAATTGACTACAACGTTTTATCGTATTATAATGTCACTTAAAAGACCTTTTGTCCAGATCGCTACGTACAACAGATACGAATCCGTGGAGTGTGTAGATGGTGATGAAAGCAGCGATAGTGAGGTATTTGTATCTCCCGACACCGTCGCTGCACTCCAAGCACAGAAAAAACCAGGGAGGCATAAAAATTCATAATGGCCCACAAAATTATACAATGGAATTGTCGAGGTTTAAGATCTAATTACAATGACCTGGCTATTCTTCTGCAGGAACACAGCCCATCGGCTGTGTGCCTGCAGGAGACTAACTTAAAACCTAACACTAACATAAGTTTTAAAAACTATTCAATAATCAATTGTTTTGGCCCTGCCAATAATGAAAGGGCCTGCTGGGGGGTTTCCATCCTTGTAAAGGATGGAACACCCCATCAACAGATCACGTTGAATACAACTTTACAGGCTGTGGCGGTTAACATAAACTGTCACAGGCCAATGACGATATGCTCTGTTTATTTACCGCCGAGCCGCTCAGTAGATGTTGTGGAATTGAGGCAGCTGGTAAAACAATTGCCCAAACCCTTCATGCTACTGGGAGATTTTAACGGGCACCACACAATGTGGGGCTGTAGGGACATCAACCCACGGGGCAGAATAATAGAAGACTTCCTCTCAGAGGAAAATCTCTGCATTTTTAATGATGATACTACCACCTATTTGCACCCTGCTTCAGGATCTGCAACAGCCATTGACCTATCCTTGTGTGATCCCGATTTATATTTGGATTACACTTGGAGGGTCAACGAGGATCTCTGTAGCAGTGATCATTATCCTATATTTATAGAGAGCAACAACTCTATTGTTGAAGAAAGAGTGCAGCATTGGAGGCTGCACAGAGCAGATTGGGAGGCCTTCCAACAGTCTTGTGGGGAGAGTCTCACAATCTCTCAATTTGAGAATGAAGAGGGGGTTGATGACCCTATAGCCCTTTTTACAGCCAAGTTACACAATATAGCAGATAAAAGCATACCCAAAACCTCGACAGTTCCCAAAAAACTCGACAAACCCTGGTTTGACGAAGGTTGCCGAAAGGCAATAGACAAAAAGAAAAAATCCTTGCAAAAATTTAAAAAACATCCAACTAGACAAAACCTTAACGGATATAAGAAAGATTACGCTAAAGCAATCAGTGAAGCCAAGCGGCAATCTTGGAGAGCATATGTCTCCACACTAAATAATAATACATCGGCAAAACATACTTGGCAAATGCTGCGCAGAATCAGTGGCAAGAGGAAAGATAAAACCATCAAGTACCTTGTCACTGATTCTGACACAATAACCAATAAAATGGATATTGCAGAAACGCTGGCGACATCCTTCGCTGCTAAATCATCGCCAGATCATTATCAGGAAAAAATTCGAAAGATTCGGGACAAGGAGAAGGAGAACACATTGGACTTTGAGTCAGATAATGACGAAAAGTACAATGTTGATTTCTCTAAACGAGAATTAATTAAATCTATCGCTCAGGCAACTGATTCGGCAACTGGCCCTGATAAAATTCACTACCAGTTTCTGAAACATTTGCCTGATGTATCACTTGATCTGTTGCTTCTACTCTTGAATGATCTGTGGCAATCTCAGGATTTCCCAGATGGATGGAGAGAAGCAACAGTGATCCCGATCCCTAAAACTGGAAAAGATCGAACAGATCCTAATAATTATAGGCCAATAGCATTGACAAGTTGTCTTTGCAAAATCATGGAGCGCATGATCAATCATCGTCTCACATGGTTTTTACAAGACAATAACATAATAACTAAATATCAATGTGGTTTTCAAAAAGGAAAGAGCACCACAGACCATTTGGTCAGACTAGAGACTTATATCCGTCAAGGTTTTGTTAAAAATCAACATACAGTTGGAGTATTTTTTGATTTAGAAAAGGCCTATGATACCACATGGAAGGGTGGTATCATGAAAGATCTCCATGAAATGGGCCTGAAGGGTAGATTACCCTTATTCATTGACAATTTTGTAAAGGGGAGAAAATTTAAAGTCCGCTTAGACAACACCCACTCTTCACTAAATCCACAGGAGGAGGGTGTCCCACAAGGTAGTATCCTTTCACCAACTCTATTTACCGTTAAAATAAACAGTATAATTGATGCTTTACCAGACGATATTGAAAAATCATTATATGTTGATGATCTGGCTGTTTACTGCCAATCAAGCAATATGGCAATAATTGAGCGGCGCCTGCAAGGTTGCCTCGATAAGTTGGTGACTTGTGCGGATGAGAACGGCTTTAAATTTTCTCCCACAAAAACTTTATGTGTACATTTTTGCAAAAAAAATGGCTTACAGCCTGAGCCTAATCTCAAACTATATGGACAACAGCTTCCTGTTGAAGAGCAGGTCAAATTTCTTGGTCTGTTTTTCGACAAGAAGCTCAGTTTTATTCCACACATCAAATATATGAAAGATAAGCGTAGGAAAGCATTACAATTACTACGAGTTATATCCAGCAAGGATTGGGGTGGTGACCGGACAACCTTACTGAGGATTTACCGGTCTCACATCAGATCCAAACTGGATTATGGTTGTATTGTTTATGGTTCAGCGAGACGATCGTACTTAGCAGTACTTGATCCAATCGCGAACCAAGGTTTGAGATTATGCTCAGGGGCATTTCGAACATCACCAATCGAAAGTCTTCAGGTGGAGACCGGTGAGCCCTCTTTAGAGACTCGCCGGTTGAAGCTGAGCCTGTAATACTATATGAAGATGAAAGCAAATCCTGAGAACCCGGCATACTCGTGTGTTGTCAACCCAGAGTACAAGAGACTGTTTAACAACAAGCCAGGGACTATACCTACTTTGGGTATAAGGCTTCAACCCCATCTGGAGGACATGGAGGTGGAGCTCGACGCAATTAGTGTTGTGCGCCCACCAGAATGTCCACCCTGGCTTCTCCAACAGCCTAATATACTTTTTAACCTCTCGGATCTCAGGAAAGGAGACACCTGTCCCCTTGTCTTCCAGAGCATGTTGCTTGAGTTATTTTGTAGATTTCAGAGGCACCGGAAGGTGTATACTGACGGATCAAAGGAAGACAAGAGGACAGCTATGTCCTTTGTCTGTGATGATCATGAATTTAGCTGCCGCATTAACGATGAGGCTTCAATTTGCACAGCAGAGCTGTTAGCTATTGAAGCTGCCATCGAATACATATGGGATAGTAATGACGAGGAGTTCATGATCATCACAGACTCGCTATCTTCATTGCAGGCTCTTAAGAGTCAAAAACTCAACAACCCAATTGTTTCCAATATTTTGCATATGTGTCACTACTTGTCTGGGCACAAGGACATTATTTTTTGCTGGGTACCCAGCCATATTGGAATACAGGGCAATGAACGGGCTGATGTTTTGGCCAAGGCTGCCCTGGATAAGACGAAACAGTTTTATTATATACCATATACTGATTTCAAGTACAACATCTCTGTCTACCTTGATGACATTTTGCAAGGTGAATGGAACATCAATGTCACTAGCAAATTGTTCGAGGTACAACCAATCATTAAGCGATCTTTTACACCAATGGAACGCCGAAGAGATGACATTGTCTTATGCAGGGCCAGAATTGGCCATGCCTATTTCACAAACGGCTATTTATTGAGAGGAGAATTGCGACCTATGTGCTGCAATACTCGTCTCACTGTAAGACATGTCCTTCTCAGTTGTGCGAAATATGCGCACATCAGAAGGAAGTATTTTGCATTTAATTCCTTATTTGAGCTATTCAGGGACACCCCTGCTGGTTTTATTATTCAGTTCCTTCGGGAATGTAACCTATATTATATGTTTTAATTATTAGACTCAGACTTGTTGTTTTTACACAATCACTCCAATTTCATGGAGATATAGTGACTTGATAAGTCGTTCATTTTATAATCACTTCATATTTTACATAATTTATACTGATATTTTTATACTCATTAAACTGTGTTATAGTGCAGGCGCTACAACATGTCATCAGACTCGTTACATATAGGTGCCAGGAGCACCGTCATCTTATCATATCAAACATTTTAAACTGAATATTTTAGTACGATCATGCTTTTATTGGCTTTGTCTTTCCTTTACTACTTTAACTATACAATATGGGATATTGTAATACCTGGAATTTTCACTTGAATGGCCATACTGGCCGAAAAGTGAAGTAAAGCATTTTATTTACTTACTAAAAGACCTTTTGTGCCGAAAAGTGGCGTAAAGCAATGATTTACTACTACTACTACCCTCCATGCCCTATTACCACACCCTGACGTTATCATTGTAGAGCCTTGTTACGTCACCAAAGAACTCAAGGCCCAAATTCACTGACTCTAGCAATACATCATGTCAGTACATAGGTACATTATTTGCAATAAAGTACAGTGCAGTCAGTAACTTACAAGTGAAATGAGAATAATTGTGACATGTAGGCGCATTTTTTATTAGCACATTAAGTACCATATTTTAAATATGTTAGATAAAATGTGACATAAACCAGAAAAAATTGGAAACAGTTGATCGCCATTTTGTCAAATCTGAATAATTGTCAATCACTTAAAGTTGTGGGTCGCGTCAGTGATACAAAACTTCACGTGGGTGAAAATTCAAATTGAATAATTTGGCGGTTAAAGGGTTAATAACCCTTCATGCCCTATCACCCCACCCTCATTTCATCGTCAGTTCTGTACATCGTTCTTCTTACTAATGAACTGCACTGTTTATGGCATATTACAATATCACTTTAATGCGTTAAAGCATTAAATCAAGCGGCGATACCCAAGTATCCAGCCATCAGGGTGTGTTTGGAGGTAAATCCGCTAGGCATACCCAGAACATATTATCGTCGAGTGAAGGAAAACATTCAATTTAATTCCAAATTATGGCTATTTTAACGTAAAAGTCACTTAAATGAACATCCTGGTCTAAAAGTGATTTTGAGCTACAGACTTACTTACGTACCCTTCATTGGCTTCCTCCACACAAATACTACATCTTGTGGGAACAATTTACTTACTTAATGTGATCGCATGCTCTCTAGACTGGCCAGTGTCATTGTTTGACTGTGTCTACACAAGTCAAGGTCATCTTCTGACCATCTCTAGACTGGCCAGTGTCATTGCTTGACTGTGTCCACACCAGTCAAATCTAGACTGACCAAGGTCATCATCTCACTATCTTCAGATTGACCTAGTCTCCCCTTATTGAGTGAGTGATGGAAAACACTATGAATAACCCTCCATGCCCTATCACCCCTTCCTGACGTTATCATTGTACAGCCTTGTTACGTCACCAAAGAACTTAAAGCCCAAATTTACTGACTCTAGCAATACATCATGTCAGTACAAAGGTACATTATTTGCAATAAAATACAGTGCAGTCAGTACAAGTGAAATGAGAATAATTGTGACATGTAGGCGCTTGGACCTACATCAAACTGATATTTTAGCACTTCGGCAGGGGTCAGTATAACAACTTCAGTAACATTACAGAAAATAAATTATGATTTACTACTATTACAGAAATTAAAATTGCACATAAAACGAGTGATGAGATAAATAGTCTGACCAAGCTCGAGAAAGATATTTCACTGACTTCACTTACATCATGTCAGTGCATAGTTACATAATTATTACATTTAGACTTGCCATTCTTGTTTTTAATACACCCTACAACCTCCCACGCCAAATGATGGCTATTTTAACATGAATGTCATTTAAATTATTATCTTGGTCGAAAAGTGACATTAAGCTATATATTTACTTACTTACCCTTCGTCAGCTTCCTTCACACATATACTACAAGTTGTGGGAACAATGCTTACTGTATTGATCTCAGACTCTCTAGACTGACCAGTGTCCTGGTATGACTGTCCACACCAGTCAAAATCAGCATCGGAATATCTTACTTACCAGTGACCTCTCTAAGACCTTCTGTATATATTCTTTGGATGATGCATTGTCTTAGACGTTATCATTCCACAGATTTCACTCGCATTAGTGATGTGGTCACAGTAAGGCTTGAAACGGCAAGTTATCCCTCAACTATTGTTAGAATGTGGTACCCATAAACACAAAACATTTGTATAACATTTGTACAACGCTGCATACATTTTGTACAAATGTTTTGTGCTTACTGGGTAAATCAACTAGGCATGCCCAGAACCCCTTTTCAGACGAGTAAAGGGGAACACTCTCAACAACATGTCTCTTGTAGCAGAGGTAACTTGGCAAGTCGCTTAAATAGCAATACTGGGCCGAACCGAAAGTGACGTTAAACAATATTTTTACTTATTTTCTACACTTACTGTCTTCTTCAGAGGGATGTGTTTCACCTCCTTGTGCCCCCCCCCCCCCCGGGCAATTTCACATCCAATTCTTTTACTAATATTGCGTTATTCTCACATTTTTACAAAAATGGGTCTGTAATATTTTACATTACATTTTCAATATCTATAAAAACGGTTAGGAGGTCTGTGGTGTTTGATATTGGCTGAAACAGCATGTGGGTGGGTGTTTAACGTTATATTAGTACATACAGAACTATTTGAAGTATTTATATTCATGTATTGGCATATAAGCCACCTAATGGAGATGTATCACAATTTATATGTAACGTTTCACCTTTACTAAAAGCAGCTACATCCAACTTTAAAAACGTTTGCTTACTGGGTGATTTTAACATGCGAAATATTGACTGGTCTAATTACTCGTCAAAGTCTGAATCTGATAATTCATTTTGTAATATGATAAAAGAGAACTCCCTCTTTCAGATGAATAACGTAATTTCAAATAAGCATGGCAGTCTTCTTGATTTGGTGTTCACTACTGAGCCAAATCTAGTGGACGAGCCCGTCGAATGTCCCATCGACTTTGATACAGACCATTCAATACTTAAGTTTAAACTCAATCTTTCAGGCTGCAACAAACGAAAAATACTCAGAGTAGTGTATAATTTTAAACAAGCTGATTTCAGTGCTCTGCGTTCACTGATTACAAATAGTAATAGGTCCCTCAATACTTCACTAAATCATTCTACCCATATGAACGAAGCTTGGTCCATCTGGAGCTCAACAGTCACCGAACACATTAATCAATGTATACCACGGGTACCAGTGAAAAATAGTTCTAAACATCTATGGATGGATGGTGAAGTACGACACATGCATAACTGTAAACACACTGATTGGGCTGCAGCCAAACGAACAAACAATGTACAGATGTGGAACAAATTTAAATATTTGCGAAACAAATTAAAACTAATGCTCAGAGATAAACGTAACAGTTTTATGTCTGATCTAGCCCTATCACTGAAGAATAATGCTAAGCGCTTCTGGACATTTTGTCGTCTGAACACCAATTCTCGCCAAATACCTGCAGTGGTATCTGATGGCCAAAACGATGTCACTGACGCCGCTGATAAAGCAAAAATGTTTAATGATTACTTTCACTCTGTATTTTCCACTCCAAAAACAGGAATTGCTCTACCTGCTGTTTCAGTTGAGTCAGACAACATGCTTCTAATATAGTTTTTTCTGAAATTGATGTACTGAAAGGGTTAGATGTTAACAAAGGCTCTGGTCCCGATGACATACCCCTAAAGGTGTTGAGAGAGTGTGCCGATGAATTAGCCCCCTCTCTAACCACACTGTTTAACCTCAGTATGTCAACTTGTACATTACCTGAAGTGTGGAAGTATTCTAATGTTGTACCAATTCACAAAAAAGGCAAGAAATGCAAAGTCGATAATTACAGACCAATATCACTTCTCAACAGTGTAAGTAAAGTTATGGAACGACTTGTATTCAATCACATTTATCCGGTTGTCAGTCCACAAATTAATTCGGCTCAACATGGTTTTATGAAACATCGCTCTACTACCACACAACTAATTGATACATAGTCTGATATCAGTAGAAATTTAGACTCTGGAAGTGAAACAGACATTATATTTCTTGACTTTGCTAAAGCCTTTGATTCTGTACCGCACGACCTGATAGTTCACAAGCTTAAAACATTTGGCTTTGGCAGTAACTTATTGCAGTGGATTGAAAATTATCTGCAAGGTCGGTATCAGTCAGTTATGATAGAAGGTCAGGTATCATCACCGTTACCTGTAACATCAGGTGTACCGCAAGGTTCTATTATTGGACCACTATTATTTGTTTTATACATAAATGATATCTGCGATGTTTGTACATCATTTATGAAATTATATGCTGACGATGCCAAACTTTATCGAAATATAAAGTCAAGACAAGATGTACTTTCCCTTCAGAATGATCTTAATGCACTGTTTCTGTGGAGCAAAATTTGGAGAATAAACTTCAACATATCAAAATGTAAATTCATGTCGATATGCCGTAAATTAAAAATAGATTTTGACTACTCTATTGATAATAATATCTTATCTAGAGTAACTGAATTTAATGATCTTGGAATAACCATCACTAGTAAATTATCTTGGTGTGAGAATGTGAAAACTGTTTCATCAAAAGCCCATTCTATGATAGGAATGATAAAACGTTTTGTTGGCTTTAATAGCCCCATTGATGTTAAGCGCCAATTATATTTGGCCCATGTCAGAAGTATTCTTGAGTACTGTAGTCCGATGTGGAGTCCCAATCATGTTAAAAACATAATCAAATTAGAACGGGTGCAACGTCAAGCTTTAAAATTCATTCTCAATGACTATGTTTCACCCTATCACGAAAGATGCACAGCATTATCTATCTTGCCAGATCTGCTCAACAGGGTGTTCTATTCAAATTACCTCTGTGCAAGACTGTTCAGTTCCAATGTACTTATTTTTATCGCACTGCTCGCTTATGGAACACTTTACCTTTTGTTATCCGAGATGCTAGTAGCTTGCAGATTTTTAAGAAGAACCTGAATGAATTATATCTCGCCATGGTAAACTTATTTGATGTGAATAATCGATGTACTTGGAGCCTGGCTTGTGCTTGTGTAAATTGTCGAATATAGCGGAACATTTTGTGGCTTAAACTACCTGTGCAATTTAAATCGGCTGTGAGACGGATATTTGAGCTGTCACCAGCCACTCATGACTAGGGATGGAGGGCTCCATTGTGGATACGCATGTGTTGGCAGATGACAAACCGCCCCGCCTTACTTATACTCGTGTATTGAATATATATCTATATATTTAGCATAAATGGCACCTTAAGTGATCGACCTATGAACGCTAATCTGCGAATGTTGCATTGTGTTGTCTGCCTGGCCCGAATTCAGGCCGGAGACAGTCTCTGATACTGTTCGGAGCAGACCGACATCACTCTACATGATCACGCTTGTCATGATCTGACTTAGAGTATTACCACATGGCATGGATGGCTGTCCCCCTCAAAATTATTATTTGTTTTTTTAGGTTAAGTGATTTTTCAGTAGCCTTTGTTTCCAGACCAGTAAGTCCTTATGCTGAATTTCAAAGATCTCTAATCAACTGATTTACTTCTTGAGTTTGGGATTGTTTTTCCTCCAGTCTAAAATTGCATATGTGGTACTACTCAGCATGTTTCGGCTGCGCGACGGCTATATGAGCTGACGTCAGTAGATGTATTCTAGGTTTATAGTATTACTTTTATTTAGGGATGTATGTAGGCCTATGTTAAAATTAAGAGTGCCATAAGTTTTTACTGTTTTTCCTTTTCACATATCCTAGTTGTATGTCCTTTGATATAATAGACAACTAAAGCATTCAGAGGTTTTAATTAGGTTTCTACGCTTTCCAGAGTGTCATTTTTTGCTACACGGTGTAGAGCACAGTGTAGCTATTTTATCTCTGGTTTTGGTGCGGGAAACAGATGACAGACAATTGTAGGTTATTTTATTTTATGTGTACAAATAGTAAACTTTATAATCTATATTATGTACATTTTTAAATTGCTATCGCTATTTTAAACAATGGATATTATTTTATTCTATAATTTTAATTCACTTATATGGTTGTCAAAAATTGTAGAGGGCGTCTCGACCTGTTCCGGACAACCAAATTTAATAACATGTTCAAAAAATGATAATAATAATTATAATGTACCATTTTTGCATGTTTTTAACTGGAAGTCAAATAAACAATTGTTATTACATTACTTAATAAATCTACTTAGTTTGCAGCTATTAAATTACTGATCATTGTTATTGGTCTAGACGCAATATCTTTTTTTTTCACATACTTTATCAACTGCTTACATAATTATGTATATTTGTTATTTTGTATATCGGCGCAGGCGCTGTCTCAGGTTTTTTAAAGACCTGCAATACAGTTCAATATTCAATTTTTAATCTCAGGCTCCACCGTTGTATCATATTCATTGATTTTATTTTATTAGATATATGTGATATTTTCAAAATTATTTCCAATTATTTCACTCAAATGTGACTTAAATTTTCATCATAGCCGAAAAGTGACGTTAAGAAAACGTTTTACTTACTTACTTACTTACGTCTTCTACATACGTCTACATGCCTTTTGTATGACAAATATTTCACTTACTCACTGTTGAGAGTTTTAGGCTCTCCAGGCTGACCTAGTGTTGTTGTTCACACCAGTCAAGGTCATATTTTGAGTTTTTGACCATCACTAAACATTCTCCAAACTGACCAAGGTCATTGTTTGTCCGACTCTCCACATTAAATATCACTTTTTCATCTGTCTTGAGCTACTTAAATATTGCTACACAAACAAACAGGCTACGTTGATATTATTTACCTCATTCAAGCCTGATTTTACCATTGTCATCTTCATCCACTACAAGCCGCGAATCGCTGATGCAATTCCCGACTTGTGGTGGATGAAAATGATTTTATGTGGGTTAAAAATTAAAGAAAATTGCCACGTATTGGTAAACCAGTCTCATGGGAATTTTCATTCTAAAAACCCTAGTTGTAGGAAAATAAAGTCTGTTTAACCCGTTAAGCCCCCATGATGCATCAAAGCATCATTTTACATACCCGAAAACAGACTTAATTTTGCTCAAACCAACCGGTTTAAGAAGGAAAATATTCATAAATTTTTTACCAAAACATAGTAATTTTCCTAATTTTTTTACCCACTCTGAGTCATCTTCATTCACTACAAGTCGAGAATTGCGACAGCAATTCGCGGCTAGTAGAAGATGAGGATGACAATGGTAAATTCAGACTTAAAAGGGTTAAGGGTTGTAAAATGATGCTTTAATGCATCGTGACGGCTTAAAGGGTTATATTTTGAATTAACCTCGCAGACAGTGAACCAGCATTGAAAAATGTCGGGTCCATGTTTCATTTTTTTTGGGTAGGAGTGTTACTTTTCGTTCGGGTGAGTGAAGGAAAACACCCAATAACCAACCATGCCCTATCACCCCACCCTCACACCAGCATTTGTGTGTACATCATATTTCATCTACATATTGCACTAATTTCAATGTATTACGAATTCACCTAAATGATCGTCGCAGTGGAACAGTTATGGGATGAAATAATTGTACATACTTACCCTTCTTCCCTTCCCTTTACTTCAACGATCTTCTTTATACGTCTACGTACTTCTTGTAGTAATACATTTTCATACCTAGGTCTATTTTCCTCTTATATAGATATGATTTTTTTTATTTCAATTGCATACACAACATGTCTACTGTGGAAAAACAGAAAATAATCAATAAATTATAAACTGCATGCAGCAATGGAGCTTTGGCTGAATTGTCTTGTATGATAAATATAGAAAATAAATTCAATCTCAGAGATTTTGAAGATTTGATCATTTATATAACATGGAGTTCTCAAAGTAAAGTTCTACTATATATATTTGTGATTACCTTAATGTTAACATATACAGACCATGATATTGAAAAAACTGTTTCTCACTGTCCAGCTGTTGTCTATTTTTGTGCATGTAAAACAAATAATTGGGCATATATACAAATATTGTGTTGTTTTTCTTCATTGCTTTTAATATGCTGTGACACATCATCAGGTGGGTGAAAATTTATAAGATATAAATAAGATATCTTAGCGGGGGGTCAAGAGTGAAAAATGATTACATTTTAAGAAAATGTAACAAAAAGGTATTTTTGTTTTATTTAATCATCATCGATTTTACTATATCATACGGTGCAAAAACACAACATCAGTACTTAAAGGGTTAAAGTACATGACATGACTGATACAGCCACCCGTTTGTTTCTCAAGCAAACAAGAGACGATGAACCAATATCGTTTTAATGTTGGTCCACCGTCTACGACGATGGCCCAACATTAAAACAGCATTTGGGCAACGTCTCTTGTTTCCATAGATCAAGATTCTTGGAAATAGTTATTTAAAAATGCTAAAAAATGGAAAAATGTTTAAAAACAAAAATTGAAATCCTGGTCTGCGGTATATTTCACAGAATTTTTTTTTTTCATAATTGTATATATCATCCCAGAGAGTTATTTTGCGTCAGCAAGATTAAACACTGAACAGAAGTAATTTTCATTCACTTGAAGTTGTGTGGTTGATTTAGACAACTTGAAGTCTAAGGGGTCAGGAATCAGCTTTGACATAAGCCTGGTTCGGTTTAACAGCTAGTTCTTGGATTAAAGTAGTGAGTGAGTGAATATTGCTTTACGTCGCTTTCTGCACAATCATGGCAATGTCGCGACAAAAGGATGCCCGAAGTTGGGACTGTGCCCGAGTCGTTTGTCTATACTGAACCGAAATATTTACATTGTGGCGTAACCCACTACTGTTGACGTTGACCATGGCCCACATGCGGGTGGGCCCACAATGGGGTATCAGGGAGTAACAACGACCCACCTAATTTAATATACATGTATTGGATAAAATCATCCCTATAGTACATGGGCACATGGAGATATTCAGGATCATGTTTGCAAAACGTTTGTTAATTTATTTGGCACACTTTTTGGTGACCACAGTGGTATACTGATATAGAAAAAGCGCGGTGCACACTTTCTATAACATTTTTTTGTGCGTTTTTCAGGCGCATTACGAAACTACTACAATACAGCAGGAAGAAACGATATCAATTTTCAAATTCGTGTTGACGTTATGTCATAATTATAGCACGGATGACCAGTGGGACACATAGAGTATTTCTCGCACAAAATTATCATGTTTATGAACTCACATAAAATGTTATACCGGAAAATAGTGAGATAATGGCATGATTTCACATAAATTGAACAAAATTGACGCACACCTCTCGGTAAACATATTCGTGTTATCTTTTTCAGAGTCCATTAGTGTACAGGGATATGGGAACACAAGTTTTTACGTTGCTTCCACACTTAACTCAATCATTGTGCGACGCCAGCGGATAAGACGATTTGGTAGTGCGTGCACTCCTCATAGGCCTCGTTCGATATACACTGCATTTACTGACGATTTTACGCTTGTTTGGCTAAAAGATAATGGGAACCGTCGATCGAAATGGATCGCTTAGTCAGGAAGAATTCCCACTTCAGGTGGAAATGTATTACAGATTTTTTATGTCGATTAATACCAGTTCTTTAGGGTCCCAGAAACTCTTTTTCGGTGGGTGTGTGAAATTTCATTCAATAATTTTTTTTTAAATCAAAGATGGCCGCCGTGACCCGCTATTGTCATTAACTCTTTAACCGTCAAATTATTCAATTGGAATTTTCACTCACTTGAAGTTGTGTCTCGCTGACGCGATCCACAACTTCAAGTGAGAGAAAATTATTCAGATTTGACAAAATGAAGGTCAACTCTTTTTTAATCGTGCCGATTGATGTCACAGTATGGCTTTACAATGCTTAAAAGGCGGTACTGAATGTGGTAATAATTGAGTGAAAAACCCAATATATTCGGCTCCGGCAGTTAAAGTGTTGACACAGTCGTAATTATGTAAGTATTTGTGCTAGATACAGTATGTTTGACTCTATACACAGGTTTTAATGCACAAGGAATCTAATGGATTAGTCCATTACATCATTTTATGAGGAATAAAATTCAATATGGCCGCCAAAACTTATTAGGAATAATATACTGAAATCCAACTATTGCATATTTTAATGTGATAAGCCTGCATTCGGCTTGGAGAATACTTCTTTCAATCACCTAGGTATTAATGGGAATACTATATTTTTTATTAAACAATAGATGAATGTCCTGAACTGATGAACAAATTCACAGGAAAGAAGGAAAAGCAAAAAAATTAATGACGGTTATCATGCTCAGCTAGAGGCATTACTGGTACCCAAACCTGACAACCCTTATATTATATCAAGGTGTATCACAGTACGTCTCCCACTCATGTCCAGGCACATGTTGAGAAAATTTTGGCTGGGACCCTTACCAATCATCAAAAAAAGTCTGTACTCCACTTCTACCTATCGGGTCATATGAAGCATATTCTTCCTCACTAGCTGTTGATATTTTGGTGACATAGTAGGCCTATATGTGTGGCGGCTCATACAAGGTTGTGGTCGTAAGCAAAAAGTTTCTCACCTTACATTTCTACCTTAAAAAACATTACTTCACTTGGGATGTGGGACTCACTTTATATACTTCCATCACCACTCTCATGGTCTTACACTACTGCATAGCCTTATGAGCTAAATAATAAATTTGCAGTTTTATGTTCCATTTCTGTTTTTGTAGGTGGTGATTTATCGGATTCTGCTAGTGAACAAGTCCCACCAACGGATGAAAGCACTTTTTTTTTCTCAGCATATAATATCGAATTGTGTCTGGTATAGTATATTTGGTGATGTCATTGACGAAGGTCTCTACATCATAACTGAAATGGTCGAGTTGCGTCATCATTGCTTCAAGTTTCTCCACTTTTACTTTCTGCACATATAGGCTAAACTGAGCCAGGAGAACCTTCTCTTCTGAGGGAGTGCACAGGAAAGCTAGATAAAATTATTGTACATAACATTATGATAATTGACCTTGTCGACTTGATTTTTCTTCTCGTACAAGTTACAATATATCGCAGGCTTCGGATTAGTCGAGATGGCCATCTCGATCAATCCGAAGCCTGCGATATGTCGTAACTTGTACGAAAATACGGGCACTGTCTCTTTTTCGATTGTGAACTATCAAATTACGCGTGTTTCTTGTGAAAAAAAGAAATTCCAGGTGGCGACCATTAACATAACAGGGGTGAGCATGTTTTTTTGGGGGGGGGTATTTTTTCTTTTGAAAGTGAAATTTAAAAATCTCTGGACAGCCTGGAAATAAATAATCTCATTCCAGAATGTACGGACAAAAGATAATTTATTCACACTTCTTGAAAAAACATCTCCGAAAGAATGTAAAAATAGATAATTTAATCACACTTTCTGCAAAAATATATTTCACACAACTTTCAGTTTAACCGGTGGATAAATACCCGTGTAGGCAGCCCCCCCTCCCCCCCCCCCCCACCTCCAATACCATTTCAGTAGTCGCCGCCGTTATCTGAAAATGGACTAACAATTAAAGCAGGTGGGATTTTAATATTTCTGAATATGGTTAATTTTCTTCCGAGTATGCGATGAAAAGTAGCCCGACTTTGGCTCTTAGATAGTTGTCTAGGTCACCTAACAGTTGGCATGATCGGACATAATATACAAGGACATATCTGATTAATCAGCTAAATGTGAAAGCAAACATGGACATAATTAATTAAATAGTCGAATAAAGTAATAAATTGAATAATAATCAATTTAAAGTCCATATTTTGAACAAAAAACTTTAATTAACTTAACTCCGGTTATTGAATGGAACAATAAGACTTATATTAGCTCAGAGTTAACTATGACAGGAAAATGCTTACCCTTCTACCGCTAAATTAAATAATTTGAATTTTCACCTTCTTGAAGTTGTGTGTCGCTACCGCGACCCATAACTTAAGTGGTTGAAAATTCCTCTTATTTGTTTAATTTGAGACCACATATTTGTAAATCCTGTTGTTGACCCCTTACAGCGCAGGGATTGACTTTAGTCGTAGATATCTGACATCTGTAGATAGAATTTAGACTCAGAATCTGACGTCTGTAGACGTCAAATTCTGACGTCTAAAAACGATCTATAGACGTCATATTCTGACGTTTCCGCACTGTAAGAGTAGATCTAAACATCTATATTATCGTCGTAGACCCATAACATGGGTATTCAAATGAATCGGAAAGATCTAAGACATTTATGATGATTTCGAATTGAAAAAACCTTTAGGTTTCCATTGTTTGTGCAAAAATATTTCAGCGCTTAAAGGGTGAAAAACTCATCTAATTCCCGATAACTGAAATTTGAACGGCTAATAAAATGAATTAAAAACGTTTGTAGTCCTGCTTAGCGGTGAAAGGGTTTGTGTTTTAATCTACTTATTTTCTGAAACTCGAACATATTTTTTTCAGATAAATCGTTCTGAAAATAAGAAGTAAATACGGCATGATAATGGGTGCCCCTTACAACGCTAAAATATTGCATAAACCATGGAGACCAAAGGGTTTTTCAATTTAAAATCATCATAAATGTCTTAGTTAGCTTTTTCCGCTTTATTTGAATACATACGTTATGGACCTACGTCCATTATAAATATGTTCTTTCAGTGCAAAGATGGTCTTTAGACGTCAGAATGTCTGTAGAAGTCAAATTCTGACGTCTAAAGACGGTCTGAAAAAATTAATTTTGCAATCTATTAATTTTCTTAAACTCGAACATCATTCTTTTAAATAAATCCTTCTGAACCGCTGATCAAAACATTAAAACGAATCGATCTGGTTATTTCAGATTATGACGTCTATAGTCAGTCTCCGCACTGGAAGGGTTGATTTAATTTTCTTACCCAGGTGGTTAGAGACATGTAGAAATGTCCGCCACTGTAGTCAGAGGAAAGTAGTCCGTTCAGAACAGTTTGTGTGGGCATGGCACGCGTGATGTGTTCACCCAATGTTGTTTCATTGTTGGCCCAGCGTCAGAGACGCTGGGCCAGCAATAAAACAACATTGACTCAATGCCTTAATGGATTTGTGGGTATTCACACCTTATACAAAGTGTGGGTGTGGAGTGTGGAAAAGGGGTGTCTTTTTTTGTATTTTTCTTTAAACTCTCATGTTTCATAATCCCTGAAGGGCAGGGTCCCTAGGGTAGTAGCCGCTGCCTTTCAGGCTAGAGTTCGGGGTTCGGTTCCCGGTCTCGGCGGTTTGAAAGAAACAAAAATGTTCCTTCACCATCCACTTGTAAAATCCACTTGTTGATAGCCTCCGTGACCAAGAAGTAGCGTGCTGGGCCTCAGACCACCAGGGCTCGAAGTTCGAATCCTTTGTCTGTAGGACAGTGACCATCCTCATGAGGTTCTCCTGGCCCAGTTTAGCCTATATGTGCACAAAGGTGGCGTATAGCCCGATTCATTTCATTTTTTGCATCCCTGAAAATTGACCTAATTTCCCACACTAGACGGTTTCGGAACGAACCTTTTCACTAGTTTAACAAAATATGACAATTTTTTATTTGCCAACAACTCCAAATCATCTTCATCCACTGCCGAGAATAATTGTCTGAAAGACATTCTGTAAATAAATATTTATTGGGCTTCAATGTTGCTTTATTCGTCATCAATAACCCTTTCAAGCCTGATTTTTACCATTGTCATCTCCATCCACTACAAGTCGCGAATTGCTGTCGCAATTCTCGACTTGTAGTGGATGGAGATGATTTGATGTGGTTTAAAAATTAAAGAAAATTGCCATGTATTGGTAAATCAGTTTCATTGAAATTTTCGTTCTAAAACCCTTTGTTGTAGGACCATCAAGTCTGTTTTCAGCGATGTAAAATGATGCTTTAATGCATCGTGAGGGCTTAAAGGGTTAAATGACGCTTACATTTGTGAATTTGTACCCCCACGTCAATACTAAGCCAAGCTTGTGATCCAGCTTTGTAGACAAAAAAAATCAATTTTAAAAACGTGAAATAAATATTTTTCTTGAGGCAGAGTGTGAAATAAATACAATATTGCAGACAGGAGGTGAAATAAATAATTTGTCCTGTTCAAAAACTCCACCCACCCACTAGTAATTGAATGGTGGCCCTTTAACATTTGCCTACTATATAGCCTACTTACGTAATTGTGTTGAGTGAGTGCATTGACGTAACCCTCATCCTGCTGATCACAACACTTGTCGTTTTTAATCTGTTTTATTAGTCGACAAGATCACAAATGAAAATCAGGTTCCTCTGAACTATTACTTGGCGTATTAACCCTTTCACTGTTGAAATAGTTTGTAAAAAAAACATCGCAACCAAGTTTTTTTTTAATTTGAAATCATCATAAATGTCATAGTTAGATCTTTCTGATTCATTTGAATACCTATGTTATGGGTCTACGGCAATTATAAATATGTTGATTCTTACAGCGCGGGGATCGACTTTATTCGTCAGAATCTGACGTCTGCAGACGTCAGATTCTGACGAATAAAGTCGATCCCCGCACTGTAAGGGTAATCGCTAATCATTTCGTTTTAAATCCGTTATATTAGCCAATAAAATCACGGATGATAGGAATGAAATGGGTGTCTAAACATCAAGATTTGCAAATATTTGTGCTAAAATTAAACAATTATGAGTAATTTTCAGCCACTTGCAGTTGGGGGTCGCGGTAGCGAGACACAACTTCAAGTGGGTGAAAATTTAAATAAATTAACTTAGCAGGACAAGTGTTAATTGGTGTTTTGAACTATGAAATAATCAAAAGGGAAGATAAAATATAATTGACAGGGATCTTATATAACACTGTAGTGCAAAGCTGAAACACAGTATCTGCTTGCATTACAAGTCAGCAGATGCTGGCTTTTGGCTCTGCAGAGCGGACCAGCGATCCTCCTCATCAAGGGCGGGGGCCCTAGGGTAGTGGTTAGCACCGCTGCCTTTCACGCCAGAGTTCGGGGTTCGGTTCCCGGTCTCGGCGGCTTGAAAGAAACAAATATGTTTCTTCACCATCCACGTGTGAAAGTCAGTATTGTGGGAAACCTCTGTGACCGAAAGGTGGCGTGCTCGGCCTCAGACCGCCAGGGCTCGAATTTCGAATCCTGTGTCTGGAGGACAGTGTCATCTCAATCATCTCACCATCCTCAGGAGGTTCTCCTGGCCCAGTTTAGCCTATATGTGCACAAAGGTGGCCTAAAGCCCGATTCATTTCATTTCCTCATCATCAAATCGTGATATGTGAGCGCCGTGACCCAGTGAGCATTTACATTGACCCAATATCGGTTTAATGTCGCAGACGTTAGCCCAACATTAAACCAACATTGGGTCAGTGTAAATGTTTGCTGATATGAAAGTATGAGAGGCTCGTTTACTAGATGGTCATACTAGTACCCAAAAACATAACACATTCACCAAATTTTGGTCCAATGTTGATCCAATGTTGGCCCATTATTCCAGTATCAAATGAATGCCTCATATCTGTATTGCTACTAACATTAGGTTTTGAAAGTACATGTTGTAAATAATCAGGGACTTGATATGAATGAGAAGGAGAGACGTGCATGCCAGATTGTGAATGTAGGTCAGGAATATAGGTCAGATCACACCCTTTACCTGCTAGTGGGTGCTGTGCTGATACCTCACTGTTCAACCTCACAGTTAATGAAAAATACCCAATTTGATAAAATACCTAAATTTATTATATACAAGTTAACCTTTAATATTTTTATATTAATGGATAGTTACTTTTTCTAAACAATTAATTTTATCTAAAATATATCAGATGACGTTTAGGGGAGACCGGGGCACTATGGACATCGGGGCACCATGAACATTTGTCTTTGTGGCAAAGTGCATTGTCCAATTTTGACAACGGAGCCCTCTAGAGAATGCTTTTTGTTCTTTTCCAGAAAAAAAATTGGTGGTGATACACCAAGGCATGTGTAAGTTATCGCGAAATATGTGTTTTTGATGGTTAAAAGTAAATTTTTGAGATGCACGGATTTTGTTAATACATTAAACACTCATTGAAACTAAGTTAAAACAAGAATCACATAGTAACTAGTGAATATTGTGCTTTTTCAAGAACCATGGGTGATAATGAAATATTCTACCTTAAGCTAGTTAAAGCTACACTTATAACAATCGTCATGCTGGGGCACCATGGACGGGGTACAATGGGCATGTTTTTGGGCCCCAATATTGGCATTATTGTCCATGGTGCCCCGTCCTCAGAATATATATCTTTTTTAAATTGCACTATCCCTAAAATGAAGATTTCCACAATTAAATGTCACTTTTTTTTTATTCCACTATTAAAAATGTGTTGATTGACACAGGAAGTCCCTCCAACATGCCTGTAGACATGTCCATTGTACCCCACCCCCATGTCCATCGTGCCCCGAGCTCGGGGCACTATGGACATTTGCCAGATTTTTTTAAAATGGATTTCGAAGTAACATCCAACATGAATGCAGGTATTGTATTCCAGTCAAACATTAGTAAAGTCCAGCGTTACCTTTTAGTCGATAATACGTTAATGAGCTACACAAATATTTGAAGCAAATCCAAAATGAAAATTAGGTGTCCATGGTGCCCCGGTCTCCACTATACGCGCCATTAGCAGTGAAATGGGTAATTACTATGATTTACCATTACAGCGGTAAAATAATTTTGTATATACTTGGAGACTAAAGTTTTTTTTTCAATTTGAAATCAGCATAAATGTCTCATGTTAAGCAAATTTTGCTTCTTTGCAATACCCATGTTATGGGGGCTACGGCCATTATATATATTTTCCTTATTCGGGGATCGACTTTAGACGTCGGAATCTGACGTTTTTAGACGTCAGCTTCTGACGTCTAAAGCCGGTAACTGAACACCACACTTAATCATTGACATTTCATCCGCTGAATTTCTAATAATTTAACTGTTAACTATCTAATTGGTTCACCCGCAATATTACTCTTGTTATGTGATATCACTGTAAGCCTACTAGTGTATATTTTACTATAGTCAGTAACTTGTTTTCATTGGACTTTATTAAATGCTTCACAATCTATCACATATAATTCTGACAACAAATTATCAATCTGTTCTTATTTATAATACACAATTTTTTTTATTTTTTTTACCTAAAACCGAGAGATGTATTTTGTAGTCACTTTTTTTCTGACCATTAGGAGCGGCAAACGGGTGAGTTAA
The DNA here is from genome assembly GCA_964017125.1 of Flabesymbios commensalis. Lineage (NCBI taxonomy): Eukaryota > Metazoa > Annelida > Polychaeta > Terebellida > Flabelligeridae > Flabesymbios > Flabesymbios commensalis. The sequence goes on from OZ024918.1 coordinate 60,444,159, forward strand.
ACACATTTTCTGAAATGATGTATATACCTCCGTCTGGAAGCTTGGTTGGTCTGTCTGTCTCTCTATGATCTCACACAACACAATTACTCAAGTTGAAATCATCATACATGTCTTATTTAGCCTCTCCGATTGATGTGAATACCTACATGTATGTTATGGGTGTACGGCAAGTAGGGATAGACTTTAGTTGTCAGAATCTGACGTCTACAAACGTCAGACTCTGACGACTAAATTTTATCCTCGTGCTGTAAGGGTGAAAATTATAGACTTAATAAACTCATAATTTTAAAAACATAGACTTTATTGAGAATGTATTTATTCTTTTATTTCTCATGGTCTGTCTGTCTCTCTATGTGTCTCTCCGTCTGTATGACTGGGGATGCGATCGGTTCCAGGATCCGGATTACGATCCATGTTTTCAGTGGAAGTTTACAGTATCTTATTGACTGTAAAGATTTCAAATGTGTTTACCGGTTTTATCAGGTTAAGTGCTGAATACACGTACCCAACAAATGCGGGACAATGAACCAATGTTGTTTAATTGCTGCCCCACCGTCTAGGACAAGTGCGCAGCAATGAAACAACATTCGGTCAATGCTTCATGGTAGCTGGGTTGACGTCATTGTCATGTTCTTTGCGTCATAAGTGGCTCTCATTGGGTGGAACCACTCTGTTCATTTACATATTCTGATCACGTGCCTATCACGTGACTGTTTATCCACCCACATGCCCCGCAAACACAACGTTATTTTATTGTTGGTCCAGCGTCGCAGATGTTGGGCCAGCGTACGTGAGTGAGTGAGTCAGTGAGTCAGTGAGTGAGTGATCTGATAACCTGCCTATCACGTAACTGTGTATCCACCCACAGCCAGGATGTTGACATAATTATGATTTCTCAGACTTTCTTTTACTACGAGATCAGCCAATCTTGCCCTCGCTCATAATCTCTCCACAGACACTGAGACGATCGTTTAAGTTTGCCGCGCAATTTTTAGCGTAACCAGAACAGTCATGACATATCATTACTTGCTATTAAACTAGATCCATTTAGATATTCGCATGACAAAATAAACATGGCATCATCGTGTAAAGTGGGAAGTATGGGCAGATCCCTGCACTCTTCACGACACCAACCCTCGCGTAAAGGCTCTGGCTCGATGTAGTTAAGTACTGAGATCAAGCAATGCATATCTTAATCCATGAAGCGTCAAATTGTCTGATTTAATATTTCGCCCACTTGAAGTTGTGCCTCGCTACCGCGACCCACAACTTCAAGGGGGCAAAATAACTGATTTTTTGTGTAATTCGAGACCAACTATATTTAAATATTGATGTTTAATCGTTCTGTATAGGATAAAGCCTGAGGAGCTCTACATTCTTAACAGTGGAAAAGGTCGAGGCTGAAGACCGTGCTCTTTCCACAGCTAAGAATGTAGAGCTCCGAGGGTTTTAACTGACTTAAAAACCATCCGACCATAATGAGGACCCCTCATAATCAACAGCTCGGTCATACCTGACTGATCATAGGCCTGCCACGATAATTGGGATGTACTTGATCAGCAAAAACCTTCCATTCCCAGATTAAAATGTAGTCGTCGGACAATGCAAATAATGTAGTGGTGTGTTTTAAAAGCGGTGGACGGGCTCAGGTGTCGTTGTCTTGAGCCAGAAGAATCAATGCCATGATATACCACAATGTTATAATTAGTAATGTTTTTACTAGCTAAATGTGTGGCTTTAAAGGTGATCTATCACCCCTTATATGGTATGGATAATTATGTCCTTATATGGGGTGATTGGCTATCATGTGACCCTCTTAGAGTGAGTGAGTGAGTGGGGTGATTGGTCACATGATAGCCAATCACCCCATTTATGGGTGTGATTGGCTATCATGATCAGAGGGTCACATGATAGCCAATCACTCGGTATAAGGAAACACTTGTGCCCCATCTTGTGGCAACTTTGATTTATTTGTCACAAAAATATTCATACTATATAAGGGGTGATAGATCACCTTTAAACACAATTAACAAAATACCATTGTAAAATTTTAATAATCTGATTTACCACCTTAACCCCTGTTCTAGATTATATTCGGTTTTTCATTTTTTATTAGCACATTAAACATGTTGCCATCAATCAGCAAGATTTCAAAATCGTTGAACTCCATTTTGTCAAATCTGAATAATTTTTACCCACTTGAAGTTGTGGATCGCGTCAGCGAGACAGAAGTTCAAGTGGGTAAAATTCCAATTAATAAATTTTGCGGTTGACCCGTTCAGTGCGGGGACCGACTTTAGACGTCACAATCGGACGTTTATAGACGTAAGATTCTGACGTCGATTCTGAAGTCGGAGCCCGCACCTGAATAATTAAGAAAATAATGTTAACCGTAGACCCATCACAAAGTTATTCAAATGAAGCGGCAAGATCAAACCAAGACATTTATGATGATTTCAAATAGATAAGACTCTTTGGTCCATATGGTTTATACAATAATATTTTAGCGTTGTAATGATTGAGCACAATTGACAAAATACCATTGTAAAATAATTTGACCAATGTGATTTAATCCACGTGTTTCTACACGCTGTCAAATGACCACGACTGCAGCACGCATAGTTCAAGGAGCATCAACTTAGCACATGACAGGAGCGGTTATGTCCGCACGTGATTAGGAAACTTGAGACATCACGTTAGAGTCTCATCTCAACCCCTAGAACACTGATGTCGACTACAGTAGACATTCTGTGTTTTTAAAAGCACCTGTATAACCAGTTGTTAAAAGTAAAATATGCCTTCAATTTTAAAATACTTATATATATGTTGGGAACAAAATTTCACAAATCACATAAACTTTTAGTCACTTAAAGTTGTGGATCGCTACCGCGATTCACAACTTCAAGTGACTGAAAATTTAAATTCAATAGCTCAGTGCTCTATGGGTTAATAAATGTCAACATGCCATTTCACCAAAGGTTAAAAGCATTGCACTCTGTCACTATTGTTCATGATAATTGGTCGAGTGTTTGCAGTTTCACTTTGAGAAATACCTGACTTTAATAACTATAGGCCAAGAGATGCAGAGGCGCTGCGAATATTTGAATACCTAGACGTTATTATAAATATTTTACTCTTTCAGTGCGGGGATCAACCATAGCCATCAGAATCGGACGTCTGCTGACGTCTAAAGTAGATCCCCGCGCTGTAAGGGTGAAAATAAACTTGTCCTTCATGGTGTTCAATGGCTATTTCGGGTGTTTTGTCGGCCGCAGTCCTCATTGATTCCACCCACATCCAATATGTATCATTTAAAATAAGCAATTCTGGACAACCCACTCCCCACAAAACACGAGACGTTGAACCAATGCTGGTTTAATGTTGGGCCAGCGTCGTGGAGGGTGGGCCAACATCAAACCCACATCGAATCAACCAATGAAAGAGTGACTCAGACTGTCACATGATGAGATCAGCCAATCAACGCCGTCATTCAGTTATTATTTAAATTAGGGTGTAGAATACGATACTTGGGCCTGTTTGCTGGGTCAAGCGCACGGTCCCAGAAAATAAGAAATATTGGCCCAATATAGTTTCAATGTTGTTTCACCATCCGAGACGCTGGCTCAACATCGAAACAGCAATGCATTGAACTCTAGTATTCACATGGGGTAAGCCTGTAGAGTTGGCCCAATGCTGATGTAAGACGATGTACTAACTTTAACCCTTTAACCGCCAAATAATTCAATTGGAATTTTCACCCACCTGAAGTTGCGTCTCGCTGACGCGATCCACAACTTCAAATGAGTGAAAACTGTTCAGATTTGACAGAATGGAGGTCAACAAATTAAAAATGTTGCTGAATAATGTCACGTTTTATCTTTAACCCTTTAACCGCCAAATTATTCAATCTGAATTTTCACTCACTTGAAATTGTGTCTCGCTGACGCGATCCACAACTTCAACTGTGTGAAAATTATTCAGATTTGACAAAATGGAGGTCAACTGTTTTTAAATATTGCTGAATAATGTCACGTTTTTTCTTTAACAAGTTTAAAAGCTGATAGGCCATGTGCTAATAAAAAATGTAAAAAACTAATATAGTCGACACCGGCGGTTAAAGGGTTAAACGAGAAATGGGCGAACGTATCGTAGTTGTTGGGAAGGGAGCCACGTGACAACAGACAAACCCACGTGACCCCACCGGAAGTGTTTGTGAGTCTGGTCAGGATGCGGGTCAACTCGTGGTGTCAGATCAGGCCCTCCTCTAATACACTCACTCATCCCTTGTCAAATCTACATAAAGCAATTTGTAATCTGATAACGACGCAGATGACAATTTGAAGTTTTTCAATAGGTTGTATTCGTGTCAGGTAGATTTACAAATACGTGACAGGCAACTCAACGTCAAACCGTTTTTCACATGTTTTACTCGTTTTTTTGTTGGTTTGCTTGCTTGCTTGTTTTCTTGTTTGCTTAGTAGTTTATTTTCTTGTTTGCTTATTTTCGTGTTTTCTTGCTTGCTTGCTAGATTGCCTAATTGCTTTCTTGCTCAATTACTTACTTGCGTGCTTGCCAGTTTGTTTGCTTGTATAAGCACAAGCACTTGTTTGTCGAATGTAATCCCATAATGAATGTATGGAAACAGATTTGTAACTGTTTTTTTAACTATTGGCTATAAACTGCAATTAAGATAAATTTACAAATACTCAATTCTTGGTTTGAAAATAAAATATAATGAGTACAATGAGTTTCTGACCTTAATTGCTTACAGTCTTTTCAGAGCGTACTGTATATCTGATAACTGGCCAAAAATGTGAATATTTTAAAAATTGTAATAAATGACATATCAGAACGAATTCAGATTTATACAAGTATTAACCGACCATGTTTATTAATGACCAAAGTTATCACTATTGCCCAAAGTGATTAATCTTTTATTTTTTTTTCTTTAAATGAAAATCTTTCCTTCGGACCCTGTGGGTCACATCAACTTTTGTAAAAATATATCTATACCGCGAGAATAAAAACTGCTGTGGTATCTAGAACGCTTTCCGACCCCATCACTTCTCCTTTTACATTTTTGACAGGAGAAGTGATGGAAGATACTTGGCGTGTCCTCGTGTTTTTCTTAAACTCGAACATAATTTTTTAGATAAATCCTTCTGTACCGCTGATCAAAACAATAAAACGAATCGATCTGGTTATTTCAGATTATGACGTCTATAGTCAGTCTCCGCACTGAAAGAGTTATTTTAATTTTCGTACCCAGGTGGTTAGAGACATGTAGAAATGTCCGCCACTGTAGTCAGAGAAAAGTAGTCCGTGCAGAACAGTTTGTGTGGGCATGGCACGCGTGATGTGTTCATCCAATGTTGTTTCATTGCTGGCCCAGCGTCAAAGACGCTGGGCCAGCAATAAAATAACATTGACTTAATGCCTAAGGATTTGTGAGTATTCATACCTTATACAAAGTGTGGGTGTGGAGTGTGGAAAAGGGGTGTATTTTTTTTGTATTTTTGGCGTAACTCTTTAAACTCAGTCAGAATCTGACGTCTGTAGACGTCAGATTTTGACGTCTAAAGTCGATCTCACTGTAAGAGTAAACATCTTTATTATGGGCCATAGAACCAGAACACAGGTATTCAAATGAATCGGAAAGAGCTAACTAAGAAATTTATGATGATTTCAAATTGAAAAAACCCTTTGGTTTCCATTGTTTGTGCAAAAATATTCCAGCACTTTTAGGGTTAAACACTCATTTAGTTACCAATACCTGAGATGTGAACGGCTAATGAAATGAAATGAATCGGGCTTTAGGCCACCTTTGTGCACATATAGGCTAAACTGGGCTAGGAGAACCTCCTGAGGATGGTGAGATGATTGAGATGACACTGTCCTCTAGTCACAGGATTCGAAATTTGAGCTCTGGCGGTCTGAGGCCGAGCACGCTACCTCTCGGTCACGGAGGCTCCCCACAATACTGACTGTGAACGGCTAATAAAGTGTTAGGAATCGTAGAATATTAAGTAGAGTGTGCTATGCTAACATTCAGCCAATCAATCAGAGCTCGACTTGGGTTTTAGTATAGCACACTCTACTTAATATTCTACGATTTCGAACTTTAACAAAAGCGGATTAAGGAACGTTTAGTCCTGCTTAGCGATGAAAGGGTTCATGTTTTCTACTTATTTTCTGAAAATCGAGCATCGATTTTTCAGATTATTGGTTTTGAAAATAAGAGTTAAATGCTTGCCCCTTACAACGCTAACATGTTTTGTATAAACCACGGAGACCTTTTTTTCAATTTGAAATCATCATAAATGTCTTAGTTAGCTCTTCTCGCTTCATTTGAATACATATGTTATTGGTCTACGTCCATTATAAATATGTTAATTCTTTCAGTGCGGGGATGGTCTTTAGACGTCAGAATCTGACGTCTGTAGAAGTCAGATTCTGACGTCTAAAGACGGTCTGAAAGAATTAATTTTGCAATCTATTAATTTTCTTAAACTCGAACATCATTTTTTAGATAAATCCTTCTGTACCGCTGATCAAAACATTAAAACGAATCGATCTGGTTAATTCAGATTATGACGTCTATAGTCAGTCTCCGCACTGAAAGGGTTATTTTAATTTTCGTACCCAGGTGGTCAGAGACATGTAGAAATGTCCGCCACTGTAGTCAGAGAAAAGTAGTCCGTACAGAACGATTTGTGTGGGCATGACACGCGTGATGTGTTCACCCAATGTTGTTTCATTGCTGGCCCAGCGTCTTTGACGCTGGGCCAGCAATGAAACAACATTAACTTAATGCCTCTGGATTTTGTGGGTATTCACACCTTATACAAAGTGTGGGTGTGGAGTGTGGAAAAGGGGTGTATTTTTTGTATTTTTCTTTAAACTCTCATGTTTCATAATCCCCGAAGGGCGGGATCCCTAGGGTAGTAACCGCTGCCTTTCACGCTAGAGTTCGGGGTTCGGTTCCCGGTCTCGGCGGTTTGAAAGAAACAAAAATGTTCCTTCACCATCCAATCGTAAAACTCAGTATTGTTGAGAGCCTCTGTGACCGAGAAGTAGCGTGCTCGGCCTCAGACCACCGGGGCTCGAAGTTCGAATCCTTTGTCTGGAGGACAGTGACCATTCTCATGAGCTTCTCCTGTCCCAGTTTAGCCTATATGTGCACAAAGGTGGCCTATAGCTCGATTCATTTCCTTTTTTGCATCCCTGAAAATTGACCTAATTTCCCACACCAAACGATTTCGGAACGAACTTTTTCACTAGTTTAACAAAATATGACAATTTTTTATTTGCCAACAACTCCAAATCATCTTCATCCACTGCCGAGAATAAGAAAGTCTGAAAGACATTCTGTAAATAAATATTTATTGGGCTTCAATGTTGCTTTATTCGTCATCAATAACCCTTTCAAGTGTGATTTTTACCATTGTCATCTCCATCCACTACAAGTCGCGAATTGCTGTCGCAATTCTCGACTTGTAGTGGACTTGTAGTGGACAAGTCGCGAATTGCTGTCGCAATTCTCGACTTGTAGTGGATGGAGATGATTTGATGTGGTTTAAAAATTAAAGAAAATTGCCATGTATTGGTAAACCAGTTTCATTGAAATTTTCGTTCTAAAACCCTTTGTTGTAGGACAGTCAAGTGTGTTTTCAGCGATGTAAAATGATGCTTTAATGCATCGTGAGGGCTTAAAGGGTTAAATGACGCTTAAATTTGTGAATTTTTACCCCCACGTCAATACTAAGCCTAGCTTGGGATCCAGCTTTGTAAACAAAAAAAATCAATTTTAAAAACGTGGAATAAATATTTTGCTTGAGGCAGAGTGTGAAATAAATACAATATTGCAGACAGGAGGTGAAATAAATAATTTGTCCTGTTCAAACACTCCACCCACCCCCTAGTAATTGAATGGTGGCCCTCCAACATTTGCCTACTATTCTGTGAAACGCAGTGACGTCACTCGGTGGAAATAAGGTTATATAACACCCCCTCCCCCATACTTCATTCTGTGAAACGCAGTGACGTCACTCGGCGAAAACAAGGTTATATAAGAACCCTCCCCCATACTTCATTGTATTATCCAGCTCGGTGAAAACAAAGGAGGTCGAGGTCGAGGAGTTTTACAGAATATAGCCGTGATTGTGTTGAGTGAGTGCATTGACGTAACCCTTATCCTGCTGATCACGACTATTGTCGTTTTTAATCTGTTTAATTAGTCGGCAAAATCACAAATAAAAATCAGGCTCCTCTGAACTATTACTTGCCGTATTAACCCGTTCACCGCTGAAATAGTTTGTAAAAAAAACATCGCAACCAAGTTTTTTTTTAATTTGAAATCATCATAAATGTCTTAGTTAGCTCTTTCTGATTCATTTGAATACCTATGTTATGGGTCTACGGCAATTATAAATATGTTGACTCTTACAGTGCGGGGATCGACTTTAGACCAGACGTCAGATTTTGACGACAAAAGTCGATCCCCGCGCTGTAAGGGTTAACCCTTCCCCGCTAATCATGACTATAGGCGTTTTAAATCCGTTATATTAGCCAATAAAATCACGGATGATAGGAATGAAATGAGTGTCTAAACATCAAAATTTGCAAATATTTGTGCTGAAATTAAACAATTATGAGTAATTTTCTGCCACTTGAAGTTGTGGGTCGCGGTAGCGAGACACAACTTCAAGTGGGTGAAAATTGTAATAAATTAACTTAGCAGGACAAGTGTTAATTGGTGTTTTGAACTATGATATAATCAAATGGATCGGATCGACGTTAGAGTTAAGCACTTACTCATTGACATTTCCTCCGCTGAATTCCTATTAATTTAACTGTAAATTTCCAATTGTTCCACCTGTAATCTGACCCTCGTTATGTAATATCCCTGTAAGCCTATTAGTGTATATTTTATCATAGTCATTGAATCGTTTTTCATCGATTTAAGTTAATGTTTCATAATCCACTACATACATTTATGACAACAAATTATCAATTCGTTCTTATTCATAATAAATAAGTTTAATATTTTTTTTTTGCATAAAATCGCGAGATGTATTTCATAGTCATTTATTTCCATAGACTAGGAGCGGCTATGGTTTTAGTCTTGTTGGTTTGTCGGTCTGTCTCTCTATGTGTCTCCTTGTCTTTAGAACACACGACTACATTATTTGCTTTGTCCGACCAATACATTTTAAGCCGGGAATGGAGAGTTATTGTAGACCTAGTACAGAGCAATTATCATGGTAGGCCAGGAATTTTAGGCATTTTCAGGGGTAAAGTTGGAAAAAAATATATAAAGCTGAAAATTTCATGTGTTGTTCATATGGGCATCCTTAATGACCTGTAAAAAGTCCCAAAGCGAAACATATTTTGTTTTTGCGAAAATCCAAAATGGCCGCCAGAGGCCATTCAAAAATTGCAACATACGATGAATTTAACATAAATTCCTTTGTAATACCTCTTTTTCACTTAATTTTTTACGGGGAACTCATTTCAGGTCTTCTTTTTAAGTTTTAAAGCCTCATTCGTGTTTTGTTTGCAAAAATCCAAAATACTGAAATTGTAACTTACGAAGAAATTAAAATCTATTCCTTTGTAATATCTTTTTCTGCATAATTTTTCACGAGAAACCTAATTTTGGTCCTATTTTAACATTGTAAAGCTTCTGTCATTGTACAGTTCAAAACGGCGGCCATTGAGGAAGAAGAACAATTTCATAAATTATGTCATTTTTTATTTGGAAAGATAGTTGCAGTAAAAGTATTTCTGTAATCAAGGGTGGTTATGCTATGTAGTTTAGTCCAGTAAATTGTCCTCGGTGTTGCTGCAGCCTTGCATGTGATAATAATAATTATAAATTAAGATGCATGAAATTATTACGGTGACAACAGCGTGCGTTGCGCCATTGTGTATGTCACAACAACATAATTACCACACCAAGACGGTTAAACATGTCCCTGGTACTACTAATGTTATTTTTCAGCACTAAACATCCTTTAACAATTCAGAATTTTTCAAAGGTGAAATTTAATAAATTTAATGTATGTAAATTTGTATCTGTTATTACTCAATATAATATGATTTCGTTATTCATAACAGATACACGGGAAGCAGGGACACAATAAACATAACTCACAAAAAAGATGTATCTAACAATACAAATCAATTACATCCAAAGCAGACATCAATCAGATATAAAAAAGAATTGAAAAAACACCAGATTGAGATTGGAAGCAAGATATTGTAATGCATTTTTGTGGACATGTGTTCAGTGTGGTGACTGACAAATATCTGTTGAACGGGTCAGTTTAATAGCAGACATCTTTAAAAATAGCGGGCATAGTAATTTTTTGTATGGAGAAAAATACTATGATATAATTAAACAAAGTCAGGCTTATCTAACGAAGAACTGCCATATGAATTTAGATGCACTAAAAGAACTTTCATAATATGATAATCAATATTATTTTTCGTAGTGGTTATTTTTTAGTTTGACTGGTTTGTTGATTTTTTGTCAAAATATAGAAACAAAAATGTAGCCATTTAGAAATTGAAAACATGTTAAAACATAACAATATCAAATAAAAAAAAACAATCGTACGTATGAGTAACGTCAATAAAATAATCCAGGTAGGCCTATATATTACATAATATGGTGGTCATATTGCAAAATCACGATCATTTTGATTTAAGGTTTGACTAACTTGCTGTTCTCACAGTACCCTCAGGTGCATACACAGACCAATTGTGGTGCCGTTATCACCAATGATAAATTGATATTACACGTTTATATGCCCCACTGAGGTTTTAGGATATAGAGGGGGGGAGGGTGTTACCTCCACGTGGTCCTCCTGGCAACTTCTTTTAGAAGGCTAAACACGTCCTCAACCTGTTTGCCGTGGGTTGCATCCCGTATAGGTGGGAGAAGGGATCCTGGTGGTTGAGGGCGTAGGAGCCTGCGGACTCCATACTCCCAACACACCACTTTGGCCCTTATCTCATTGAGACGGGTGGTCTGGTGGGCCCGGCCAGATCAATCGGCTGGTCTCGTTGATTTGGTGTTCATACTTGTTTATTATTTATCGTTTCGCCTCATCTCATCATCAAAGACGTGTGTATACAGGTAGCGCTTTTTCATTACTATATACACGAATCTGAACACCAAATCACGTTGCTCATGGGCTAATCAAGTGAAAGGATGTGTACTGCGGTTATTGCAACTGCTGTTCTTTTGCTATGAGTATATCACCCTGGTAGCTCTGACAATTCTTCCTGCTGGTTACCGCGGGCAGGTTGTCCCCTGGTAGGGCTCCATGGCGGGTGGAGCGCCAGGGTGATGAAAAACAATACTAATCCAATATGGCTGATGATCCTTCACCCCCGCCCAACACCAGCAAAGTGAAAAAAAGAAAGAAGGCAGAACAAAATAATACATCAGATGATGACACAGATGCCGAATTTATTGTAAGGTATACAAAAATTGTGACTGAGATGAAAAAAGCTAAAATCATGTTTCTACGGTTCCTGATGATAATGTCTGGAGATGAGGACAAATCCCTCTCCAGACTCTCAACATTTACCATACAAAAAGGCATAGAGGGCTTGGTTGGAGAGCCTAAGAACATCAAAAGGCTTAGGTCTGGCGACCTCTTAATTGAGGTCGACAGAGAAACCTACTCCACCAAGCTCTTGGCAATCAAAGAAATAGCTGGAATTCCTGTGAAGGTTTCCCCTCACAGGACTTTAAACACCTCAGAGGGTGTCATACGAGCTCAATAAATCAAAAACACCACCAATGAAGAACTTAAAGCACAATTAAAAAGACAAGGAGTATCCGATGCTAGAATTATTACAATAAAAAAGAATGGAGATACAATCAAATTAAATACAGCGGTGCTCACATTCAACTTTCCAAAGCCACCGGCTGATATTAAAGTTGGATTTGAGCTATGCCCTATACAACTATACATACCACACCCTTTGAGGTGTTTCAAGTGCCAACAATTTGGACACCATCAGGAAGGTTGCAAGAGAGAGCGTGTCTGTGGACGCTGTGGTCAATCGACAGAACATCCTGACTCCTCTTGCACCTATCCAATAAAATGTGCCAACTGTGGCGGGAACCACACAGCCTATTCCAGAGATTGCCCCCGATGGAAAACGGAGAAAGAGATCCAACGTATCCGAACGGAACGGAAGATCTCTTTCCCAGAAGCTCGTAAAATTGTTGAAGGGGTTAACAAACAACCATCATTTGCCAGTGTTGTCGCGAAGCAGGTTGTGTCGACTGGTTGCCAGACTGATGCAGTAGAGATCAGATCTGCAACTGGTGCAACAAATGTTTCCGCAACACCTGCATCCTCTTCATCAAAACCTAATACCTCCACTGCCAAAAAACAAACTATGATCAATAAAAATACAACAACAGCAGCTACCCCTACTGCCCCAAAGCCACTGGCAAATAGGGATTCAAAACAAACAAAAAATGGCAAAACAAATAATAAAGATAAGAACAAAGAAAAGGTAAATAAACCACCAGTAGCTGAACAAACAAAACAAATTAACAAGAAAAGCACAAATAAAGGTAGTGGTCGAATGCCCAAGGGCACTGATAACCCGATCGCTACGTATAACAGATACGAATCCATGGAGTGTGTAGATGGTGATGAAAGCAGCGATAGCGAGGTATTTGTATCTCCCGACACCGTCGCTGCACTCCAAGCACAGATAAAACCAGGGAGGCATAAAAATTCATAATGGCCCACAAAATTATACAATGGAATTGTCGAGGTTTAAAATCTAATTACAATGACCTGGCTATTCTTCTGCAGGAACACAGCCCATCGGCTGTGTGCCTGCAGGAGACTAACTTAAAACCTAACACTAACATAAGTTTTAAAAACTATTCAATAATCAATTGTTTTGGCCCTGCCAATAATGAAAGGGCCTGCTGGGGGGTTTCCATCCTTGTAAAGGATGGAACACCACATCAACAGATCACGTTGAATACAACTTTACAGGCTGTGGCGGTTAACATAAACTGTCACAGGCCAATGACGATATGCTCTGTTTATTTACCGCCGAGCCGCTCAGTAGATGTTGTGGAATTGAGACAGCTGGTAAAACAATTGCCCAAACCCTTCATGCTACTGGGAGATTTTAACGGGCACCACACAATGTGGGGCTGTAGGGACATCAACCCACGGGGCAGAATAATAGAAGACTTCCTCTCAGAGGAAAATCTCTGCATTTTGAATGATGATACTACCACCTATTTGCACCCTGCTTCAGGATCTGCAACAGCCATTGACCTATCCTTGTGTGATCCCGATTTATATTTGGGTTACACTTGGAGGGTCAACGAGGATCTCTGTGGCAGTGATCATTATCCTTATTTATAGAGAGCAACAACTCTATTGTTGAAGAAAGAGTGCAGCATTGGAGGCTGCACAGAGCAGATTGGGAGGCCTTCCAACAGTCTTGTGGGGAGAGCCTCACAATCTCTCAATTTGAGAATGAAGAGGGGGTTGATGACCCTATAGCCCTTTTTACATCTAAGTTACACAATATAGCAGATAAAAACATACCCAAAACCTCGACAGCTCCCAAAAAACTTGACAAACCCTGGTTTGATCAAGGTTGCCGAAAGGCAATAGACAAAAGGAAAAAATCCTTGCAAAAATTTAAAAAACATCCAACTAGACAAAACCTTGACGGATATAAGAAAGATTACGCTAAAGCTCGCCGCACAATCAGTGAAGCCAAGCGGCAATCTTGGAGAGCATATGTCTCCACACTAAATAATAATACATCGGCAAAACATACTTGGCAAATGCTGCGCAGTATCAGGTGGAGACCGGTGAGCCCTCTTTAGAGACTCGCCGGTTGAAGCTGAGCCTGCAATACTATATGAAAATGAAAGCAAATCCTGAGAACCCGGCATACTCGTGTGTTGTCAACCCTGAATACAAGAGATTGTTTAATAACAAGCCAGGGACTATACCTCCTTTGGGTATAAGACTCCAACCCCATTTGGCTGCCCTTGATAAGACAAAACAGTTTTATTATATACCATATACTGATTTCAAGTATAACATGTCGGTCTACCTTGATGACATTTTGCAAGGTGAATGGAACATCAATGTCACCAGCAAATTGTTTGAGGTACAACCAATCATTAAGCGATCTTTTACACCAATGGAACGCCGAAGAGATGACGTTGTCTTATGCAGGGCCAGTATTGGCCATGCCTATTTCACAAACGGCTATTTATTGAGAGGAGAATTGCGACCTATGTGCTGCAATACTCGTCTCACTGTAAGACATGTCCTTCTCAGTTGTGCGAAATATGCGCACATCAGAAGGAAGTATTTTGCATTTAATTCCTTATTCGAGCTATTCAGGGACACCCCTGCTGGTTTTCTTATTCAGTTCCTTCGGGAATGTAACCTATATTCTATGTTTTAATTATTAGACTTAGACTTGTAGTTTTTACACAATCACTCCAATTTCATGGAGATATAGTGACTTGATAAGTCGTTCATTTTATAATAACTTCATCTTTTACATTATTTATACTGATATTTTTATACTCATTAAACTGTGTTGTAGTGCAGGCGCTACAACATGTCATCAGACTCGTTACATATAGGTGCCAGGAGCATCGTCATCTTATCATATCAAACACTTTAAACTGAATATTTTAGTACAAACATGCTTTTATTGGCTTTGTCTTTCCTTTACTACTTTAACTATACAATATGGGATATTGTAATACCTGGAATTTTCACTTAAATGGCCATACTGGCCGAAAAGTGAAGTAAAGCATTTTACTTACTTACCCAACCCCATTTGGAGGACATGGAGGTGGAGCTCGACGCAATTAGCGTTGTACGCTCACCAGAATGTCCACCTTGGCTTCTTCAACAGCCTAATATACTTTTTTAACCTCTCAGATCTCAGGAAAGGATACACCTGTCCCCTTGTCTTCCAGAGCATGTTGCTAGAGCTATTTTGTAGATTTCCGAAGCACCGGAAGGTGTATACTGACGGATCAAAGGAAGACAAGAGGACAGCTATGTCCTTTGTCTGTGATGATCATGAATTTAGCTGCCGCATCAACGATGAGGCTTCAATTTGCACAGCAGAGCTGTTAGCTATTGAATCTGCCATCGAATACATCTGGGATAGTAGTGACGAGGAGTTCATGATCATCACAGACTCGCTATCTTCATTGCAGGCTCTTAAGAGTCAAAAACTCAACAACCCAATTGTTTTCCAATATTTTGCATATGTGTCACTACTTGTCTGGGCACAAGGACATTATTTTTTGCTGGGTACCCAGCCATATTGGAATACAGGGCAATGAACGGGCTGATGTTTTGGCCAAGGCTGCCCCGGATAAGACGAAACAGTTTTATTATATACCATATACTGATTTCAAGTACAACATCTCTGTCTACTTTGATGACATTTTGCAAGGTGAATGGAACATCAATGTCACCAGCAAATTGTTCGAGGTACAACCAATCATTAAGCGATCTTTTACACCAATGGAATGCCGAAGAGATGACGTTGTCTTATGCAGGGCCAGAATTGGCCATGCCTATTTCACTAACGGCTATTTATTGAGAGGAGAATTGCGACCTATGTGCTGCAATACTCGTCTCACTGTAAGACATGTCCTTCTCAGTTGTGCGAAATATGCGCACATCAGAAGGAAATATTTTGCATTTAATTCCTTATTTGAGCTATTCAGGGACACCCCTGCTGGTTTTATTATTCAGTTCCTTCGGGAATGTAACCTATATTCTATGTTTTAATTATTAGACTTAGACTTGTAGTTTTTACACAATCACTCCAATTTCATGGAGATATAGTGACTTGATAAGTCGTTCATTTTATAATAACTTCATATTTTACATTATTTATACTGATATTTTTATACTCATTAAACTGTGTTGTAGGGCAGGCGCTACAACATGTCATCAGACTCGTTACATATAGGTGCCAGGAGCATCGTCATCTTATCATATCAAACACTTTAAACTGAATATTTTAGTACGATCATGCTTTTATTGGCTTTGTCTTTCCTTTACTATTTTAACTATACAATATGGGATATTGTAATACCTGGAATTTTCACTTAAATGGCCATACTGGCCGAAAAGTGAAGTAAAGCAAATATTTTACTTACTTACTTTTAGGATATAGACCTACCCATCTGAACCACACTACAAAATATCTGTCATCTATGCACGTGTCGTTATTTCAAGTGAATATTGCTTTTCGTTGCTTTCTGCACAATCATGGCAATATCGCGAAAGAAGGAAGGGACTATGCCCTACTCTTATCGAATAACTTCAAGGGTTCTTTATAGTGCACAGTGCCATAGACATCACTGCACACTCCATGCCTTTGAACAGTCTGGAGCACTGTACAGGCACAACCTCGATGACAAACATCCGACCCGAGCCACAGCATGATTGAATGGGCCATCAGGACGGCCTCGTTATCCCAAGCACAAACAAACTTATTCGGGTTCTTATTAATGTTGATTCAAATATAATATAAACATGATAAATAGGGTGTGGGACCTTCCCTGAGATCCTGCAGGCTCGGGTGTGATACCTCACATTGCACCCTTATGCCCGCATGTGAGGTGTAAGATCTTGCCTAGGAACCTAAAGGCCAAGGTGTGAGTGCTTGTCTAGGACCCTGCTGGCTCTGGGCAGTATATGACCTCTCCTAGGACCCACCGGCTCGGGTGTGAGTCATAGCCTAAGACCATGCGTGATCATGGTAAAACCTTGCCTAGGACTTCTAGGCTTGGGTTTGAGACCTTGCCTAGGGCGCTGCGGGCTCGAGTGTGAGTCATTGCCCAATACCATACGCGCATGGGGTAATCCTTGCCTATGACCTCGGGTGTGAAACCTTGCCTAGGATCTGTAGGGTCAAGTGTGATACCTTGCCCGGGACCTTGTTGATTCGAGTGTGAGTTCTCGATTAGGACACTACGGGTTCGGGTGTGATTCTTTGCCCATATATAGACCATGCATGTGCGTGTGTGAGTCCTTGCCTAGTTACTGGGGGCTCGGTTGTGAGATCTTATCTAGGACCTGTAGGCTCGGGTGTGAGTCTTTGCCTAGGACAATGCAGCCTTGTGTGTGATACCTTGCCTTTGACCCTGTGGACTCTAGTGTGAGCCCTTGCTTAGAACATTTGCTTAGGACCCCAGCTGAAGCAGTAGTAAATAACATTTGTCACTGACATATCTACATGTACAATAATTTCATGGGAACAGATTACCACCAACAGGCTGAGGATGGCAACTTTAAAATGAAAACCTGTAACCAGTTTTCACGGAGCTTGATGCAGCACCTCCAAAATTAATGAAAATGATTAAGTGTGGTTGTGAAAGTTGGTTGCATGTTACGATGCAGCAGGTCTGCGAGGTACACAAGCTGAATGGGAGCTGGGTACAGTAAGTCATCGCGAATTAATGAGATTCAGGTTGATGATTAGGAAAAAAAGGCACAACTCTCTCAGACTAACATTGTTTTATTGATTGAATATGATGTTTTGGCTATTATGTATTATTAAATAAATACATTAAAATGTGTAGGCTACGGCATATTTCTTATGGATATAGAGTTATTTGTTACCGGTCATTAATTACTGGTTATTTATAGATTTAAAAGCTTATATGTATCTCGATTGCGAATGACAATTGCTCCCAATGAAACCCGAAATGGCGGCCATCTTGGATTTATTCTTTAACAAAACCTTAAAAGTTAGTAATAGCTTCAGAAAGGAATTCAGCATTAAAAATAATAATGTGGAACAGAGGTATTACATTAAAATATATGTCTATTAGTTTAGGAATAACAATTTCAACATAGCGCTCAGCGGCCATTTTAAATTTTGTCAAAAAAAAAGATGTCCCGCTTAGGGAAAACATAATTGAGACTTTTTACATGTATTAAAGGACAACATACTGGTAGTCTATAGATTTAAAAGCTTATATGTATCTCAAATACTAATTATTATTTTCCATTTCAAAACCTAAAATTCCTGGACTATCAGGAGCAACCGAACTGTTGATTATGAGGTATTTTCATAATGCTCGGATGTGTTTTAAGTCAGTTAAAACCGTCGAAGTTCTACATTCTTAGCTGTGAAAAAGGCCTCGGCCTTCGGCCTCGACCCTTTTCAAAGCTAAGAATGTAGAGATCTTCGGGCTTTATCCTATGCGTGTGTCTGCCTTTGGGGATGATTATGATTACGATCCGGTTCCAGGATCCGGATTACGATCATTGCTTTCAGTGGAAGTTTACAGTCTCTTATTGACTGTTTAGTTTTTAAATGTGTTTACCGGTTTTATCAGGTTAAGTCCTGAACATACGTACCCAACAAATACAAGACATTCAACCAATGTTGTTCCAATGCTGGCCCACCGTCTACGACGCTGGACCAGCAATGAAACAACATTGGGTCAATGCTTCACGACAGCTGGGTTGAGTCATTGTCATGTTTCTGCGTCATAAGTGGCTCTTATTGGGTGGAACCACTCTGCTCATTTACATATTCTGATCACGTGCCTATCACGTGACTGTTTATCCACCCACATGCAGGGCAAACACAACGTTGTTTTTATGTTAGTCCAGCGTCACAGTAAACACAAACCATTTGTATAATACTTATATAACGTCGGCCCAACGTCTTCGACGTTGGTCCAACATTGTATAAATGTCATACAAATGTTTTGTGTTTACTGGGTTGGTCCAGCGTCGCAGATGCTGGGCCAGCGGTAAGTGAGTGAGTGAGTGAGTGAGTGAGTGAGTGAGTGAGTGAGTGATTGATTGAGTGAGTGAGTGAGTGAGTGAGTGAGTGAGTGAGTGAGTGAGGGAGCGAGCGAGCGAGGGAGCGAGCGAGGGAGCGAGCGAACGAGTGAGTGAGTGAGTGAGTGAGTGAGTGAGTGAGTGAGTGAGTGAGTGAGTGAGTGAGTGAGTGAGTGAGTGAGTGAGTGAGTGAGTGAGTGAGTGAGTGAGTGAGTGAGTGAGTGAGTGAGTGAGTGAGTGAGTGAGTGAGTGAGTGAGTGAGTGAGTGAGTGAGTGAGTGAGTGAGTGAGTGAGTGAGTGAGTGATTTGATCACCTGCCTATCACGTAACTGTTTATCAACCCACATATGATTTCTCAGACTTGCTTTCACTACGAGATCAGCCAACCTCGCTCTTATTCTCTCCACTAACACTGAGACGATCTTTTTATTTTGCCGCGCAATTTTAAGCATCACCAGAACAGTCACGACATATCATTACTTGTTATTAAACTAGATCCATTTAGATATTCGTATGAGAAAATACACACGGCATCATCGTGTAATATGGGATGTATGGACAGATCTCTGCATTCTTCACGACACCAACCCTCGCCTAAGGGCTCTGGCTTGATGTAGTCAAGTGCTGAGATCAACCCATCTCAACATCTCAGCAATGCATATCTTAACCATGAGGCGTCAAATTGTCCGATTTAATACCTTCAAGTCAATAATATCTGATGTTTTGTTTAATTTGAGACCAAATAGATTCAAATCATGATGTTTTAAACACTCGTTTGATTCCCAATAGCGGTGATTTGAATGGCTAATAAAACAAATTAAAGGTGATCTATCACCCCTTATATAGTATGAATAATTTTGTGACAAATAAATCAAAGTTGCCACAAGATGGGGCACAAGTGTTTCCTTATATGGGATGATTGGCTATCATGTGACCCTCTGAGAGGGTCACAGGATAGCCAATCACACCCATATATGAGGTTATTGGCTATCATGTGACCCTCTGAGAGGGTCACATGACGGTCAATCACCCCATATAAGGACATAATTATTCATACCATATAAGGGGTGATAGATCACTTTTAAGACACACCACTACATTATTTTCTCTGTCCGACCACTACATTCTAAGCCGTGAATGGAGAGTTCTTGTTGATAAAGTAAAGACCATTATCATGGTAGGCCTATGGTGCTATAATCAGTCAGGTGTGACCGAGCTGTTGATTATGAGAGATCCTCATTATGGTCGGGTGTGTTTTAAGTCAGTTATAACCCTCGGAGCTCTACATTCTTAGGTGTGTAAAAAGCCTCGGCCTTCAGCCTCTGTATTTCACACACCTAAGAATGTAGAATTCCTCGGGCTTTATTCTATGCTTAAACACGACTGTAATCGTTCTGTATATGATAAAGCCTGATAAACTCTACATTCTTAGCTGTAGAAAAGGCCGAGGCTGAAGGCCATTTTAGCTCAGATTCTGACATTATTGTTTTGTATGTAAGTGTATATTATTATTTTGACATTATTAGCTGTGGAAAAGCCGGAGGCCGCAGGCCGAGGCTCTTTCCACAGCTAAGAATGTAGATCTCCGAGGGTTTTAACTGACTTAAAACACATCCGACCTTAGTGAGGGCCCCTCATAATCCACAGCTCGGTCATACTTGACTGATTATAGGCCTACCATGATAATTGGTATGTATTTGATCAGTAAAATCCCTCCATTTTTAATAAATGCAAAAGCAATAAAACAACATTGACTTAATGCCTCTGGATTTGTGGGTATTCACACCTAATACAAAGAGTGGGTGTGGAGTGTGGAAAAGGGGTGTATTTTTTTGTATTTTTGACCTAACTCTTTAAACTATCATGTTTCGACAATGCCTGAAGGGCGGGGTCCCTAGGGTAGTAGCCGCTGCCTTTCACGCTAGAGTTCGGGGTTCGGTTCCCGGTCTCGGCGGTTTGAAAGAAACAAAAATGTTCCTTCACCATCCACTCGTAAAACTCAGTATTGTTGAGAGCCTCCGTGACCGAGAAGTAGCATGACCGAGAAGTAGCGTGCTCGACCTCAGACCACCAGGGCTCGAATTTCGAATCCTTTGTCTGGAGGACAGTGTTATCTCATTCATCTGACCATCCTCGGGAGGTTCTCCTGGCCCAGTTTAGCCTATATGTGCACAAAGGTGGCCTATAGCCCGATTAATTTCATTTTTTTGCATCCCTGAAAATTGACCTGATTTCCCACAGCAAAGGGTTTCGGAACGAACATTTTCACCAGTTTAACAAAATATGACAATTTGTTATTTCCCAACAACTCCAAGTCATCTTCATCCACTGCTATAGCCGAGAATAATTGTCTGAAGGACATGCTGTAAATAAATATTTAATGGGCCTCAATGTTGCTTCACTCGTCATCATTAAATGACCTTAAATTTGTGAATTTTCACACCGTCCTCAAATAATAAGCCTAGTTTGTGATCCAACTTTTTAGACAGTAAAAATGAATTTTAAGCACGTGAAATAAATATTTTGCTTGAGGCACAGTGTGAAATAAAGAATATATTGCACAAAGGAAGTGAAATATACAATTTACCCAGTTCAACCCCCCCCCCCCCCCCTAGTAATTAATCGCTGGCCCTCTAACATTTGCCTACTATATAGCCTACTTACGTAATTGTTTTGTGTGAGTGTGTGGACGCTGACCATTATCCTGCTGATCACGACTATTGTCGTTTTTAATCTGTTTTATTAGTCAACCAAATCACAAATGAAAATCAGGTTCCTCTGAACTATTACTTGGCGTATTAACCCTTTCACCGCTGATATAGTTTGTAAATGTCTTAGTTTGCTCTTTCTGATTCATTTGAATACCTATTTTTATGGGTCTACGGCAATTAAAAATATGTTGATTCTTACAGTGATCGACTTTAGACGTCATAATCTGACGTCTACAGACGTCAGATTATGACGTCTAAAGTCGATCCTCGCACTGTAAGGGTAATCGCTAATCATATCGTTTTAAATCCGTTATATTAGCCAATAAAATCACGGATGATATGAATGAAATGAATGTCTAAACATCAAGATTTGCAAATATTTGTGCTAAAATTAAACAATTATGAGTAATTTTCACCCACTTCAAGTGGGTGAAAATTACTCATAATTGTTAAAAGTGGGTTAAAATTTATATAAATTAACTTAGCAGGACAAGTGTTAATTGGTGTTTTGAACTATGATATAATCAAAAGGGAAGATTATATATAATTGGCAGGAATCGCATATAACACTAGTGCAAAACTGAAACACAGTATCTACTTGCGACGCAGATGACAATTTGAAGTTTTTCAATAAGCTGTATTCGTGTCAGGTAGATTTACAAATACGTGACAGACAACTCAACGTCAAACCATTTTTCACATGTTTACTGTTTTTTTTTGTTGGTTTGCTTGCTTGCTTGTTTTCTTGTTTGCTTAGTAGTCTACTTTCTTGTTTGCTTATTTTCGTGTTTTCTTGCTTACTTGCTAGATTGCTTAATTGCTTTCTTGCTCAATTGCCCACTTGCGTGCTTGCCAGTTTGTTTGCTTGTATAAGCATAAGCACTTGTTTGTCGAATGTAATCCCATAATAAATGTATGGAAACAGATTTGAAACTGTTTTTTAACTATTGGCTATAAACTGCAATTAGGATTAATTTACAAATATTCAATTCTTGGTTTGAAAATAAAATATAATAAGCACAATGAGTTTCTGGCCGTAACTGCTTACAGTCTTTTCAGAGTTTATCTGATAACTGGACAAAAATGTGAATGTGTTAAAAATTGTATTGAATTACATATCAGAACGAATTTAGATTTATGCAAGTATTAACCGACCATGTTTATTAATGACCAAATGTATTACTATTGCACAAAGTAATTAAGCTTTTAATTATTTTTCAAATATATATCTTTCCTTTGGACCATGTGGGGCACATCAACTATTGTAAAAATATATCTATACCGCTAGAATAGAAACCGCTCTAGTATCTAGAACGCTTTCCGACCTCATCACTTCTTCTTTTACTTTTTTGACAGGAGAAGTGATGGGAGATACTTGGCGTGTCATCGTGTTTTTTAGCCTAAGCAGAGCGGCTATTACCCACGAAGACACAAAAACGATACAAGATACCTTAATCGCTTGTCATTAAAAAAAATCAGAAACAATCCTCATATCATATTATTTTAGTTTGAAGGACAATAATAAACATCAGAACTATAGATATCAAGAAATATAGCATCAAGGAATAGATGAAAAAGATTTTATTTTCACAGTATGAATGTTATTTTGGGTATGAAAAATGTAATGTTGAATATTTTTGTGAATATATGATATTTTAGGAAAAAAATGTGTTTGTTGTTTGCTTGTTTGTTTGTTTGCTTGCTTGTGTGTTTGCTTGCTTGCTTTGTTGTTTGTATGCTTGCTTGCTGGATTGCTTGCTGGCTTGTTTGCTTTTTGTTTGTTTGCTTGCTTGCTTGTTTGCTTGTTTGTGTGCTTGCGTACTTGCGTGCTTGCTTGCTTGCTAGTTTGATTGTTTGCTAGCTTGTTTGTTTGCTTGTTTGCTTGCCTGAGTGCTTGCTTGCTTGTTTGCTTGCCTGCTTGCTTGTTTGTTTGTTTGTTTGTTTGTTTGTTTGTTTGTTTGTTTTTTGTTTGTTTGTTTGTTTGTTTGTTTGTTTGTTTGTTTGCGTGTTTGCTTGCTTGCTTGCTTGCTTGCATGTTCGCTTTCTTGCTTGCTTGTTTGCTTTCTTGTTTGCTTGCTTGCTTTCTGCTTGCTTGCTTGCTTGCTTGCTTGCTTACTTGCTTGCTTGCTTGCTTGCTTCATTCATTGCCTAATTACTTGCTTACTCATTTGATTACTTGCTTGTTTGTTTGTTTGTTTGTGTGTGTGTGCTTATTTGCTTGCTTGTTAATAATGGATTTTTTAAATATAAGTTTAGATTAAATTTTAAATAGATTTTTAGGTTGTCATCGTGTTGCATAATAATATTTAAAAAAAAACGTTATCGGTGTTTATAATTTATAAGGCGGGACAGCATATCCATCGCTGGCTCAAATTAGCAAAGCAAGCGCTTTACAAATATAACAATATATTTGCTGAATAAAAACAACTGCTAATTTCTTAAAATTGATGATATACAAATCAACGGTAAAAACCCCCAATCACACTGAGATCCGAGCTCGCAGGTGATCACAGCTGAAACATGATTTATTTACAATATGATTTTTATCCACTTGAAGTTGTGTGTCGCGACAAACACACAACTACAAGTGGGTGCAAATTACTCATACTTGGTATTTTTTCGTTATAACGTTATAACACTCATTTACTTCTAATAACAGTGATTTATTCGGCTATTAAAGCAAATTATCACTCACTCACTCACTCACTCACTCACTCACTCACTCACTCACTCACTCACTCACTCACTCACTCACTCACTCACTCACTCACTCACTCACTCACTCACTCACTCACTCACTCACTCACTCACTCACTCACTCACTCACTCACTCACTCACTCACTCACTCACTCACTCACTCACTCACCCACTCACTCACTCACTCACTCACTCACTCACTCACTGGCTTAATGTTGGCCTACCGCGTTTTGACACCGGCCCAACATGACTACCATTATGTTTGCTGGGATATATGACTCCCTGTTACAGTCTCCAGGTCTACGTCTCCAAGGTCCACAAACTCCCCAAATGGGTCTCTCTACCATGTGCAACATGTCATGAGAACCCCCAAAGGAGCCTCGCTATAAATATATACATAGGGATGTAGCAACCAGTAACACCTGGCTAACGTTGGCCCAATGACTTACCAGCGTTACAGACACCGCGCCAGCGATGATACCCCCTTTGATGAATGTTTTATCTAATTTTGTTTTTCTTTGTGTCTTGCAGACGCTATCGTCGAGTAAGGGATCCTCTGATTGAATTCCACATTGACAAAAACTGATTGGAACGTCGTTACTGCATAATTCCCACACCTCTGTTAACTCCCGTTTGTATTTAAGACACAAAAAAAATGAGATGAGAAATGCTCTCAAATAGAATGAACATGTCCTGATGCTCCAATTAACCTCTCGAACGTTGGCCCAGCAATTGACACTCTATTCCACGTTTGAATATGTGGATAATTTTAAATAAAGCATTTTGTCTACTAGGTACGTTGACACACTATTTCACCATTGAATAGGTCAATAAATTTTACAAACTATTTCTGTGTAATAGATACAACAGGTTCTGGCTCATAGATGTTTATAATTATATTTCGAGCCGGTGTTATTTTATAATCCGCTGTTTCAATGCTGGGCCAACGTCTCACGCGTTGGCACAGCATTGAAGCATCGTTGAACCAACGGTGGCCTTCATTATTTCACGTTTGAATACACCTGATGTATTGTTAGACTCCGGCGAACACGAAACTTTGCGCCGGTGCTGGTTGATAGACGGGCCGACACCGTAGACGTTGAACCGTCGCTTTGCCAGGGCCGGGTCGATGAGGTGTGTTCGCTGGAGCAGCTACATGTATGCATACTTATTATATAAACTCACTAATAAGCCTCAAGCTGCAATTAATCTGATTATATTTGTTGTTTTTGCTGTATTTTGTACTTGTCAGTATAATAAACGAATTGAATTGAATTATTAAACTATGAAATGAAATGAATGGGGATTTAGGCCACCTTTGTGCACATGTAGGCTAAACTGGGCACGCGGAAAAACGTTAGGCCTACACCAACTTCAGACACACGCATAGCTCACGCTCGATAGGCGTTGTATTTTTTAGGATATATAAATATCAAACAAAAACTTTATTTAATGTCACTTTAACCCTTAAAGGGCTGAATTATTTTGTAAAAACATCGCAACCAAAGGGTTTTTTCAATTTAATATCATCATAAATGTACTAGTTAGCTTTTTATGATTCATTTGAATACCTATGTTATAGGACTACGGCCTTTAGATATATTTTTAATCTTACAGTGCGGGGATAGACTTTAGACGTCAGAATCTGACGTCTACAGACGTCAGATTCTGACGACTAAAATCGATCCCCGTGCTGCAAGGGTTAGCATTTCTATTAATGCGCCAATCATCGACACCTAAAACATGCACACTTAGCTTGATGCACACCACACGTCCATAGCGTTGTTCCTATGCCCTTGACAAATCAGTAACGAATTCTGCCTGAAATTGCTCATTTTTCTATCGGCAATTATAATATTCTTATATGTAAAACATTTACATAGCGAAATAGCCAAATTGGCCATGGTATTTTGCATTAATTTCCTTCTAACCTTCCCTCAAAATAGCTTTAATTACTTTCTTATTCATCCCTAATCAGAGGCCCAATGTCACCAATTAACAAAGGTCACTCATTATCCAGCAGTCATGAGACGTTCTCCCAAGGTCGTTTTAATGTTGGCCTGACGTCTGCTACGTCGGGCTAACATTAACCCAACATTGTGTGAGCGTCTCGAGAGTCCCTGTAACCCTTAAACCGCTAAATTGAATAATTTTTTGGGGTGAAAATTACTCACATTTTTTTAAATTTAAAACCATTTGAAAATGTTGATGTTAAACCCTTATAATGCGGGGATCGACTTTAGACGTCAGAATCTGACGTCTGTAGACGTCAGATTTTGACGTCTAAGGTCGATCCCCGCTCTGTAAGAGTAAATATATTTCTAATGGCCGTAGACCCATAACATAGGCATTCAAATGAATCAGAAAGAGCTAACTAAGAATTTTATGATGATTTGAAATTGAATAAAAAAAAGGCAAAAAATACAGCGCTTTATGTTGACCCGATGTCTGCTACGTCGGCCCAACATTAACCCAGCATTGGGTAAACGTCTCGGGCTCGCTGTAACCCTTTAACCCTTAAATCGATAAATTAAATAATTTAAATTTTCACCCATTTAAAGTTGTGTCTCGCTACCGCGACCCGCAACTTCAGGTGGGTGAAAATTACTCACATGTGTTTAATTTGAATCCATTTGCAATTCTTGGTGACAAATCATGATTATTAACCCTCACAGCGCGGGGATTGACCCAGAATCTGACACCTGACGGCTAAAGACGATTCTGGCGCCTAAACCGACCGCCGTATTCTAGTGGTTAGACCTGCGGGCACAAAGTCGGGAGGTCGTGGGTTCGAATCCCACATCGGGCATGATGGGGACTTTTTCTGCGACACAGGCTCAACGGATAGGTCAAGCCACTGACCGAGATTCATTCACTTACGGATGCGACTTTGGGGGGCGTCTCCGAACTATGACCCATTGGGGATGATTAGCTACCAGGGGCTTGTGATGGTCGGGCCCAGGTAGCTCTGGGATAGGTTCGGTGGTTGGTCAGATTGAGGGCAGACTGACATCTACCGTACCACATGACAGGAAGTGGTTTCCCAGCCCTGTCATGTAGTCCCAAACCAAAGACGGACCTGCTGTGTCAACCCTCATACAGACTGCACTTTGCACAGTACTTGCACTGCATATAATAAAAAAATGAACAGCGGTGTAAAAGTTTCAGATCACCCCCATGTTCAGGTTACCCCCGGGGGTAATCTGAAACTAGTTTCAAGTTACCCCCTCTAGTTTCAAATTACCCCCTAAATTTTAGTGGTTACCTTTCAATGATAACAATTATTATATTTTATATTTTCATCACATGGCATTGGGACATTATTTTGGAAACACTTTAATCTCTATAATCATAACCCTTTGATTCTCAGGGCAACTAATACAAATATATGCTATCATATAAAATTATAACCCTCTACAGTAAATAACGAGAAAAATCCCCAGCCCGAGGTGTTGAAACTTTTTAATCGCCATATCACACCTTGATATCTCGGCAATAGACGAAAACAATGTTTACGCAAGGTCTTTAATCCCCCTATAACCTTATGATATCTAGGGCAGCTAACGAAAAAATGGTTTCGTGCTGTTTATTTATTATTGTGGTTATTATCTATTGATTTATCTATTGCAGATGTAACGTTGGCCATCTTTCGGCGCCTGTTTTGAATCAAAAAGGGGCCTAAATACTCGCATAGGGGCCTACCTTGCCCATACTTGCAACATCACCATGGCAGTCATCTAACATCAAACCAAATTGCCGACGCATAAAAAATAGATCTAGAGCTAACATGTAAAAAACTGTAACGTTAACCTTTTAACTGCTGGCCCCGATTATAGTCGTTTCTTCATTTTTATTAGCACATTAACCTAAGCTTTTGAACATGTTAAAAATAAAACGTGACATCAAACAACATATTTCACAAAGTTAATGTTCATTTACTTCAAGTGGGTGAAAATTCCAATAAAATAATTTTGCGGTCAAAGGGTTAAACACTGACCTTGGTTGGACGTTGACCATGCATTTAGCCTACACAGCGAATCGTGGCGGTCCATATTTTTTAACCTAGGTGTAACGGTACTTAAAAGGTCAGAAATAATCATATTTGGTACATAGGTCACATAGGCCTAAATTGCGGGGGGGGCGGTTAAAAGTATATTTTTTAAGTTTCAAAATACCGGGGAGTACTTTGAAACTAGTTTCAATGTACCGCCCGGTACGCTGAAACTAGTTTCTACGTACCCCCGGGGGGTAATCTGCAACTAGGGGAGGTAGCATGAAACTGGTCTTTTTCTAGTTTCAGCGTACCAGGGGCTACGTTGAAACAACGTACCCTCCGGTAAGCTGAAACTAGTTTCAACGTACCCCCCGGTATGCTAAACGGGGGGTACGCTGAAACGGCTACACCGGCTGGGTTCGCCAAAAATATTATAAATTAGGATGCATGAAATTATTACGGTGACAACAGCATGTGCATGTCACAACAACTTAATTACCACACCAAGACGGTTCAACGTGTCCCTGGTACTACTAATGTTATTTTTCAGCACTAAACATCTTTTAACAATTCAGTATATTTTCAAATATAATATTTAATAAATTAAATAATGTATGTAAATTTGTATCTGTTAATACTCAATATAATATGATTTTGTCATTCGTAACAGATACACGGGAAGCAGGGACACAATAAACATAACTCACAAAAAAAGCAATTTATCTAACGAGACAAATCAATTACATCCAAACCAGAAATCAATCAGATACGACAAAGGATTGAAAAAACACCAGAATGAGATTGGAAGCAAGAAATTGTAATGCATTTTTGCGGACATGTGTTCAGTGTGGTGACTGACAAATATCTGTTAAACGGGTCAATTTAATAGCGGACATCTTAAAAAATAGCGGGCATTGTAATTTTTTGTATGGGGGAAATACTATGTTATAATTAAACACAGTCAGGCTTATCTAACGAAGAACTGCCATATAAATTTAGATGCACTAAAAGAACTTTCATAATATAATAATCAATATTATTTTTCGTGGTAGTTATTTTTTAGTTTGACTGGTTTGTTGATTTTTTGTGAAAATATAAAAAAAAAAATGTAGCAATTTAGAAATTGTAAACATGTTATATGCCCCACTGAGGTTTTAGGATATAGACCTACCCAGCTGAACCACACTACAAAATATATTTCATCTATACACGTGTCGTTACTTCAAGTGAATATTGTTTTTCGTTGTTTCGTCTGTAGACGTCAAATTCTGACATCTAAAAACGATCTATAGACGTCATATTCTGACGTTTAAAGCCGATCTCCGCACTGTAAGAGTAGATCTAAACATCTATATTATCGGTCGTAGACCCATAACATGGGTATTCAAATGAATCGGAAAGATCTAACTAAGACAGTTATGATGATTTCGAATTGAAAAAACCTTTTGGTTTCCATTGTTTGTGCAAAAATATTTCAGCG
This sequence comes from Flabesymbios commensalis, assembly GCA_964017125.1. Classification (NCBI taxonomy): domain Eukaryota; kingdom Metazoa; phylum Annelida; class Polychaeta; order Terebellida; family Flabelligeridae; genus Flabesymbios; species Flabesymbios commensalis. Next base: position 60,473,902 of record OZ024918.1, read on the forward strand.
CTTAAAGGGTTAAAAACTCATCTAATTCTCGATAACTGAAATTTGAACGGCTAATAAAGTGAATTGAAAACGTTTGTAGTCCTGCTTAGCGGTGAAAGGATTTGTGTTTCAATCTAATTATTTTCTGAAACTCGAACATAATTTTTTCAGATAAATCGTTCTGAAAATAAGAGATAAATATGGCAGGAGAATGGGTGACCCTTACAACGCTAAAATGTATTGTATAAACCATGGAAATCTTTTTTTTTTCAATTTGAAATCATCATCAATGTCTTAGTCAGCTCTTTCTGCTTCATTTGAATACATACGCTATGGACCTACGTCCATTATAAATATGTTAATTCTTTCAGTGCGGGGATGGTATTTAGACGTCAGAATCTGCGTCTGTGGAAGTCAGATTCTGACGTCTGAAAGAATTAATTTTGCAATCTATTTATTTTCTTGAACTCGAACATCATTTTTTTAAATAAATCCTTTTGAACCGCTGATCAAAACATTAAAACGAATCGATCTGGTTATTTCAGATTATGACGTCTATAGTCATTCTTCGCACTGAAAGGGTTGATTTAATTTTCGTACCCAGGTGGTCAGAGACATGTAGAAATGTCCGCCACTGTAGGCAGAGAAAAGTAGTCCGTTCAGAACAGTTTGTGTGGGCATGAAATGTTCACCCAATGATGCTTCAATGCTGGCCCAGCGTCAAAGACGCTGGGCCAGCAATAAAACATTATTGAAATAATGCCTGTGGATTTTGTGGGTATTCACACCTTATACAAAGAGTGGGTGTGGAGTGTGGAAAAGGAGTGTATTTTCTGTATTTTTGGCCTAACTCTTTAAACTCTCATGTTTCGACAATCCCTGAAGGGCGGGGTCTCTAGGGTAGTAACCGCTGCCTTTCACGCCGGAGTTCGGGGTTTGATTCCCAGTCTCGGCGGTTTGAAAGAAACAATGTTCCTTCACCATCCACTCGTAAAACTCAGAACTCAGCTCGGCCTCAGACCACCAGGGCTCGAGTGTCGAATCCTTTGTCTGGACTACAGTGTTATCTCATTCATCTCATCATCCTCAGGAGGTTCTCCTCACCCAGTTTAGCCTATATGTGTACAAAGGTGGCCAATAGCCCGATTCATTTCATTTTTTTGCATCCCTGAAAATTGACCTAATTTCCCACACCAAAGGGTTTCGGAACGAACATTTTCATTAGTTTAACAAAATATGACAATTTGTTATTTGCCAACAACTCCAAATTATCTTCATCTACTGCTAGCCGAGAATAATTGTTTGGAAGACTTGTTGTAAATAAATATTTAATGGGCCTCAATGTTGCTTCACTCGTCATCATTAAATGACCTTAAATTTGTGAATTTTTACCCCCTCGTCAAATAATAAGCCTAGTTTGTGATCCAACTTTTTAGACAGTAAAAATTAATTTAAAGCACGTGAAATAAATATTTTGCTTGAGGCAGAGTGTGAAATAAATATAATATTGCAGACAGGAGGTGGAATAAATATTTTTTCCTGTTTGAAAAATCCAGCACCCCCCCCCCCCCCTAGTAATTGAATGGTGGCCCTCTAACATTTGCCTACTATTCTGTGACACGCAGTGACGTCACTCGGTGAAAACAAGGTTATATAACACCCCCTCCCCCATACTTCATTCTGTGAAACGCAGTGACGTCACTCGGCGAAAACAAGGTTATATAAGAACCCTCCCCCATACTTCATTGTATTAGACAGCTCGGTGAAAACAAAGGAGGTCGAAGTCATTGAGTTTTACAGAATATAGCTTACTTACGTAATTGTGTTGAGTGAGTACATTGACGTAACCCTTATCCTGCTGATCACGACTATTGTCGTTTTTAATCTTTTTTCTTAGTCGACCAAATCACAAATGAACATCAGGTTCCTCTGAACTATTACTTGGCGTATTAACCCTTAAAGCGCTGAAATAGTTTGTAAAAAAAAACATCGCAACCAAGGTTATTTTTAATTTGAAATTATCATAAATGTCTTAGTTAGCTCTTTCTGATTCATTTGAATACCTATGTTATGGGTCTACGCAATTATAAATATGTTGATTCTTACAGTGCGGGGATCGACTTTAGTCGTCAGAATCTGACGTCTACAGACGTCAGATTCTGACGACTAAAGTCGATCCCCGCACTGTAAGGGTTAACCCCTTCACCGCTAATCATGACTATAGTCGTTTTTAATCCGTTATATTAGCCAATAAAATCACGGATGATAGGAATGAAATTGGTGTCTAAACATCAAGATTTGCAAATACTTGTGCTAAAATTAAACAATTATGAGTAATTTTCACCCACTTGCAGTTGTGGGTCGCGGTAGCGAGACACAACTTCAAGTAGGTGAAAATTTAAATAAATTAACAGGACAAGTGTTACTTGGTGTTTTGAACTATGAAATAATCAAAAGGGAAGATAAAATATAATTGACAGGGATCTTATATAACACTGTAGTGCAACACAGTATCTGCTTGCATTACAAGTCAACAGATACTGCCTTTTGGCTCTGCAGAGCAGACCAGCGATCCTCCTCATCAAATCGTGATATGTAAAAAATGAAATGAATCAGGCTTTAGGCCACCTTTGTGCACATATAGGTTAAGCTGGTCCAGGAGAACCTCCTGAGGAAAGTGAGATGACACTGTCCTCCAGACACAGGATTCGAAATTCGAGCCCTGGCGGTCTGAGGCCGAGCACGCTACCTCTCGGTCACAGAGACTCCCCACAATACTGACTTTCACACGTGGATGGGGAAGAAACATTTTTGTTTCTTTCAAACCGCCGAGACCGGGAACCGAACCCCGAACTCTGGCGTGAAAGGCAGCGGGGCTAACCACTACCCTAGGGCCCCCACCCATCGTGATATTTGAGCGCCTTGACCCAGTGAACATTGACCCAATATCGGTTTAATGTCGCAGACGGTGGCCCAACATTAAATCAACATTGGGTCAATGTGACTGTTTGCTGATATGAAAATATTAGAGGCTCGTTTACTAGATGGTCATACTAGCGCCCAAAACATGACACATTCACCCAATGTTGGTCCAATGTTGATTCAATGTTGGCCCAGCGTTGCAGATGTTGGGACAACGTTAATCCAGTATCGAATGAATGCCTCATATCAGTATTGCTACTAACATTAGGTTTTGAAAGTACATGTGGTAAATAATCAGGGACTTGATATGGATGAGAAGGAGAAACGCGTATGTCAGATTGTGAATGTAGGTCAGGAATATAGGTCAAATCACACCCTTTACCTGCTAGTGGGTGCTGTGCTATTACCTCACAGTTAATGAAAAATACCTAATTTGATAAAAAAACAAATGTAATATTTAAAAATTAACCTTCAATCTTCTTTATATTAATGGATAGTTACATTTTCTATTAAATTAATTGTATCTAAAATATATCAGATGACGTTTACACGCGTCATTAGCAGTGAAATGGTTAATTACTATGATTAACCTTTCCAGCGCTGAAATAGTTTTGTATAAACCATGGGGACCAAAGGGTTCTTCTTTTGTATACCTGTATTATGTGTGTACGACCGATATACTTTATTAATTCTTTCAGTTCGGGAATCGTCTATTGACGTCAAATATAACGACAATAGACGTCAGTTTCTGGCGTCTAAAGTCGCCCGCACACTGAAAGAGTTAAGCACTTAATCATTGACATTTCATCCGCTGAATTCCTAATAATTTAATTGTTAACTATCTAATCGTTTCATATGCAATATAACTCTCGTTATGTAATATCACTGTAAGCCTACTAGGCGAGTTCACATTAACCGTGGTGAAATAATTTCGCCAATTCCTCAGTCAATTCTCAACCAATTTTCAGAAAAAATTTACACACACTATTTTCCATTCATGTCGTGACTACCCTAAACGTTTCGCGCAGTATTTAAGAAGTTAGACTATTTGACATGTAGTAAATAAATAAAAATGTTGCCCTCTATAAACCCATTAGCTTCGTCTCAGAATTTTATTACATGTCAAATGGTCTAACTTCTAAAATACTTTATCAAAACTAAGCAAAATTTTCAGGGTGGTCACGACATAAATGAAAAATAGTGTGTGTAAAATTTCATAAAAATTGGTTGAGAATTGACTGAGAAATCCGCGAAATTCATTAATCCTGGTTGATGAATTTAATGTGAATCTGACTATAGAGTATATTTTACTATAGTTATAGAATTGTTTTTCATTCGACTAACTGAATGTTTCACAATCCATCACATACATTTCTGACATACATTTCTTTAAACTTAAAACCGAGAGATGTATTTAGTAGTCATTTATTTCCGACGACTAGGACCGGCAAACAGCTAAGTTAAACACATTTTTCTGAAATAATGTTGCTCCCTCCGTCAGGAACGTTGGTTGGTCTGTCTGTCTCTGTATGTGTCTCCCTGTCTGTATGTCTGCTTACGATGCGGATTACGATCATTGCTTTCAGTGGAAGTTTACAGTCTCTTATTGACTGTCAAGTTTTTTAAATGTGTTTATCGTTTTTATCAGGTTAAATGCTGAATACACGTACCCAACAAATACGAGACAATCTACCAATGTTGTTTTAATGCTGGCCCACCGTCTACGACGCTGGAACAGTATTAAAACAACATTGGGTCAATCCCAGCAGACACGAGAGGTTGAATCAATGTCAATGTCTGCGAAGCTGGACCAGCGTTAAACCAACATTGATTCAATGTCTTATGTCTGCAGGGATGCTTCATGGTAGGTGGACAGACGTCATTGTCGTGTTATTTGCGTCATAAGTGGCTTTCATTGGGTGGAACCACTCATTTACATATCTGATCACGTGCCTACCACGTGACTGTTTATCCACCCACATGCCCCGCAAACACTATTTTGTTTTCATGTTTGTCCAGCGTCGCAGATGTTGGGCCAACAGTAAATCAGTGAGTGAGTGAGTGAGTGAGTGAGTGAGTGAGTGAGTGAGTGAGTGAGTGAGTGAGTGAGTGAGTGAGTGAGTGAGTGAGTGAGTGAGTGAGTGAGTGAGTGAGTGATCTATCACGTAAACTGTTCATCCATCCACAGTTAGGATGTTGACATATGATTTCTCAGACTTTCAGCCAATCTTGCCCTCCTCTCCTATTCTCTCCATAGACACTGAAACGATCTTTTTCAGTTCGCCGCGCAATTTTAAGCGTCACCAGAACAGTCACGACATATCATTACTTGTTATTAAACTAGATCCATTTAGATATTAGTATGAGAAAATACATACGGCATCATCGTGTAAAGTGGGATGTATGGGCAGATCTCTGCATTCTTCACGACACCAACCCTCACCTAAACGCTCTGGCTGGATGTGTCAAGTGCTGAGATCAGCCCATCTCAGCTTCTCAGCAATGCATGTCTTAACCCATGAAGCGTCAAATTGTCCGATTTAATACCCTCAAGTGGGCAAAAATATCTGATGTTTTGTTTAATTTGAGACCAAATAGATTCAAATCATGATGTTTTAAACACTCGTTGATTCTCAATAGCGGTGATTTGAATGGCTAATAAAACAAATTAAAGGTGATCTATCACCCCTTATATGAATAATTTTGTGACAAATAAAGCAAAGTTGCCACAAGATGGGGCACAAGTGTTTCCTTATATGGGGTGATTGGCTATCATGTGACCCTCTGAGAGGGTCACATGACGCTCAATCACCCCATATAAGGATATAATTATTCATACCATATAAGGGGTGATAGATCACTTTTAAGACACACACTACATTATTTTCTCTTACATTCTAAGCCGTGAATGGAGAGTTCTTGTTGATAAAGTAAAGACCATTATCATGGTAGGACTATGGTGCTATAATCAGTCAGGTGTGACCGACCTGTTGATTATGAGAGATCCTCATTATGGTCGGGTGTGTTTTAAGTCAGTTATAGCCTTCGGAGCTCTACATTCTTAGGTGTGCAAAAAGCCTCGGCCTTCAGCCTCCGAATTTGACACACCTAAGAATGTAGAGTTCCTCGGGCTTTATTCTATGCTTAAACACGACTGTAATCGTTCTGTATAGGATAAAACCTGAGGAACTCTACATTCTTGGCTGTGGAAAAGGCTGAGGCTGAAGGCCATTTTAGCTCAGATTTTGACATTATTGTTTTGTATATAAGTGTAGGCCTATATTATTATTTTGACATTATTAGCTATGGAAAAGCCGGAGGCCGCAGGCCGAGGCTTGTTCCACAGCTAAAGAATGTAGAGCTCTGAGGGTTTTAACTGACTTAAAACACATATGCACTTAGTGAGACCCCTCATAATCCACAGCTCGGTCATACTTGACTGATTATAGGCCTACCACGATAATTGGTATGTATTTGATCAGTAAAAACCCTCCATTCCCGACTTAGAATGTAGTGGTCGGACAACGCAAATAATGTAGTGGTGTGTTTTAATTGCGATGAATGGGCTCAGGTGTCGCTGTCTCGGCAGAATTGAGGCCCATGATATACCATAATGCTATAATTGGTCATTTTTTTACTAGCTAAATGTGTCGCTTTAAACACAATTGACAAAATACCATTGTAAAATTTGCTTAATTTGATTTAACACCGTAAACCCCTGTTCCAGATTATCTTCAGTTTCTCATTTTTTATTAACACATTAAACATGTTGTCATCAATCAGCAAGATTCTAAAATCGTTGAACTCCATTTTGTCAAATCTGAATAATTTTTACCCACTTGAAGTTGTGAATCGCGTCAGCGAGACAGAAGTTCAAGTGGGTAAAATTTCAATTAATTTATTTTGCGGTTAACCCGTTCAGTGCGGGGACCGACTTTAGACGTCACAATCGGACGTTTATAGACGTAAAGATTCTGATGTCGATTC
>OZ024918.1:60480989-60524920 GCA_964017125.1 Flabesymbios commensalis
TTAAATAATTTAAATGTCCACCCACTAGAAGTTGTGACTCGCTACCGCGACCATCACCTTTAAGTGGGTGAAAATATATTATTCACATGTCCTTAGGGGCTTTTCGAAGTTAATAAAATTCCAGACATCCAAAAAAATTTGGATAGTGTTCACCCCCTTCCAATTTTCTATTTTCTATCCAAAATGGCCCTGGACCCACCCAACCACTTCTATTTTTTTATGTTTGGATTTTTTTTTAACTGTGCACCATCCCTTAATTTGAACCCACTTGCAACTCTTGATGACAAATATTGATTACAAATATTTATTATAACTCTTACAGTGCTGTGATCGACTCTAGACGTCAGATTCTGACGTCTAACAGTGGCGTGTTCAGCCGACGTACGCCCCCCCCCCCCGTTCATGTGCCCCAAAAAATGCATATGCCTCTATATTGCCATTACCACGTCCAGCACACGGCGTAGCCTCCGTATGTTATCACAAGGGGTAGTTATCACCAGAGGGATCACTGGTTATCACTAATAACAAGACATCCCCTTCCCTGCTAGGGTTGAAAGTAAATTCACCCTTGTAACAGGAAGCCCCTCCTGATATCACTGCCGCCCATGCAGTGTTCTAATGCTGCAGCTGATGCTGCTGTTGTTATCATAGCTACTATAATTTATTATTTACAGTCGATAAAATGGAAGATATATAGGCGTACATGTATAACGTGACACCTCATATGTTTGGTTTTAAATATAATAATTTTTTTGATATACTGCTTCAGATATTATAACAATCAACGTTTTAGGCGTTTTCATTTCAAATTATATTATGGAAATTTTCGTTTATAATAAATACATGTGTTATTTTTTTAGTTGTCTCCTTCTTTTTACATAGTATATGGGCAAATTAAGGTTCCCCCAGCCGATAAATATGCCTTCTAAATACTCCAGGGAAACACACCACCTGCAAAAAAAAATACGAACCCCCCCCCCCCCCTCCGCCCCCCGTTCCAATAATCCTGGGCACACCACTGTCTAATGTCGATCCACGCACTGTAAAAATAAATATATTTCTAATGGCCGTAGACCCATAACATAGGTATTCAAATGAAGCAGAAACAGCTAGCTAAGACATGTATGATAACTTCATGGTTTATACCAAAATAATTCAGCGCTTTAGGGACGTTTCTTAAAGGCAGTATTCAAATTGGGCTCTCTTGGATGGGACGGCCAAAATCTGAAAACCTTCCCAGCTAGACAAAATGAAATGAAATGAATCGGGCTTTAGGCCACCTTTGTGCACATATAGGCTAAACTGGGCCAGGAGAACCTCCTGAGGATGGTGAGATGATTGAGATGACACTGTCCTCCAGACACAGGATTTGAAATTCGAGCCCTGGCGGTCTGAGGCCGAGCACGCTACCTCTCGGTCACGGAGGCTCCCCACAATACTGACTTTCACACGTGGATGGGGAAGAAACATTTTTGTTTCTTTCAAACCGCCGAGTCCGGGAACCGAACCTCGAACTTTGGCGTGAAAGGCAGCGGTGCTAACCACTACCCTAGGGCCCCCGCCCGTCCCAGCTAGACAGAGTTTGCAAACAACGGCCGCTCAAAATGAGGGCACTAACACTAACACCCTGTGCAAAGTGATTGTGTATTGAATCCGGGCCTGATCGTAATCCGGATCATACATAACATTTAATGGGTTGCTTCTTGGCACGAAACACAACTTTTTTTTAATTCTGGATCCAGATTGTAAACTGCTTTAATTATTATTAATCTATGGAACACATCATTTCATTTCGCAATCTTACATCTTACAATTATTAATTTGTTATTATATAAAATAATATATTATTATTAAACATAGTAGCGAGAGTTATAATTATGTCACATATTTTAAGCGTGTGCCCTAGCCTCACTTTATGCTGTCTACTAGTGAGCAGATATGTGTGATAGCACTCCTTAATGAAGCCTAATCTGGCCTACGCATAGTTGTTTTCAATGATTTAAACCAAGTGACTGTAAATCACTACTGAAAATGCAGACATAAAGAGTTATATAACAAATTATGTACAAAAGATGTGTTGTTAGATATTGCACACATGATTATAATATATTATACCAAATAATTATAATAATACAGTCAAGTTAAATGTCTAGATGCGCCCTCGATACGCTGTATCAGGGAAGCAAAAAACGAAGATGCAAGATAATTATTATATTGATAAGCCATGAATGACATGGTATTGAAATTGGTGGTGCACAAGAGCAGATTTTAAGAAAACAAAAATTTTAAAACCAAAAATGTCAAAGTACAGTGCAGTGCATAATACACTTTTTTGTGAAAAAGAAACTTCGTAAAAATAAAAAAATATTTCAAACAAATTTTCGCCGTGTTCTCATTTTTTCATCCTTTTACAAACAACGCAAATTCATTACTCAGAGACGAATATTAAAAAAATATTTTTGCTTAAACAACAACAAAAAAATTCTTATAGAAAACTTTTAAAGAATTAATTTTCTTTTCGATATCAACCACGAAAATTATTTTCTTAAAAACGAAAATCAAAGAATTTTGTTTTGGTAAAAAAAAAATGTTTTATTTCAAAAAAGAAAATAAATTTTTTTGACGCATTTTAACAGGGGGAGTTTATTATGCACTGTACTGTAATGTATCCATGTATATTGATCCAGAGCAACCGGTGAAAGAGGCTTTGGCAGCCGGCGATATCCCTTGTTCAACTTGAAAACCCTGCATGAAACCGATAGGGCTGACAAGTGATTAATAGCCAAAATATCTCAATGAGTAAGTGTCTTTGCTGTTTACAGATACGCTACGCTACGAGTCAGGAAGTGGGCTGACAATTACATTGGCTAGCTGACCACGATCAAAAGGCAAGCAAGCAACAACCCAGATTAGACACTATTTTTCACGCTAATTTGTGAGACAGAGAAAAAGCCAAAATTAGGCTTTGAGTGAAATTTGATATCCGAAAAATGAAAATATGAAGTTACATTCATGACATTTGTATATTCAAATAATTCGTAATTTTTTTAAAGTTTAATTCAGCTTTTTAATTGCACGCATTTTTTTTATACAAATTCCATAAATTACAATTATAATTAGGTATGTTTTTGCTTCAATTCAGTAATTGACCACAAACTCCATGCAAAATTCTTTGGATATGTTGAACAAAAATGTCATAATCCATTACAATAAATATGCTTACTACTGTGTCGTTTCTATAAAAGGGTGACAGTATATTCAATCTGTGGCTGAAACCTTCAATGATTATTGTAAGTTTTGTTTCAGCCACGTTGGGGCATTGACAAAGGTTGTACTAGGGGAAATATCAATCATTGACAAAGGCCGTACCAGAAGAAACAACTAGCATTGACAAAGGCTGTAACCAGGAGAAACAACAAGCATTGACAAAGGCCGTACCCAGGAGAAATAACAGGCATTGACAAAGGCCGTAACCAGGAGAAACAACATGCATTGACAAAGGCCGTAGCCAAGAGAAACAACAAGCATTAACAAAGGCCGTACCAGGAGAAACAACAGGCATTGACAAAGGCCGTACCCACGGGAAACAACAAGCATTGACAAAGGTCGTACCAGGAGAAACAACAAGCATTGACAAAGGCCGTACCAAGAGAAACAACAAGCATTGACAAAGGCTGTAACCAGGAGAAACAACAAACATTGACAAAGGCTGTACCAGGAGAAACAACAAGCATTGACAAAGGCCGTACCAGGAGAAACAACAAGCATTGACAAAGATCGTACCAGGAGACACAACAAGCATTGAAAAAGGCCGTAACCAGGAGAAACAACAAGCATTTACAAATACCGTAACCAGGAGAAACAACAAGCATTGACAAAGGCCACACCAGGAGAAACAACAAGCATTAACAAAGGCCGTACCAGGAGAAACAACAGGCATTGACAAAGGCCGTACCCACGGGAAACAACAAGCATTGACAAAGGTCGTACCAGGAGAAACAACAAGCATTGACAAAGGCCGTACCAAGAGAAACAACAAGCATTGACAAAGGCTGTAACCAGGAGAAACAACAAACATTGACAAAGGCTGTACCAGGAGAAACAACAAGCATTGACAAAGGCCGTACCAGGAGAAACAACAAGCATTGACAAAGATCGTACCAGGAGACACAACAAGCATTGACAAAGGCCGTAACCAGGAGAAACAACAAGCATTTACAAATACCGTAACCAGGAGAAACAACAAGCATTGACAAAGGCCACACCAGGAGAAACAACAAGCATTGACAAAGGCCGTAACCAGGAGAAACTACAAGCATTGACAAAGTCCGTACCAGGAGAAACAACAAGCATTGACAAAGGCCGCATCAGGAGAAACAACACGCATTGACAAAAGCCGTACCGGGAGAAACAACAAGCATTGACGAAGGCCGTACCAGGAGAAACAACAAGCATTGACAAAGGCTGCACCAGGAGAAATAACAAGCTTTGACAAAGGTCGTACCAGGAGAAACAACAATCATTGACAAAGGCTGTAACCAGGAGAAACAACAAGCATTGACAAAGGCCGTACCAGGAGAAACATCAAGCATTGACAAAGGCCGTACCAGGCGAAACAACAACCATTGACAAAGGCCGTACCGGGGGAAACAACAAGCATTGACAAAGGTCGTACCAGGGGAAACAACAAGCATTGACAAAGGCCGCATCAGGAGAAAAAAACAAGCATTGACAAAGGCCACATCAGGTGAAACAACAAGCATTGACAAAGGCCACACCAGGAGAAACAACAAGCATTGACAAAGGCCACACCAGGAGAAACAACAAGCATTGACAAAGGTCGTACCAGGGGAAACAACAAGCATTGACAAAGGCCACACCCAGGGGAAACAACAAGCATTGACAAAGGCCGTACCAGAAGAAAAAACAAGCATTGACAAAGGCCGTACCAAAAGAAACAACAAGAATTGACAAAGGCCGCACTAACAGAAACAATAAGCATTGACAAAGGCCACACCAGGAGAAACAACAAGCATTGACAAATTGACAAAGGCCACTCCAGGGGAAACAACAAGCATTGACAAAGGCCACACCAGGAGAAACAACAAGCATTGACAAAGGCCGTACCAGGAAAAACAACAAGTCATTGACAAAGGCCGTACCAGGAGAAACAACAAGCATTGACAAAGGCCACACCAGCAGAAACAACAAGCATTGACAAATGCCACACCAGGAGAAACAACAAGCAGTGACAAAGGCCGTACCAGGAGAAACAACAAGCATTGACAAAGGCCACATCAGGTGAAACAACAAGCATTGACAAAGGCCACACCAGGAGAAACAACAAGCATTGACAAAGGCCACACCAGGAGAAACAACAAGCATTGACAAAGGTCGTACCAGGGGAAACAACAAGCATTGACAAAGGCCACACCCAGGGGAAACAACAAGCATTGACAAAGGCCGTACCAGAAGAAAAAACAAGCATTGACAAAGGCCGTACCAAAAGAAACAACAAGAATTGACAAAAGCCGCACTAACAGAAACAATAAGCATTGACAAAGGCCACACAAGGAAAAACAACAAGCATTGACAAAGGCCGCACTAACAGAAACAACAAGCATTGACAAAGGCCGTACCCAAAAGAAACAACAAGCATTGACAAAGGCCGCACCGAGGACAAACAACAAGCATTGACAAAGGTCGTACCCAGGAGAAACAACAAGCATTGACAAAGGCCGCATGAGGAGAAGCAACAAGCATTGAGAAAGGCCGCATGTGGAGAAACAACAAGTATTGTCAAAGGCCGTACCAGGAGAAACAACAAGCATTGACAAAGGCCGTACTGGCAGAAACAACAAGCATTAACAAAGGCGGTACCAGGAGAAACAACAAGCATTGACAAAGGCCGTACTGGCAGAAACAACAAGCATTGACAAAGGCCGTACCCAGGAGAAACAACAAGCATTGACAAAGGCGGTACCAGGAGAAACAACAAGCATTGACAAAGGCCGTACTGGCAGAAACAACAAGCATTGACAAAGGCCGTAACCAAGAGAAACAACAAGAATTGACAAAGGCTGCACCAGGAGAAACAACAAGCATTGACAAAGGTCGTACCAGGAGAAACAACAAGCATTGACAAAGGCTGTACCCAAGAGAAACAACAAGCATTGACAAAGGCCATACCCAGGAGAAACAACAAGCATTGACAAAAGCCGTAACCAAGAGAAACAACAAGCATTGACAAATGCCGTACCAGGAGAAACAACAAGCATTGACAAAGGCCGTACCAGGAGAAACAACAAGCATTGACAAAGGCCGTACGAGGAGAAACAACAAGCATTGACAAAGGCCGTAACCAGGAGAAACAACAAGCATTGACAAAAGCCGTACTAACAGAAAGAACAAGCATTGACAAAAGCCGTACCAGGAGAAACAATAAGCATTGACAAAGGCTGTACCCAAAAGAAACAACAAGCATTGACAAAGGCCGTACCAGGGGAAACAACAAGCATTGACAAAGGCCGTACCAGGAGAAACAACAAGAATTGACAGAGGCGGTACCAGGAGAAACAACAAACATTGACAAAGGCCGTAACCATGAGAAACAAGTCGCTGCCCCAATGCTGTTTTCGTGTTGGCCCATCGTCTGCATTTGGTCAATATCTTGTTTCAGCTGGGTAGAATTTGATCTGTGCCCTTCGGAGTCAATGAAGACTTCCTACCGCTATCCACAACATTGCATTAGAACACATCAATGCGGAGGCGAATATCCACTTGCCCTTTCTCGTTGGTGTGTTTTAGAAATTAGAAAATAATGTGTTTGATAATATTCGCGCTTGCGTTTTTACGCTTCAAGGTTCTAAAATAACACAGCTTTATGACAAATTTAACCCTTGTCCTGCTAATTTAATTTATTCTATTTTTCAACCACTGTAGGTGGTATAAAATTACTCATACTTGTTTTATCTGGGACTAAACACTTGGTAACATTGATGTTTAAACAGTCATTTCATATCCAATTTCAGTGATTCGGTCGACAAATCAAAAGATTAAAAACAACAATTGTCGAGATTACCTATGTTATCACTGTCAAAACACAATGTGTATTCGAAAATTACTGGATTTGTAAATTTTAAGAGCACAAATGTCACAGTTTAGCCTATATGTGCACAAAGGTAGCGTAAAACCTCATTCATTTCAATTCATTTATGACTTATTTTAAAAGTTACATCAGAACTGATGAAAAAAAGAAATACTGCTATTGTTGACATCAGTACTCTAGGGGATAATATGTCCACGCTGTAATGGTTAATAATGTTATAATGTGATCAATGTGGTCGCCATTGATCAACCAGTGTCCTATTTTGTCATGGTGTAAATTACCAAAGCACAGCCAGGCCAGACCAAATTACTCGTTAGTTTATTTGGATCAATATTGAACATAGTGTGGGTGGAAAGGACTCAAACAAAATTAATATTTCTCCCACTACAGCGTAAACAGGGTAAACATGTATAATATTTCAAATGATTTTGTTCTGATGCCACATTTATAACAATTCAATTATTTTGTTCTGATGCGGAGTGGGGTGTGGATGGTGGTGTGGTCATTATGTCGCCCCTTGGATATCTAAGGGTGTATCTGCCACTTTGAAAAGTGCTAGATACACCATTTCATATCCAAGGGGACGATATAATGAGTCCTTAGAATGCCTTTATTTTGTTGAATTATACCATTTTATATTGAATTAGACTTATTCAAATATTCGCTGTGATAAATATATATTGTATACTAGTATATAATATGTAGCCTAGCTTCCACGACAACCGCCATTAGATAAGATAAATAAGATTTTTATTTTTTCTATTTGAGGTCGATATCTTTACAAAAAAGTACATTAGCCAGAGGTCAGTCGATCAATATATAAAAAACATACACATCAAATAGGCAAATATAAAATCCATATTGAGTTTACCCAGTTTGTCCAGTCTCCAGCTCCCTGCAGTGTGCCTTCTGGTGTGTTTGTAGTGCGCAAGCACATAATTCTAAACTAAATTTATATAATAGTGTGTCTTTTGATGTATCACCTTACAACTTTTTATATCTTTTAACTCTTATATTATATTTCAACTATTATATTGTTACTTGGTACGACTGCGTTCTTGTATAACCTTTATATAATTTTACCTAAGCTCCAAGTATCTGCAGAACCGAGTCAGCCAAACTGCCTGTTTTAGATGTTATTGCTATGTCATGTTTTATATCATAAGTCGCTGTAATAGCTGTTGTTAGTTAATGTTTTACTGTATACACTTGCGACTATAACTAAATCTTATCTATCTATCTATCTTATCTTATCTACAGTTCTAAGATGAAAATGAAATGTTAATATCAAACGTATAATTAGGTGTTGTAATATCACACCCACTTTGCATCACAGCTAATCATATGGGATTAAAGTTATAAGTTCATCAACATCCAAGTAAAATTGATTTAAACAAACCACTTTATTTTACAGCTGCATGATGTCATCTGATATTTACATAACCGCTCTCCAGTAAACGCAAGCCCTTAGCACACTGATGTCGACTACAATAGTATTGTTTTCTCATGATTTAATTGTCTTGTATAACCAGGTGTTAGAAATTAAATATGTCTCAAATCTGTGATAATCATATATATTTCAACCTAGATTTAGCAAATTGAACTAATTTTTAGTCACATCGCGGTAGCGAGACACAACTTCAAATAGCTGAAAATTTAACTTTCTTGGCTCAGTGCTCTAAGTGTTAGCCCATTGTTTTCGATGCCACCCAATATTAACTGATATTATTGGTTTACATATCAGGTTTTCTTTTTATGTAGTTTAAAATAAATAAATATCAATTGAAAATACTTGTTATTATTTATATACATATATATTAAGAGAGAGGGATCTGGCGCAATGGTTTTCTCATTTCTATGACAACTAATCAGAATCTGACGTCTGCAGACGTCAGATTCGTATATTTATAATGACCGTAGACATATAACATAGGTATTAAAATGAATCGGAAAGAACTAAATAAGACACATTTATGACGACTTCAAATTGAAAAGAACCCTTTGATTTCCATGGTTTATAGAACATATCTCAGCGTTATAAGGGTTAAAATATTGAAAATACAAACAAAGACAGCAAAAGAGTAAAAGGTTGATTGTAATTTGAATTATGAAGAAATAAAATGATTAACGAAGCATTATACATTTATTTTACATTTTCCCTTCTCGCTACTTTACATACATTAATACAATTGATGTATGTTTTCTTTGTGGATAAATATACATTCATACACGAGGTTATGCTCGGCCCCGCGGCTTCAATGATTATGAATTAATCTACTGTGAAATCACATTAGTTTTTCTTGACTTCACCCCATTATTTCTGCTGTATACAGATACTGCCATCAAACGCTCCACATATATCTCTATACTATCTGTGTCAGATTGCTTATACCGCTGTGCAAAATCAAAAGCCAGTATTACCTTTCTTTACAAAATAAACAGATACTGTCTTTTGACTTTGTAGAGCAGTATAGTGATATTATAGTAGATCAATGTAAACTCCATTAACAATCCCGGTGTCTTAATTTACCTTTATATCCGTTTACACAAATACACCTAGGCCAGACCAATTTTAATTTTAGTTCGCTGTACTCCGACGGTTCTAGAGCTTATAAAAGTAGGCCTATGTCATACAATTATTATCAACGTTATATTATTAAAGCTTTTCATAGTTTTATGGCATGCACAATCAAAATGGTTGCGTCGCATCAGAACTACTGTATTTACTAAAAAATAGCACAACCCATTAATATCAAGATGGTGCTTCTATTTGGTATAATACTTCTTGTTTTTTTTATTAAATTTAAACATTTTTTACTAAGTGTAAGGTGGAAATTGCGAAAACATTTTTTTTTAATGAATAGAAAGGCGACTTAGCTGCACCAGTTAGTGAAACCAGGACCCGGTTTTTAATTAGGTCAAAATATACCACAACCTCAGTGTGATGAGTCACATCTAGTAAGTTATATTTGATTAATTTGTTTAATATAATTAAATAAAGCATTAAATAATTCAGCATTACCTCTTACAGCGCGGGGATCAACTTTAGTCGTCAAAATCTGACGTCTGTAGACGTCAGATTCTGACGTCTAAAGTTGATCCCAGCACTATAGAGTGAAAATATTAATAGTAATCGTAGACACATAACATAAGTATTCAAATGAATCAGAAAGACCTAACTAAGACATTAATGATTTTAAATTTAAAAAAATCACTTTGATTTCCATGGTTTATACAAAAAAAATCAGCGCTTCGAGGGTAGATAATTCATACCAGGCTATTCCTTCTCATTTTATTTCACATTGACATGTGAATTATAACCTGGAGGTGAATAAAAAACTATTTCATTCTATAAGAGCATAATTGATAATTTTCGGATAAAATTGAACCTTGAAACGCTATACTGTAGATCTGGTAATTTTTGCGTGCTCAGATTTTCGCGAATTTGTGATTTTGGGACTTTTTACGAAGTCTAGAATTCGCGAATTATCGATTTCGATGATAGGTAGCGCTGATAATAATAATTTTGGCGAGATTCATAAATTCGCGAATTTGCCCTCCTCGCGAAATTCGCGAAAATCTAAATCTCGCGAATATTACCAGATCTACAGTATTATCAAATCTGTAAACGACTCAACCCTTAAAGTGCTAAATGCAGTTATTTAAATTTCCGCCCACTTGAAGTTATGTCTCGCTGCCGCGACCCACAACTTCAAATGGGTGAAAATTACCAATAATTGTTTAATTTGAGACCAAATATTTGCAAATCTTGATGTCTAAGCACCCATTTTATTCCTAATATGCGTGATTTTTTCGGCTAATATAATAGATTAAAAACTATTATAGTCCTGACTCGCGCCGAAAAGGTAACCCTTACAGCGCGGGGATCGACTTTAGTCGTCAGAATCCGACGTCTGTAGATGCCAGATTATGTCAACTAAAGTCGATCCCCGCACTGTAAGAATCACCATATTTCTAATGGCAGTAGACCCATAACATAGGTATTCGAATGAAGCGCAAAGAGCCAACTGAGATATTGATGATGATTTCAAATTAAAAAAACCCTTTGGTTGCGATGTTTTTTACAAATTATTTCAGCGCATTAAGCCTTAATATACACCATGTGATAATTCAGCGAGACCTTATTTTCGTTGCATTTTTCTAGTTTTGCATTGTTATAATTTGAATATTATGTCGTTTTATCCTCAATTATTTGATGAAACTATGTCATATTTCGTATGGATGCGTTACTGAGAGTTGAAGGAGATAATGAACGTTCAATCAAATCTACTTGTTATATTTATCTTGTCCACAGGCTATTTTTGGCTGGCGTGTCCCCATAATCATGTCACTTACGAGTGGTACCGACTTATCACGGAAACTGCCGAACCACAGAGGAATTCACGTCTTAACGCGGAAACACTGACAAATTGACGGCATTAACGATCAGATGTTTACATATTGCGTAGTTCCGGTGTTAATGGCGGACTTCCGGTTTAGACTGATGTATCGGTCAACTGACAATATCATCGGGTACATGTGAACTAGCCCCACTGGCTGACACAGATTTCAGCCACAGATTGACCGCGTACAAAATCATGGGACATTTCTTCGGATTGTCATATCTGAATATATCGGGGAATATTCAGGTCAAAAACAGTTTTTTTAGAATCAGCAACTTTTCAGTTACATGCCCGCATGCTCAGCTCAGAGATCGCACAGTCATTAAAAAGTTATGGACATTTTCGGACCTCGGGGTCGGGATCGCTCTTAGTCACCGCCATGTGGATTTTTTCGGGTAAAGCAAATACATCAATCCACGGCCTCGGAGGGGACGACACGGTATACATGTGAAGCACATAAGCCACGTAGACCTACTTTACCATCAAGTGAGCATACATGTATACAACTTCCCACGCAAGGCTCGCTTCTCCGACGGCTTCGCTGTGTCAATCCTTGCTACCGGGAAGATGGCATACCTGCATCTGTAGACAACATGACTACAGTCTGTTTCACCAGATCCTGGTTGTAGCCTTTTTTCAATTTGCTCGGTCGCTGTTAAATTTTTTTGAGCAAAATTGTTCTCGGATCATTTTTTCATCTACCGCCAACATTCATTTGTATGGTTTTAAACTCATGACTAATAAAAGTTCACAACTTTTTCACAGCTCAATTATAGGACCATATTTTCCTGTATTTACATAATTCAGATCATACTATTACAAAGTATGATATTGTAATAGATCACATACATTTGTCTGGTTTTAAACTCATGACTAATAAAAGCTCACAACTTATTCACAGCTCAATGTTAGGTCCAAAGTATGATAATGTGATAGATCACATACATTTGTCTGGTTTTAAACACATGATTAATAATAGTTTATAACATATATTCACAGCTCAAAGATATGTCCATATATTTTCGCACAGCTGGTCCGCTGTTTTCTCCAGCTTTAAAACTCTCCCACTGTTCATTTATTCGGCCGTGCATCTGGCCATACTTCTTTATTTGTAATCTTTGAAGCTTTCCGTTTTTCACCAGCTACAACAAAACAGTAACCATATTGGCCTTTTTTAATATTATAATTAATCCCAAAATATATTGACATTCAACTAAAACGACACATGTAGTAAAATAACAGGAGAATAATACTTTTGATCTGGGGATATTCACGAGGTTTCAATTTTCGCGAACTTCGCGAAGAAGACAACTTTGCGAATTTAAGAATTACGGGAAACTATTATTATGAGCACTACCTATCATTGACATCGATAATTCGCGAATTCTACACCTCGTAAAAAGTCCCAGAATCACAAATTCGCGAAAATCTCAAAACGCGAAAATGACTAGATCTACAGTAACTAGTTAAATGATAACCTGTTGGCTTGATAGCCGCACGTATCGAGGGATTAGCCGCAATGGTCGGTGCCCCACCCACCAGGTAATTAGTGACCATATCCGTTATTTTTACTCCCGGCGTTGCGTCATAATGATTATTACGCCTACTAGTCAGGAAGGATGGGGACAATTTATTGTCTCCAGACAAGAAAAACATCAACAATTATTTATGCGAGAATAGAGAGCGCGAAATGGTCAAGAATCAGTTTTGCGCAAAAAATCAGCACCGCGAAATTAAACTACATTACAGTATACCAAACATAAAATATAACATAATATAGCATTTCGTTTGAATAGTTATCTATTTGATGTATATTAATTAACAGAAAGTGTTGCGTAGATGGTTTGTGGGACGTAAACGCCGCGTTAACTCCATTATGTACGTGGTAAACAATTGCCTGATCCACAGGCGGCTGTTTATCTGTTTATGTGACAGTAATGGTCCTAATCGTTCAAATAACAAGTTTAATAATTGTACTTGTCAAAAGTAAGTTTGGAAAACATCGGTATCAGTATAATATGATATAGTTACTAATTAAATATAACAGTATGACAAACGTATAAGACCATATAAATAAATGATACATTTTTGTGTCACGACTGAGAAACTAGCACGTTGCAGTTTTATTTCGCGTTGACCTAAATAAATAGGCTTGTGGGACAATTGAACAACACATTTTAAATGCTGGACTAATTGCTATATATTCACATTGATAAATTTATATATAACGGTGAACAATTTGGCATGTAGTGCAATTTTAAAATGACAGCTCTCATTTCCCGTGAAACAAGAATGTTAATTACATGCCAAATGGTCTAACTTAAACAATACACAACAAAATTCAACCAAATTTTCAGCGATGTTGGGGGAAGATGAAAATATGAGAAAATTGTGAAAAAATACCCGTCGAAACAGACGCATGAGACTGTAAGGCATAGAAGTTATTATGATCTAAGTAATGTGGTCATTTATTTAATCAACCCTTTCAGCAGTCTTTGTACGTCAGCAGTCTTTGTACGTCAGAATCTGACGTCTCTAGACGTCAGATTCAGACGTATAAAGACGATCCTCGCACTGAATAAATTAAAACATTTATAATGGCCGTATACCCATAACATAGGTATTCAAATGAATCGGAAAGAGCTGACTGAGACTTTTATGATGATTTCAAATTGGCTTTTTAAAATATATTTCAGCGTTGAAAGGGTTTATTTCACATATTGCGTGAAGGCTACGCTGTAATATCTGCTTATTAATTACAACCACTTACAACCACAGTTTTTTTTAATATATTCTTATATTTTCGCAAAAAAAGATTTTGTCTCCCATGTCAAATCAATTTACTATTGATATTATGAGAGACTGTGTTCAAGTATGCTGGCCACCAGTTTAAGCTAAATTCAACAACTTGATATTTTACATATAGTCCAGGGGCTAATATTTAAGTGTTTATTTAGACAAGTACGTTAACCATTTCAGTGCGCTGAAAGTATTAGCTATTTATAATGGTCACTGGCTCATAATATAGGTATGCAAGTGAAGCAGAAGTAGCTTGATGATTTCAAAATGAAAAAAACCCTTTAATCTGCATGGTTTTTTGAATAATATCTCGACGGTATAAGGGTTGATTTTTCCATTGTATATCACAATGTTGTGCCGAATTCTGATTTCGCCTGCTAACAAATTTGAATTTTTTTTTTTCGTACTATGGGGAACCCTGGACGATCACGGGTGTTGAGTTTGTGATTTGCGCCCCCCGTATGGTTTTAATCGGGTGCATTAAATAGAATGGACAATTTAAACTGGGTGGAAGCAATAACAAAGAATGTCTCGTGAATATCACGATTTTGCGTTATAAATATATTCAGGTCACATCAGTAGGACTGATGTAACCATTACAGCTAACCTCATTTCAAAATACCAAGGGGGGGGGGGGCGTAAGCCTAGCTCTTAAAGCGGTGATATATTTCTTTATGAGCAAAGATAATAAAAAATCAATTTTAAATAATCATAAAAGTTATTTTTTTCTGCTTCATTTGAATTCGTATGTTATAGGCTCACGGTCATTATACATATTTTAATTCGTTCAGTGCGGAAGTCGACTTTATACGTCACAATCTGACGTCTACAGACGTCAGATTGTGACGTATAAAGTCGGTCTCCTCGCTGAAGGGTTAACCCTTAAAGCGCTGAATTAATTTGTAAAAAACATCGCAACCAAAATGTTTTTTTTCAATTTGAAATCATCATAATTGTCTTAGTTAGCTCTTTCCGATTCATTTGAATACCTGTGTTATGGGTCTACGGTCAGTAGAAATATTTTAACTCGTTCAGTGCGGGGATCGTCTTTATACGTCACAATCTGACGTCTCTACAGACGTTAGATTGTGACGTATAAAATCGGTATAAAATCGGTCCCCGCACTGAAAGGGTTAAAGCATTATCTACTAGCGATCCATCATAATAATCGGAGTGATTTATTTCATTTTAACCCTTATAACGCTGAATTAATTTTGTATAAGTCATGGAGACCAAAGGGTTTTAATCAATTCGCAGCCATTATAAATGTCTTAGTCAGCTCTTTCTGATTCATTTGAATACCTATGTTATGGGTCTACGGCCATTTTAAGTATTTGTACCCTTACAGCGCGGGGATATTCTGACGTCTAAAGTCGATTCCTAAAATAACTGCAAGCAAACACTGAGATCCGAAACTATACTAAGAGCTGCTACATCGGATCACAACCATTCATCTTTCGTCAGTCAGGGCGG
Organism: Flabesymbios commensalis; assembly: GCA_964017125.1. NCBI lineage: Eukaryota > Metazoa > Annelida > Polychaeta > Terebellida > Flabelligeridae > Flabesymbios > Flabesymbios commensalis. Next base: position 60,496,773 of record OZ024918.1, read on the forward strand.
GGGCCCCAGGGTAGCGGTTGGCACCGCTGCCTTTCACGCCAGAGTTCGGGGTTCGTTTCTCGGTCTCGGCGGTTTGAAAGAAACAAATGTTTCTTCCCCGCTCACTCGTAAAAATTCAATATTGTGAGGAGCCTCTGTGACCGAGAGGTAGCGTGCTCGGCCTCAGACCGCCAGGGCTCGAATTTTAATTCCTGTGTCTGAAGGGCAGTGTCATCTCACCATTCTCAGGAGATAACTGCTGGCCCAATTTAGCCTATATGTGCACAAAAGTGGCCTAAATCCCGATTCATTTCATTTTTATCTTTCGTCAGTCACCATCTGTTATTACCACAGTCCGTCTTGTCGAGTAAGTCGGCCATGCGACGGCTTCGCGAACTGACGCTGGCCCATGCTTTTTTAACTACGGATGTAAGTTTAATATGTAGTCTTTTTATCTCTGGGCGACATATGTTATATGTTTAACTGATACGGTACAAAAATATCAGCACTTTATGAGTACATCAATGTATTATATATAATAATATACCACCAGTAATATATATACCCTGAATCCTGTACGGATATAATATGGTAATAAATTTGATTTGATTTTATTTGATTTGAGTAATGTAAACAATGCGCTCCGTAAGGACGGCTGATTCACATTATACTCGGTCAAGCCCCATCTCACTTTACGTCTGGTTTTAATCGGGTGCAATAAATAGAGTGGACAATTTAATTGGGTGCAGCAAAAACAGAGATTGTCTCGTGAATATCACGATTTTTCGTTATAAATACATTCAGGGGACTGGTGTAGCCATTACAGCCTACCTCATTTCAGAATAGCAGGGAGTGGGGGGTGTAAGTTTATCTACTGACGATAACTAATAATAATCTCTGACTTATTGCATTTGAAGAATCAGGGCTGGGGCCCTGGTGCAGTGGTTAAAGCTACCTGCTTGAAAAGTCGGAGATCGCGGTTTCGAAACCTGCTCTCGCATTCGAGTTTCAAAAAACAAAAGTTCTTTCCCGTCCCCTCGTAAAGATTTAATATTGTGGGAAGCCTCCGTGACCGAGAGGTATCATGCTCGGCCTCAGACCGTCAGCTCTCAAATTTAATTTTCTGTGTCTGGAGGGCAGTGTCATCTCATTCATCTCACCATCCTTGTCTTCGACGATGTGATACATCTGAGAACTTACATACTTCTCCTAATACGAGTTAAGAACGTTTTGTCATATATCACGGCTTATAGATTAAGAAGGAAATAATACAATTAGTGACTCATATCCAAATATAACAAAGTCCATTAGAAAATGGGTATATCTAACAGACAAAAATGTAATGACCGACATTTTTTCATAATCCGTTTTTTTCGAAACCTGATTACGTTGTCAACGGATGTTTCTAAAAGTTGTAATCTAACAGAATGCTGCCTTACTCTTTCAAACACTCAAAAAGATATAACAGAAACATGCCATTTGCCTGGAAATAGGCCTTTAACTTAATTAACCCCTGAAGCGTTAAATTAAACAATTTATATTTATACCCACTTGAAATTGTGTCTCGCTTCAAGTGATGAAAATTACTCATATTTGTTTAATTTGAGATCAAACATCTGCAAATCTTCATGTTTAAACACACCACGACATTATTTTCTTTGTCCGACCACTACATTCTAAGCAGGGAATGGGGAGTTATTGTTGATCAAGTACAGACCAATTATCATGGTAGGCCTATGGTATTAAATCAGTCAAGTGTGACCGAACTGTTGATTATAAGGGATCCTCATTATGTTTGGATGTGTTTTAAGTCAGTTAAAACCCTCGGAGCTCTACATTCTTAGCTGTGAAAAAGGCCTTGGCCTTCGGCCTCGGCCTTTTTCACAGCTAAGAATGTAGAGCACCTCGGGCCTTATACAATACTTAAACAGTCATTTTATTCATAAAAACTGTGATTTGTCCGGTTAATAAAACAGATTGTAAATGACTATAGTCGCTCTTAGCATGTAAAGGGTTAACCCTCAACATGCTAAGAGTGACTGTACATCCTGACCCAGTAAAAATACCAGCTGATCCTTAATCTGCCTGCAGTCAGTATGCTCAGCATTCTCATGTTTTCGTCCATTTTAGCAATTCTCCAGAGTGACAAAATACAAAATAAACATCATAGTCGGGGCTGATAGTACTACTAGAAAATAAAATAAACAGCAAAGTAATTGCCTTCATCCATTTTATTCGTTCTAAAAAATGGAATTTAGAGAGAAATCAGCATTAACCCTTTAAAGCGCTGAAAATATATAAACTATGGAGACGGAAGGTTTTTTTTAATTTGAAATCATCATAAAAGTCTCAGTCAGCTCTTTCCGCTTCATTTGAATACCTATGTTATGGGTCTACGGTTATTATAAATGTGTGTACTCTTATAGTGCAGGGGTCGACTTTAGATTCTGATGTCTAAAGTCCATCCCCGCACTGTGATGGGGTAATTCTGGTAGATTCTTTCCACTGTGTATTTTTTACTACTATTTATAATAATATGTAGTTATTATATCTCTGGTTTTGGCGCGGGAAACATATCTCATGTATGTTTGTACGCTTTCCACAGTGTATTTTTTGCTACTATTTATAATAATGTGCAGTTATTATATCTCTGGTTTTGGCGCGGGAAACATATCTTATGTATGTCATGTTTTATACTTTTATGCTTATGCTTTTTGTACATAGATGAATATGAATATAGTTGCTGCCTAGCTTGCAGAGGCTTCTATAAGACTGTTCCAGCGCAGCACGACCAATGTTGTATATAATTTTATAATGATATAATGTGTACATTTTTTGTATCTGATTTTTTAGATATTTATTGGTCAAAAGCTAAATAAAATAAAAAATAGATTGAGACATGTTTTGTTTGAAATTTTACATATGTATGTATTTTCTACCCACTTGAAGCTGTGGGTCGCGACAGCGACACACAGCTTCAAGTACGGGAAATTGGGATGTGTCTATGTGGTGACAGTCACTGCCATGTCTATACTTCTACTGAGGGAAGGAAACTACCAAGTCCTCGTCATCTTAAAATGAGTAATGGACTATGTAGACTTTTGTTTTCTACCACACAAATGCTACCATGTCATACCTAGTTCTTGCAGCAAATTATTGATGAATTTTCAAACGGAAATCTAATAATTTACGTGCATTAATACACATTATACGAGCTCGATTCTGACAGAAGCACTTTTTCCAACAAAATGCGAATTGTAGTGAATGATACACTTCAGTATTCAGCTTACTATTACATTGAGAAGTTACTGCCTTTTGGGTTTACACGATCGAATAGTGGAGCTGAATAGCCCCTATTGTGCGTGCGTGCGGGCGTGAACAAATAGGACTAGCATGTTGAGATTGTTGCTTCCATGATTTCCGTGAGTTACCGACCTTGTATAGCAAATCAATGAGCATGCTGACCCTATCCCATTCACCTGTGATATTTTTATACTTTTATGCTTATGATTTTTGTACATAGATGAATATGATTATAGTTGCTGCCTAGCTTACAGAGGCTTCTATAAGCCTGTTCCAGCGCAGCACGACCAATGTTTTATATAATTTTATAATGATATAATGTGTATATTTTTTGCATTTGATTTTTTAGATATTTATTGGTCAAAAGCTAAATAAAATAAAAAATAGATTGAGACATGTTTTGTTTGAAATTTTACATATGTATGTATTTTCTACCCACTTGAAGCTGTGGGTCGCGACAGCGGCACACAGCTTCAAGTCGGTGAAAATTAGATATATACAATAATATAGCGCTTTAACCCTTACAGCGCGGGGATCGACATTAGACGTCAAAATGGAGACGTCAGATTATGACGTCCTATGTCGATCTCCGCGCTGAAAGAATTAAAACATTTCTAATTGCCGTAGACCCATAACATAGGTTTTCAAATTAAGCGGAAAGAGCTAACTAAGGCATTTATGATGATTTCAAATTGAAAATAACCCTTTGGTCTCCATGGCTTGTAAATATAATATTTCAGCGCTTGAATGGAAGGTTAATGGTTGATACAGCGTTGGTACAGTGTTGCTGTACCTGCATTGTGCCAACGTTGCCCTGATGTTGTGACACCGAGTCACGTGTCAGTGGGACACGTACTAAGGGAGGTCTGTCGATTGTCACAATGCGTCTCCCTGACCTTGACCACCACTTTACTGACCTACAACACGTACATGCAGATGCGCATGCGTCCTTCAAATCGGATGCCACACAACAACAAGACAATACACGTACACTTATTGATGCAAAACTGATAAAGAATCATTTGAGAAAAAAGAAATTCGGAATAAAGAATTTGTGTAATATACTGTATACTTTTCTAATGTAAAGTGAAAATAAATTAAATGAGCACGTATAATTAGCTAAACTGAAATGAGCACGTATAAGCTAAACTGGGCCAGGAAATGAAATGAGCGCGCATAAGCTAAACTGGGCCTGGAGAACCTCCTGAGGATGGTGACATGAATTAGATGAATCTGCCCTCCACACACAGGATTCGAAGTTCGAAACCTGGCGGTCTGAGGCCGAGCTCGCTTTTTCTCGGTCACGGAGACTGTCCTCAATATTGAATTTTTACGAATGAGCAGGGAATAAACTGAAACTTGAATGCCAGAGCGGTGTTCGAACCCGCGATTCCGACTTTCCAAGCAGGCAGCTTTAACCACTGCACAGGGCCCCCGCCCTACTTTTATTTTACACAGATAGGACTACCGGCGAAATATCAACTATATTAAAACACACCACTACATTATTTTCTTTGTCAGACCACTACATTCTAAGCCGGGAATGGAGAGTTATTGTTGACCAAGTATAGATTAATTATTATGGTAAGCCTATTGTATTATAATCAATCAGGTGGGAGCGAGCTGTTGATTATGAGGGATCCTCATTATGATCGGATGTGTTTTAAGTCAGTTAAAACCCTCGGAGCTCTACATTCACGGCCTTTTCCACACCTAAGAATGTAGAGCTCCTCGGGTTTTCTCCTATACGTAAAAGTCACATTAAATCTGGCACTTTTGCGTTACATATTTTTCTCTAATTTCTCAGGCTATTATCATCCGATTGTCATGACATTTGGCGAGCATCATTTTCTCTCGGCGACTATGTAATTTAAAGTTAGACTATTTGACATGTACATGTGTAGTAAATTGCTAATTATGACATGTATAAACGCTCCTCTATAATCCCATTGATTTCATTTAGTTTTAATCTTGAAATTCCACTACATCTCAAAACTGTGGCATATTTTTTGTAACTTAATCACACTTAAATATGTCGGTCGCGATAGAGAATTGAATTTTATACCCCGTAACCTAAAATTATAAGCGAAATAATACCATGTAAAATTCAAATTAACCCTTAAAGCGCTAAATTAATTTTGTAAAAAAACATCGCAACCAAAGGGTTCTTTTCACCTTGAAATCATCATAAATGTCTTAGTCAGCTCTTTCCGATTTATTTGAATACCTATGTTATGGGTCTATGACCATTAGAATTATTTTTAATTTTACAGTGCGGGGATAGACTTTAGTCGACATAATCTGACGTTTACAGACGTCAGATTATGACGACTGAAGTCTTACCCGCACTGTAAGGTTTAAAATTATAAGCGAAATAATGCCATTCAAAATACAAATTAATGGGTTGATGGAGGGTGTCATAATTTTTAAGTAGCCACAAGGAAAATGGTGTAACTTACTCAATATAATTTGTTCCATTGACGGCGATGACCATGGTCTACAGTGGTGCAATTTCACCTGGCCTAAAACAAGTAATATTTGTTATAAGACTTAAAATTATCTTGGTGTTTGTTAAATGGCGAGCGAAATTATTCTCAAAAACACAATATTAAGACAAACCAATTAGAAGAGTTTTTGATAATGTAAGAAATCATAATGACAATTTGTATGCACCGGGTGAAAACATAAAGTTATCAGATTTTTCGTGATAAATGTCAGATTATGTTTTCAGAGTTAGAAGATAAGATAACGTATGCAGACGTTATGTACTGCACGGTAATTGAAATGTGGTAAGGCTGATAATATATTGAATGATTTGATTGTATATGTTAACGACACATTATGTGAGTATTATCCAAGCGTTTTGTAAAAAACATCGCAACTAAAGGTTTTTTTTAATTTGGAATCATCATAAATGTCTTAGTCACCTCTTTCTGATTCATTCGAATACCTATGTCTCTGGTCTTAGCGCGGGAAACAAAAAATATGTATAATATATGTATATTTAATTTTACTTTTAGGTGTAATTTTAAATGTAATTACCATGTATATAAATTTTATCCTGGATGTCGAACTTAGTTAGGGTGCTGGTCACCTGTATTCGACATCCTGATGTACACAATTTTATGTACAATTGCATATGTGCACGATTATTGTATATATTTGTGTATAGAAAGCCTAATAAATAAACAGATAAACAGACGCGTGAATGAAAACCAGTTTGGCAGGAGTGATTGTTGTTCATGGTTTTTTAAGTGTCTGTGCTGTAATTGCCGCCTATCATAATCGCATTATAAAGGGCTGGAGGACATTGACACATGTTGGGTGAGAACAACTAGCAAAGGCTCCAATGGATCCTGTTCATCTTCTCTCCCAGATGAAAATTTGCTATTTTATATTCCTGTGATATTATTACTTATATTATGTAACTCATCTATATATTATTTATGTTATTTGATATTTATTATCAGTCTGTTATTAGTATTGTATCTATTACACTGAATAAACTGAATTGAATTAAATTGAATCATAAACTAGTGTATTTGATCATTTTCGCGATCGCTGTCGCGCTCGCGTTGGTATGTTTTATGCTTAACCCTTGAAGCTCTGAATTATTTTTGTAAAAATCATGGAGATCAAATGTTTTTTTTTCAATTTCAAATCATCATAAATGTCTTCATTAGCTCTTTCTGATTCATTTGAATACCTATGTTATGGGTCTACGATCATTAGCAATAGTTTTACTGTCACAGTGCGGGGATCGCTTTTAGTCGTCAGAATCTGACGTCTAAAAGCGATCACCGCACTGTGAACTTTGTTGTTTGCCGCTCCTAGTCGTCCGAAATCAGAAATATATAGAGTGGTTTGTGAAATATTTAATAAAGTCGAATGAAAAAAACTACAAAACTACAAATTAAAATGTAAAATATAAATTAGTAGGCTTGCAGTGATATTATATAGCGACAGTTAAATCATTTCTTCCCCAAGATGTCTGCCATCAAGGCTCTGGAAAAAAATCAAGGTTTCTGCCGGGAAGCAATTAATTTGCGAGCATACATGTAATTAATTATTAAAATCCGCTGTGAAATAAAATTTCCCTCGCATTTCAATTCGATAGTGTAAGAAGGTATTTAACACTCTAGTTGCGTGTTGTAGATTATTACATTGTGAAATTAGATTTCCAAACTTTCGTGATGCTGTAGATCTGGTAATTTTCGCGAGGTTTTGATTTTCGCGAATTTCGCGAGGAGGGCAAATTCGCGAATTCAAGAATCGCGCGAAAATTATATTCATGATAGCGCTGCAAAATAACAATGAAAATTCGCGAATTCTTAACTTCGCGAAAAGTCCTAAAATAAAAAAATCGCGAAAATTTAAACACGCGAAAATTACCAGATCTACAGTATTTTGCAGGTGACCCCTTTAACCCCTTACCTGCTAAGGTATCTGATTTAAATTTTCACCCACTTGAAATTGTGTCTCGCTACCGCGACCCACAACTTCAAGTGAGTGAAAATTACTCATTGTTGTTCAATTTGAGAGTAAACCTTTGCATTTGTTTATACTCGCCGTCAAATTAACCAGGATCGCATGATTTTCGGCGATTTCTCCGTCAATACTGAACCGATTTTCTTGAAATTCTGCAAAGGCCATTTTCTATTCAAATCCTAAAAGCGGTAAAAATTTCGCAAAATTACATTTAATATTTCAAAAGTTGGACCATTTGACATGTAATAAAATTCTAGAATTAATTTAATGGGTTTATAGAGGGACGTCGTAATTTCAATTTATTACAAGATATAATTTTACGAAATTTATTATTAGGTTATTGGGATTCTGTTGAAATATGATTGTTACAAAATTTCATGAAAATCGGTTGACAATTGACCGAGAAATTAGCAAAAAACATGCGATCCTGGTTGATCACTTTTAATGTGACTTTGGGTTTATGTTGAAACACTCATTCCATCCCCAATAACTGTGATTTAACTTTTACGGCGCGGGGGAGCTGATTCTGACGTTCATAGAGTCAGATTCTGACGTATAAAGGTGATACCAGCGCTCAAAACAAAAAAAATAATAAAATAATGCTAACTAAGGGATGTTGCAAAGTAAAAAAAAATCCAAACGTCCAAAAAAATTTGAAAGTAGGTGGGTGTGTCCAGGGCCATTTTGAATAGGAAATAGAAAATTGAAAAACCAATAAAATCCACATAGGCTGTGTCGAAGATTGGTTACCCCCCCCCCCCCAACAAAAAATGGAGAGGGGATGGGTGGATGGGGTAATTTTTTTAACCTTACAAGGCCCCTAAGACATATGTGATGATTTTAAAATGAAAAACCCCTTTGGTTTCTATGGTTCATACAAACATATTTCAACGCTGTCAAGATCGAGTATTGCATTCTCATTTTCGTTCACTTCGCGTTGGGAATTACTTTAGCAATTTACATCATTTAAAATCTGAATGTGATTTCAAATAACTACCTGTGGGTGGACTCGACCTACAGGTAGTTATTTTAAAACAATTAATTGATCTCACATTGACTGTTAATAACATTTAGGGCATGAATATGCAATGAATGAACAATTTATTGAGCTCACATTGACTATTAATATAATTCAATATTACAATATGCAATGAATAAACAAGTTTTTCAACTCAGTATGACTTTTGTTTTTTTATTTATGCATTACCCGGTATATTTTTATGCGTTATATTATACATTTATACTTGGTACTTGATAATTGTACCCAAGTACATTTGCAATGTATTTGGGTAGTACCCAAGTACATTTCGCAAAACCCTGTACTTGTACTTGTACATAAACATTTGTAATGTACTTGTACTTGTACCCAAGTACATTTCGTCAAGCCCTGTACTTACCGTACATAAACATTTTATTGTACTTGTACTTGCACCCAAGTACTAAGTCGATGTACTTGCCTCAACCCTTGGGTGGAGAGGGTTAACCATTAAAGCGCTGAATTATTTTTATATATAACATCAAAAGGGTTATTTTCAATTTGAAATAATCATAAATGCCTCAGTCAGCTCTTTCTGTTTCATTTGAATACATATGTTATAGGTCTACAGACGATGTAAATATTTGTTACTCTTTCAGTGCGGACATCGACTTTAGACGTCAAACTCTGACGTCAATAGACGTCAGAGTTTGATGTCTAAAGTCGATGCTCGCGCTGTAAAGGTTAAATATAATAAGAGTACTATATTTGTTATCACCCCTAACTTTCACTTTGAATTGAGGAAGAAACTAGCATACAGATAATTAAGCGACCATACCTTGTCACCAAGTGAATTAACCCTTTCAGTGCGGGGACTGTCTTTATACGTCAGAATCTGACGTCTGTAGACGTCAGATTCTGACGTATAAAGACGTTTAAAGACGGTCCCCGCACTGGAAAAAATCAAGCATTTCCAATGGTCATAGCTTTTCCAATGGTCATAGGGTCATAACATATCTATTTAGGCCTAAATGAATCAGAAAGAGCTGACTAAGACTTTATGATGATTTCAAGTTGAAAAAACCCTTTAGTATTCATGGTTTTTGAAAAAAAATATTCCAGCGCATTACTGTAATTAAATATGTCATTTGTCCCGTTTTTGCTGGGGGGGGGGGGGGGGGGTTATCCACTATGTGCTGGTTCAGTGTTGGTCCATCGTATTTGGCGCTGTCCCGGTACTGCCCCGACATTGGGTCAATCCTGGTATGTGCTGAGATTTACATTATTGTTTAATGATGTAACTTTTTGGCTGTCTTGTTCATCATAGGCCCTATAGTGCAAGAGCATTAGTGAAAAAAACACAGGAACCTGGAATAAAATTGCAGAAAGCTGATTTTTTCAGGAATGATACCTGGACATCTCCCCTGACGAATTCCGAAGATGCCCCAAAAATCCCCCTTGTGCATTTTTTTAATTCAAGATGGCCGCCACCATGTAACGCCATTTTCGAAAAACAGGGGTATACCCTAATTCTTCACCTTTGTAGTTAGGAAAAAAATATTTTGGTGTCTTTACTTATGTTTTAAGGCACAAAGAGTTGATACAGATGATCAGGAATGCTATCAGCACTTTTCTCAATACCAAAAATCCAAGATGGCCGCCATATTGTTCTGATTATGTTAAGCGATCTCTTAAAAACACACGAAAATATGAAATATCTATCTCGTTGTTGAACCTAAAATGTATTTTTTGGCCAAACCCATGGAATATAACACTTATTTAGATCACCATTATTTTATTATATTGAATTTATCAACATAAATCCCACATAGTAGTTAATTCAAAATAACACCAGGTAACGCCATTTAAAAAAAAAGGTTATACCCCAATCCCCCACTTTTGAAGTTAAAACAATGATTTTCGTGTCTCTACCTATGTTTTAAAGTACAAGGAGGTTATCCAGATGATCGGAAAAAATATCAGTACTTTTCTTAATACCACAAATTCAAGATGGCCGCCATAATATTTTGTTAAGCAAACTCTTAAAAAACCCGAAAATATGCGATAACTATCTCGTTGTTGAAACTAAAATGTATTTTTTAGCCGAACCCATGGAGTCTGGAACTTATTTAGATGACCATATTTTATTATATTGTGTTTATCGACATGAATCCCACATGGTAGTTATAGTTAATTCTACCATGGTGGGTGACGCTTTGGAGTGTTTTCGAACTGCTTTCCCACTAGAAATGTAGATTGAGATTTGTCAAGTTAACAAATTAATCTCAGGTAAATAATGAAATTATTGCGTTTCAATCATCCGAGCTGTCACAGTTTCTACATGTTTGGCCAATACAAAAAGAGCACATCGTTGTACAATATAGTCTAGATTTGTGAGATCCCCCCCCCCCTTTGAACAAGCCACTCTGCACTCGCAACTCACTCTTTTTAGAACTCTTTCTGGGGCGACTGCTCTTTCAGTTTGCGTTGGTTACAAACGACCATGATATAAAATCCGTTCCCAGACTGTAGATTCCACACCCTCCTGTACAGCAAAATATGCTCTGTATCATAATGGAGTTTAAACACGAGGCATTCATCCAATGCTGTTTTAATATGGGCTGACCGTCTTCGACGCTGGCACAAAAATTAAACAGAATTGGATTAATGCCCCGTGTTGGCTGGGGCAGTAGGTGACGTTGAAGGGAGGCTTTCTAGCAAAAATCAATTACAAGATAAGGACTTGCGCCTCACACGTTTCATGTACATGACATCTTTGATAATCGTCCTGTAACAATGCTCTTTTAAATACTTACTTTTGTCCTTGATCTGCGAATGTCAATATGTTTAATATCACGAAATATATCATTTAAATATCAAGATATTACATTTTGAATATTAGGATATATATATTTCGTAATGAAGTTATGGCATTGTATGGTGTTGTAATGAGATGATTTTACATCAGAATATCGGAATATGACATTAAATTAATTGATGTCACAGTTTATTGTCAGGATATGATCACTTTATGTCACGATAATATGAGGACAAGAAACATTAACGTCATGATATGGTTTTGTAATGTCCAAATATTGCTCTTTATTATAGTAAAATGACGTTATGATGTCTGGATACAGCTTTATAAATGCAGGATATGGTGGTTAAGCATCACGGTATGGTATTAAAGTGACAGGATCTTTTAGTGTATTGTCACGATATTAAATATCATGATATAGCATATTAACATCACAATATGACATTTTAGTGTAAGAGAAAATAAAAGTAAAAGAGGGCAAGGCCACATGCTGTTCAAAGAGCATGTGTCTTAACGCTATCTAATTACTTTCCATTTTATTTCCCGAAGTGCTTTTGTTGTTGGCAGTTTTGGAGTACCGGTATTTGAGCAATGTAGAGGCCTTTACTTACTGAATTATATTGCGATATATATGTTGAACTGACATGTGCCAGCCTGATATTGGAATGTTCTATGTCGATTCTGTATTACCATATGGTAACGTGCGTCTGTCAATATAATGTTATTGAAATGTTATACCTTGACATGACAATATAATATCATGACATTAAAATGCCATATCCAGATTTCAAAGTGACCAAGCCTGACATTCTGTGGTCACATTAAAATATTGTAGTGTCATATTCAGTCCTTATAATGTCACATTAGAATGCCGCCAAGCCCGCCATATCTTGATTTGATAATGTCATATCATATCATAAAAAATTGAATATCTTGACATTCAAATCTTATTGTGTGATATAAAAGGACAAAATTTGGACATTATAATATCATGACGTTAAAGTGTCATATTCTGATAAATTACTATCCAATATCCTGGCATAAATATGCCAGATCCTGACTTCGAACTGTTTATTATACAATATTCGATATTAAATAGCATGTTTGTCATTATAATGACACAACATCACATTACAATGCTATATTGTGACCTCAATGTGTCATTTCATCAATGTATAAAGTCACATCATAATATTCAAGTACCATATCCTAATATTCAAATGTCATATCCTGATATTAAAATGTCATAGTGATGTTAAAATGATATATCACGAAATTGTAATGCATTTCGTGATAATATGATGTATATCTTTTCATTTTAATACAGCATCGTGATGTTTAGCCACTATATACTGCCTTTATAAAGCTGTATTGAGCCATCATAACGTGATTTTGCTATATTAAACACCAATGTTTGGACATTATATTACATATCATGATATTAAAGTGTCATATCCTGATATCATATTCATATATCCTGACATAAAACTATCATATCCTGACGTTAAACGTGTTCAACCTGGTGTAATATTGTACTTAGCTCTGTTATTATGTACATTCACAATAATAATCACAACTAATACTTAACCAAAATCGAAAAACATTTTATATAGGCCTACTATATAAAATACCTACATTGGAATTAGTCGCTGTGTTTGAGACTGGAATTTCTTACGCTATCTCAAGCTTCAAATGAATGAAAAATACCCTTATATTTAAAGATGAGAGATGTTAGAATTTTTATTCAATGATTTCTGACATATGATATTTTGTAAATTTGCTCAATCTATATCTATATTCCCATATGAAAAAGCAGTTGGACATCGCTTAATCGTGGCATCTGCGCTAAAAGAGCTAACCAATATGGCAGCCATGTTGGATTTTGTGTTGATAAGCACATTCTATTTAAAAAAATGGTGATGGAAATATATTCTAGATTCCATGGCCCTGAAAAAAAAGTTTCAACAACATGATGATTATGGAATGTACGTGATTTTCTGATGGGGGGGGGGGGACGCTTCACATAAAGGTCGCCATCTTGGATTTGTGGAGATAAGAAAAGGAATGATATCATTTCTGATCCTGTTGATGAGCTTTTTGTGTAGAGGCACCAAAATATTTTTTTTCAACTGCAAAAGTGAGGAATTGTGGTATATTCCTGGTTTTTTTTTGGAAAAATGACGTTATATGGTGTTACATAACATTAAACTACCGGTATGTGGGATTTATGTTGATAAATTCAATATAATAAAATATTGGTGATCTAAATAAAGCTAGACGCCATGGGTTTAGACAAAAAATACATTTTAGGCTCAACAACGAGATAGTTACCTCATATTTTCGTTTTTTTAATTAAGAGATCGCTCAACATACTCAGTATATCAATATGGCGGTATTGGTATTAAAAAAAGTACTGTGTCTTTGTGTCCTCAAACTCTTTGTGTCCTCAAACATAAGTAGAGACACCTAAATATTTTTTCGAACTGCAAAAGTGAGGAATTATGGTATACCCCTGTTTTTTTCGAAAATGGCGTTACATGGTGGCGGCCATCTTGAATTAAAAAAAAATGCACAAGGGGGATTTTTGGGGCATCTTCGGAATTCGTCTGGGGAGATGTCCATGTATCATTCCTGAAAAAATCAGCTTTCTGCAATTTTATTCCAGGTTCAACCCTAATGCTCTTGCAGTACTATATGTATTTTACTACTTACATGTTGGAGTGACTTATAAGCATATATTGTCAACATATTTATATTGTCATTCTGATTTGTCTGTACAAGTCACTATAATAAAAATATACAATACAATACAAATACATTTTATTGACCTTCAGATAGCAAAGTGATTCACATCTCAAAGTAATTGAACAAAAACTCCTGTGTGTTAAGGCTGTTAACCAATTAAGCGCTAAATGCGACTATAGTGTTTTTAATATATTTTATAGGTTGTTTAAATCACAAATGTTTGGAATGAAATATGTGTTTAAAGATCAAAATTTGCCAATACTTTGTCTCAAATATGAGCAAGTATAAACAATGTTCCCCCACTTGAAGTTGTGGGTCGCGGTAGCAAGACACAACTTCAAGTGGTTGACAATTTAGGTAAGATAGCTCAGCAGGAATGGGGTTAAATACCTTTTTTATATTGGTGCCCACCTGAGTCTCATTTCACCTGCTTAACCCTTTCAGCGCGGGGACCGACTTTATACGTCAGAATCTGACGTCTGTAGACGTCAGATTCTGACGTCTACCTTTGGTCTCCATGGTTTACACGAAAGTATTTCAGCGTTGTAAGGGTTAGTCACACTTATATTAACGACGCCGGACGGAAATAATTAAGAGAGTCATCAATAGAGAAAGTAATTAATGGCAAGTTTTATTTCCTTGTAAAACACATTTACATTTGATTAAGGTCAGTGCAGGTAATTGACCTAGAGTCAGCTACTCTTGCCAAGTAAACACAAGACGTTCATCAAACGTTGGTTCAATGTTGGCCCAACGTCGCAGACGGTGGGCCAACATTGAACCAACGTTTGGTGTATGGATAAGTAAGACACATACAGATACTGTATTTTGATATGACAATGGAGCCCGTGCGCGGGCTACATTATGACGTCACGTATGTTTCCTGTAATTCCTTGTATTGTGAGTCACACAGTGAACCAGCACGTGCACAGTGGGGGGGGGGGGGTAAGGCCACCTATCACAATAGGGGGCAGAATACACAGTTATCCAATCAGAACAAATCAAACAATATATCACGTTTGCAGATCAGGAAATGAAATGAATCGGGCTTTAGGCCACCTTTGTGCACATATAGGCTAAACTGGGCCAGGAGAACCTCCTGAGGATGGTGAGATGATTGAGATGACACTGTCCTCCAGACACAGGATTCGAAATTCGAGCCCTGGCGGTCTGAGGCCGAGTACGCTACCTCTCGGTCACGGAGGCTCCCCACAATACTAACTTGCAGATCAGGAAGTGTGATGGATAATTAGTGGAGAAAACAAACTCATTATTTCTACTATACCCAAAGTCACATTAACTTGTAGCGCATGTTTTTCGCCGATTTCTCAGTCAATTCTCATTCATTCCATGAAAATTTGCAAGTCACCCACCGAATAACGTGAAATTTCCATCAAAAAATATCCAATAGATCAAAAGCCCATTTGACTTGTAGTAATTTTCAAAAATATACGGGAATAAGTGATAAATGGGCCTTTTGGCACACCTGCTACGATGCCACTGCAGCCCTAAACTATTACTAAAAGATTTCCGCTTATCTAGTCTATGAACATGTTCACATCTTATGGCCATATTAGAAAGCGAAAATAAAAGTACTGATTTTTGATGATTTTAGCCTGATTGTGTCGCTTTAAATTAAGATTGGTGCCAAAAAGTGACGTTATCAGCATTATTTACTAGGAAATATATATCAACTCTTTCAAGCCTGAGTTTACCGTTGTCATCTCCATCCACTACAAACCGCGAATTGCTGTCGCAATTCTCGACTTGTAGTGGATGAAGATGACTAGAAGTGGGTGATGAATTAACGAAAATTGCCATGTATCGGTAAAACAATTTCATGGAAATTTTCTTTCTAAAACCCCTAGTTTGTGAGAAAATTTTCAGGGATGTGAAATGATGCTTTAATGCATCGTGAGGGCTTAAAGGGTTAAAGGATAAACGTACATAACTTCTAGGAATGACAAGGTTAAACCCTTTCAATTCTGAGGGCGAAGACAATGTGCCTTCATGGCCGAAGAAACTTGCCCTTATTAGCTAACTGTTGCAATGCTACGAAGTGTTTTCAATCTGTTCTTTTTGCTACAGAAAAATAAAATTGAAAAATATAATTTAATAAACGTGTAGCTGTGGAAAAATGGTAAATCATAACAGGTGAAACGTTTTAAAAATATAGTATTTGGAGAGAGAGATAATACGAGAAACGTTGACCCAATTTTGATATAATGTTGGGCCAGCGTCGTAGACGGTGGACCAGCATTAAATCAACATTGGGTCAACGTCTCGTGTTTGCTGGGAATAGATAGAAAACAAATAATCTGTGACAGATCAGTATTAAATTTTTGGAATATCCTTTTTAAATTAAAATAGGCTTTATTAAACTACAGCTAGATATGTACCAGTGTACGTATGTTATCAATTCTAGCACCAAATTGAATAATGAATGTAACGTGACCAGACAATCAGAAAGATGAGTTATTTGCTGTGCCCTGGGTCGTTACACCCAACACATACCAGACGTTGATTGAATGTTGTTTCAATGCTGGCCCAATGTCTGCGACGCTGGCCCAAGATTAGAACAATATTGGATCAACGCGTCGCGTTTGCGACTATTGTGATCTGGTGGTTTACATAATGTGCATTGCCAATTAGCATTCATGTATTATTTCTACAGCCTAATTAGCATATCGTATGCACATCGACTGCTATTATTATGTTAGTAGCTGATTATTAGGACAAATCTTATTATGCACAACATAGGGGCCTATAGGCCTAATGCCTGCCTGCCTGCCTGCCTGCCTTTCTAAAACTATCATTACCTTTTTTGACATTTGGAAAGCATTTGCTAAAGAGGCCTACAGCATATCATCAAATCTCTGCTACAAATTTTCCGGGAGAGCATGATGCTAGACCCATCTAGAGCATAGTGGAGGCGACCAACGCTCACCTCCCACCCTCCCCCAACCCACGTCAGTCAAATAAGAATACTAAGTGAGACTAATCTTAAATAATTGATTTCAGTTTCTTTATTCCAATTCCATATTTCACCTGTGTCTATAGCTGTGTTGCATTTCTTTATGTGTCAAGTCTTACGCGATATAATAATTTTAAAATGTTTTATGCATAATTTAGTTATTATTGCGTGGTGTGATTCTCGCTTTGGCACAGACCATCATGTTTTGTCTAGCTGTGTTTTTGTGTCAAGTATTACGCAATATAATAAAAATGTTTCAAGTGCTAAGAACGCTAAGCTCGTTTCTAAAGCTGTGAGTGGAAATTAAATAACTTGGCGGGTAAAGGGTTAACCTTAGAAGCGCTGAATTAATTTGTAAAAACATCTCGACCAAAGGCTTTTTTTCAATTTGAAACCATCATAAACGTCTTGTTTAGCTCTTTCTGATTCATTTGAATAACTATGGTATGGGTATATGGCCAATAGAAATATATTTACTCTTACAGCGTGCGGATCGACTTTAGTCGTCAGAATCTGACGTCCACAAACCATGATAACACGTCGGCCCTGTGAGGGTTGAAAGAGTCGCCCACAATGAAATATTAATTATGCTTGAGAAAATGTCAAATACTTTTATAAATCTCATATCACAATAAATACCATTGAAACATGAAGTAAATTGGTAATAATTTCACCATAAAACAATAAATTAAATTCAGTGTTTATTTCGAAATTGGGACAGGGTGTCTTTTGAGCCATGAGGCAAATTGCGACAGAGTCCGGTTTTGACAATGCCGGAGGCACACCCCTACCTACTACTAAGGCGAGTACTCCCTCCCCCCCCCCCCCGGGAAATTGAACAGCTATGTGTTATCTTCACCCACTTGAAGTTGTGAATCGCGGTAGCGAGACACAACTTCAAGTTGGTGAAGATTGAAACTAAATACCTTAGCGTGCAAAGGGTTAAAATAATCGCTTACAATGAGATATTAATTATGCTCAAGAAAATGTCAAATAAGTTTATAAATCTCCTATCACAATGCATAGCGTTAATGATCAACAACACACAAATAAACCTCATAAAGGTTAGAATGTGGTTTAATTCCTGATTAGCAGGTTTCACAATAAGCGACAATGCCATATCCTTCTGTGACTATCGTCATCACACGACTATTTAACCCTTGTGATGCTAGGGCCGTACATGTATACACGTCTCAAGCATTTTTTACCATTTGATCACTAAGTGCGTCAACAGTATTTTTAAATCCGTTTTAAAGGCAGACTATTTGACGTCCCTCCATAAACCCATTCAACTAATTCCGGAATTTTATAACCTGATTACATGTCAAATTGGGCGGGGGCCCTAGGGTAGTGGTTAGCACCGCTGCCTTTCACGCCAGAGTTCGGGGTTCGGTTCCCGGTCTCGGCGGTTTGAAAGAAACAAAAATGTTTCTTCCCCATCCACGTGTGAAAGTCAGTATTGTGGGGAGCCTCCGTGACCGAGAGGTAGCGTGCTCGGCCTCAGACCGCCAGGGCTCGAATTTCGAATCCTGTGTCTGGAGAACAGTGTCATCTCAATCATCTCACCATCCTCAGGAGGTTCTCCTGGCCCAGTTTAGCCTATATGTGCACAAAGGTGGCCTAAAGCCCGATTCATTTCATTTTTTACATGTCAAATTATCCAACTTTTGAAATATTCAGTATAATTTTTGCGAAATATTCAACGATGTTGGGACACGACATGACAATTACCTCTGCTATATTTCAAGTAAATCGGCTCATAATTGACCGCAAAATCGATGAAAAATATCTGCAACAGTTTTATGAAAATAATTGTGGCCCAGGGTAGGCCTATAACTATGGCGCCTAAATCAGTGGAGAATTAAGCTCAAGGAAGCATCAAATATTATCAAGGGAGCACAAAACGATATAAAATCACCAGCAATCAGGTTGTTCAGAGCCGAAGCTTTGAGTCGGCTACTGACCGCCATATCTGACAGGTATGGTGAAAATGTTAAATAAAAAAACTAAGAAAGTGATCCGACTTGGGAGATGCCTATTTTTCATTAATACAAATATTTTTCGCCAATTAACCATTTTTCACCGCCAAATTATTCAATTTGAATTTTCACCCACTTGAAGTTCTGTCTCGCTGACGCGATCCACAACTTCAAGTGAGTGAAAATTATTCAGATTTGACAAAATGGAGGTCAACTTTTTTCAAATCTTGCTGATTGATGTCCCTTTTTATTTTTAACGTGTTTAAAAGTTCGTACTTAATGTGATAATAAAAAGTGATAACACAAATATATTCGGCACCGGCGGTCAAAGTGTTAAAGCTTCAAACGAGGAAAAAAATAAACAAACAATTCAGCAGCACAAGGGTTAATCTATAGATCGCTGAAATATATTTAGAGACCAAAGGGTTATGTTCAATTTGAAATCATCATAAATGTCTTAGTCAGCTCTTTCCAATTCATTTGAATACCTATGTTATGGGCTTACGGTCATTATGATTAGTTTAATTCTTTTAAAGCGGGGATCGACATTAGATGTCAGAATTTCTTTTTTTGTAATATTTAATACTCGCAAGGTAAAAATAAACATCCTTCATCCCCACATGTAAATGGTGTAGTTGTTCTAGAGCTGAAGCGAGAGAGATTATTTGTGACTCGCCATGCGAAAAGGTAGGCCTACATCCCGGCGGCTTTGTTAGAATCATTTGAAATTGTATTTTAATGATTAAAACTCGTGGTTCCAGGAGAGCTCATTGGTAGCATGGTTGACTCAATGCCCTTTTGAGTCAATATGCAGTGACCCAAACTGTTCAAATTCGTGGGATAATTTACAACCGAAAAGTAGGCCCCTATAATCGATTTGCGCCGCATCAATATATGCCGCATCAATATATATATCAAAATAATTAAATACAATTACCAATACGTCAAAATTGACAAACAGCCAATAAAACGTTTCAAAACCATAACTAAAAAAAAAGATATCAGCAAGCGAATAGTAATACAGATTTTCGAAAATTTGTTCAGCGAATAAAAGAGGAAAGACACAAAGAAGGATTGCAAACAATCTCATTAAATGTTTAGTATTTGTTATGTATCATTAATGTGAAGTCAAGGTCATGGCCAGGTGTGTAAGAAGTTCTGTCTTTGTTATATGGTATCTTATGGAATATATGAATAATCAGGATATTGCATAAATAATGAATACACTCAGTGAAAGGGACACATGAGACTCACAGCCAAATACGACACCTTCAACCAATGTTGTTTTAATGTTGGGCCAGCGTCGGAGACGGTGGGCCAACAATAAAACAACATTGGATCATCATCTCGTGTTTGATGGGTTGCTGATATCCAGCAGTAAGTCGGCCATTTTGAATAATGTAATGTGTTTTGACGTGATATTTTAGCAGAAGCCGCATTACCACTCTGGTCTTTAAGTTTCAGAGAAACAAAATATGTTTTTTCTAATATTTTTTCCCTGCTCACTCGTAATGATTGTAATAATATTGTAGAGAGCTTCCGTGACCGAGAGGTAGCGGCTCGACATCAAACCGCCAGGGTTCGAATTTGCACAAAGATGGTCTAGAACCTCATTCATTTCATTCCATTTTCAAAGCCATGTTTCATCTCTGGGAAGGCTCTTTCCCACTTTGTGACATTACGACATTTGTACACCAATTCTCCAAAACTTGTATAATAGTAGTAGTATTGCATTCATTTATTCATAAAGCTGGTTGTAAAAAGATGATAAATTATGACGTCATAGTTTGAACCTATTTCATTCATTTATAAAGGTGAGTAGATCTATAGTAACAGTGCACAACAGTTGTGAGACTATGACGTCATAAAGTAGTCTTCTATTTAGGTAGGTCAAATGTACTTAAGCAGTCTTTATACGTCACAATCTGACGTCTATATACGCCAGATTTTGATGAATAAAGATGGTCCCAGCAATGGAAGACATACAATATTTGTAATTGCCTTAGACCCACAACATTGGTATTGAAGTGAAGCGGAAAGAGCTAACTAAGAAATGTATTTATTTATTTTTTATTATTATTATTTTTTTTTTTATTATTTATTATTTTTTATAATTTTTTATAATTTGTATTTATTTATTTATTTGTTTATTTATTTAAACGTATTTATACAGGGTAAAAACATAGCCATTGGCTATTTTGTATATGTGCCCTGTTTATTGATGATTTTCCTCTGGTTTCCATGGTTTATACAGAATATTTCAGAGTTGTCAGGGTTAAAACGTTTTGTTAAATTCTG
Source organism: Flabesymbios commensalis (assembly GCA_964017125.1). Taxonomy (NCBI): domain Eukaryota; kingdom Metazoa; phylum Annelida; class Polychaeta; order Terebellida; family Flabelligeridae; genus Flabesymbios; species Flabesymbios commensalis. The sequence continues at coordinate 60,518,333 of OZ024918.1, forward strand.
TAAGCATAGTCTGGGTTTTGATTCACCACGGGACTGGCATTAATTAGGCCACTGTGTTTTATTTCTCTGTTTTAAATCGGGAAAAATCCAAATCTAATGAGGAAGGGCGGTAAAAAAAACATTTAAAAAACAAAAAAAAATTAATCAATTTTGGGAAAAGTTAATGAGGGCGTCCAAATAAAAAAACATTTGACAAATTTCTAGAAAAGTTAACGAGGGCGACGAAATAAAAAAAAATAACCTATTTAAAAAAAAAGTTAATGACGAAAAAAACAAGGAAAATAAAAACATAGCTGAGAATTTTTTTTATTTTTATTTTCTGAAATAAACTTGTTTTTTCGAAATGTTGGACAGAAAAAACCACATATTTTTTTGGTAATGCGCGGCCTAAATCTACTGCGCGCGCTCATCTGATTCAAAGAAAAAAAACATAGTGGCCTTAAACGTCAGAATCGGACGTCTATTGACGTCAGATTCTGAAGTCGGTCACCGCACTGTAAGAATTAAAAAATATAATGGTCGTAGACCCATAACATCCAAAACATATGTATTCAAAGAAGCGAAAATAGCTAACTAAGACATTTGTGATGATTTCAAATTGAAGAAACTATTTTGGTTTTCATGTTTTATACGAAAATCTTATAGTTCAGCGTAGTATGGGGTAAAGGTCATTGACTTGGAGGAAAGTTTGTGTCGAGCTGTCAGTTGTTTCAGGCCCGTCTTTCGAACAGACAGTGAAACCTAAACCTCCGTGAATTAGCATAACCTCATTAGCATACTGTTTCCCGAATGTCGCTTAAAAAAGCTAGTCACGTATAATTAGGACGTATAAGATCGGCGTAGGTCGGCAAGGTTCGGGACTGGAGTGGCGATGCTGGGGGGAGAGGCTCCCTCAGGGATTCACTCCCACAGGGATTTATCCAATCTCCCTGGAGACCCACGCACAGGGGACATCTGGTGGCAGATTGACGCACTACATCACACCAACACGAAGCATAATAACCATTCAAGTTCTGAATTGTCCTGTGACCTATATAAAAATAGTTTATCTATTTATATTTACATGGGTATTGTATTATATAGGTTTAATTGACGGTTCACATGTCATATCGAGCCCTTAACCCTTTCACCGCCAAATTATATAATTTGAATTTTCACCCACTTGAAGTTGTGTCTCGCTGGGGTAGTGGTTAGCACCGCTGCCTTTCACGCCAGAGTCCGGGGTTCGGTTCCCGGTCTCGGCGGTTTGAAAGAAACAAAAATTGTTTCTTCCCCATCCACGTGTGAAAGTTAGTATTGTGGGGAGCCCCCGTGACCGAGAGGTAGCGTGCTCGGCCTCAGACCGCCAGGGCTCGAATTTCGAATCCTGTGTCTGGAGGACAGTGTCATCTCAATCATCTCACCATCCTCAGGAGGTTCTCCTGGCCCAGTTTAGCCTATATGTGCACAAAGGTGGCCTAAAGCCCGATTCATTTCATTTTGTCTCGCTGACGCGATCCACAAGTGAGTGAAAATTATTCAGATTTGACAAAATCGAGGTCAACTGTTTTCAAATATTGCTGATTGATGTTGCATTTTCTCTTTAACATGTTTAAAAGGTGGTACTTATTGTGCTAATAAAAAATAAAAAACCGAATATTTTCGGCACCGGCGGTTAAAGGGTTTAGGCGCTGACATATTTTTGTATAAACCATGGGGACCAAAGGATTTTTTCAATTTTAAATCATCATATATGACTTAGTTAACTATTTCTAATTTATTTTAATACCTACATGTATGTTATGGGTCTATTGCTATTATAAATATTTCCATTCTTATGCCTACAATGCGGGGATCGACTTTAGACGTCAGAATCTGACGTCTACAGTCACTGACCCAATGTTGTTTTAATGTTGGCCAACCGTCTTCGACCAGCATAGGGTCAACGTACCCAGCAAACAAGAGCCATTGACTCGATGTTGGTCGAAGACGGTTGGCCAACATTAAAACAACATCTTTCACAGCCTATTGTCATAAAAGTAATCTCAGTCGTCTTTCACGGAATAAACAAGTATGGGCCAAAGTCACCAAAGTCATTCTTCTTGGAATATTATAATTATGTTTTTATCACATGACGTATTTGGGATATTATATCTGGGTATTTTACTCTTATAGTCTATTTTACTTATAATGGCCGTAGAGCCATCCCAGAAAACACGAGAAATCCATCCACTGTTGGACCAATGTTTGACCACTGTCTACAACGCTGGCCCAACATTGGCCAAAAATTGGGTCTATGTCTCGTGTTTGCTGGTTACCGAGAAGGGTAGTCTATTAGTAGCTAAGCTCCCATAATGGAACAATTTTGCATTTTATGATTAAAGCATGCCACTTCTACCAGTAATAACACATATCCTGAAGTTTATTTTAAGATTTGGAGGTTAGATAGATTTGATCCTTTGATGACCTCTAAATCTAGAGGTCAAAATATTTACTGGCGAAGTCATTTCAAGGTTAAAATAGCAAAACATAGTGAAAATATCAATTTCAACAAGGTTAGTGGTGCAGTCATCTATTATGAAGACTGATTTTGAGACATGCTTGACCAATGTTGGACCAATGTTGGTTCACCGTCTACGACGCTGGCCCAACAGTGGTCAAATATTGGCTCGATGTCTTGTGTTTGCTTGGAGAAAGGTCATTGTGCATTGTCATTGAATGTAGTACATTGATGATGTGATGTTATTCCCCGATTCTGTGAAACGCAGTCACGTCACGGGAAAGCCTATTAAATGGCTACTCAGTGAAAACAATGGTAGATAAATCCCCCCTCCCCATACTTCATTGCATTGGATTGCTAGGTGAAAACATTGCAGGTCAATGCTATTGAGTTTCGCAGAATCACAATCAATCAATAAAACGTCTATTGCGCCTAAATCCTCAGCAGACCGAGCTCAGAGGCACACACATTTTCAGCATGATTATGTGGTATGATACAATCATCAATACTTCTCCCAGGCGGTCACCTAGCCTATACTGACATTGTCACTCAGATAGAATCGGTGGCCCCAAGTATGGTATTCTACCCCCAAATTTAAATAACAACTGAATGATGGTCGTGATTGGCTGATATCGTCATGTGACAGGCTAAGCCACTCTTCGATTGGTCGGGGGTAGAATACTAAAATTGGACCGAGTCGGTTGACCCATTTCTATGAAACGCTGTGGCGTCACCGGAAACCGTTTTGAAGGGGAACTCGGTGAAAACAAAGTTATATAACACCCCCTCCCCCTTACTTCATTGTATTAGCTAGTTCGGTGACAACAAATGAGGTCAAGGCAGAATACAAGGTTGATTTATCCTTTTCAGCGCGGGGATCGACTTTAGACGTCAGAATGTGAATCTATAGATTGTAATGTGTCTGGAGAGCAGTGTCATCTCATTCATCTCACCATCCTCAGGAGGTTCTTCTGCCCAGTTTATCCTATATGTGCGAAAAATTGGCCTAAAACTCAATTCATGCATTTCGAATTAGGTATCTGTCTCCTACCCAAAAAAAGCGGGAAATAACTATTAATCCCTGCCCAATGTGCGAACAACATTGGTTGTTATTGACTGAGGGTCTCGTATAATGAAATACCTGAGGTGAAGATTTACGTTAATTTTAAACCATTTCACACCCAGCGCACCGAGCATTTTACCCTTAAAGCGCTGAAATATTGATATACAAACCATGAAGACCAAGGGGTTTGTTTCCATTTGTAATCACTATAAATGTCTTAGTTTGCTCTTTCCGTTTAATGTCAATACCTCTATTATGGTTCTACGGCCATTAGATATATTTTTACTCTTACAGTGCGGGGATCGACATTAGACGTCAGAATCCGACGCCTACAGACGTCAGACTCTGACGACTACAGTTGATCCCTGCGCTGTAATGGTTAAGCCTATCAGCTCACTCGATTCAAAAACCAATAATCCTCAAGGAGATGTCTTCATCTGGCAGAATCTATTTTTTTGTCAGCTAATGATCTTATTCTGAGCTGCCCACACGGCCAGGCTACCGAGGTGGTTCATTTTGTTTGAATGCAGATTAAAGCACTACTTTATAATATCATATTGGTATTTTTGTAACGTCATAATACCGGAGTACCGATATATCTCGGTATAAAATTAACCATTTCAGGTCTGACAAAAACGAAATGAATCAGGCTTTAGGTTACTTTTGTGCACATACAGGCTAAATTGGTCCAAGGTCCGAGGCCGAGCAGCATAGCCTACATCTAAGTCACGAAGGCTCCCCACAGTACTGAGTTTTATGAGTGGATGGGGCAGAAACATATTTGTTTCTTTCAAACCGACGAGACCGGGAAACGAACCCCGAACACTAGCGTGAAAGGCACTACCCTAGGGACTCCGCCCTTCAGGACTGACATAATCATCACTATTGTGTAATGAACCAAGTTAAGAAACACAATAGGACACATATTATAAATAAAATTATGACGTCTAACAACCACAGCATAAATTTATGATAATATTAATGGAGTGTTACTTTGTGAATTCGGTCAGGGTAATTGTGTAGACCCTTTAACAATTTACCACTTAATAATATAATATAATATGTTCAAAAATAATATCGCCAATACACTCTTTCCAATGACAACGCGCCGCACAGTGAGCAACGCTGAGCTGTTTTAATCAGACAACTGTTCACGCGCAAACTCGTACAAACAGTCTATATGGCCTACTGCTCCAGGAGGTCAGGGTGGAGAGGCAGTTATCCCCAGAAGGCTCGGGTCCAAAGGATTAATTAAACACACGTTTCATAATAACTGTTATTAAACCTGTGATTAATAAAACCGATTAAACGCGCCTGTGATTAATAAGACCTATACCCAAAGTCACAATAAATCTGGTCAACTAGGATCGCATGTTTTTCGCTGATTTTCATGAAATTGTTCAAAAGAATGCCAACAGCCCTGAAAATTTCGCAAAATTATATAGTGTATTTCAAAAGTTAGACCATTTGACATGTAGTAAGTTGAAATTATGACGTCCCTCTGTAATCCCAATGAACCAATTGTAGAATTGTATTACATATCAAATGGTCTAACGTTTGAAAAAAAAATAATATAATTTTTACCGCTGTTAGGATTTGACTAGAAAATAACCTTTGCAAAAATTTTATGGAAATCGGTTCAGAATGAATGAAAAATGGGATTTTAGGCCACTGTGCGCATATATGCTAAAACTGCTAAAACTGCTCCTGAGAATAATGAGATGAATGAGATGACACTGTCCTCCAGACACAGAATTCAAAATTCGAACTCTGGCGGTCTGAGGCCGAGCACGCTTCCTCTCGGTCACGCAGGCTCCCCACAATCGGTTCAGAATTGACGGAGACATCGACGAAAATCATGCTATCCTGGTTTAATGTGACTTTGGGTATATTAACCTTTACTGCCGACCTGCCTACCTGGTGTAGAAGAAGGCAGTCAATTGAGAAGAGAAGTGCCGACCTGCCTACCAGGTGTGGAACAAGGCAGTCAATTTAGAAGAGAAGTGCCGGCCTGACGACCTGCCTACCAGGTGTGGAAGAAGGCAGTCAATTGAGAAGAGAAGTGCCGGCCTGCCGACCTGCCTACCAGATGTAGAAGAAGGCAGTCAACTGAGAAGAGAAGTGCCGGCCTGCCGACTTGCCTACCAGGTGTAGAAGAAGGCAGTCAATTTAGAAGAGAAGTGCCGGCCTGCCGACCTGCCTACCTGGTGTGGAAGAAAGCAGTCAATTGAGAAGAGAAGTGCCGGCCTGCCTACCAGATGTAGAAGGAGGCAGTAATATGAGAAGAGAAGTGCCGACCTGCCTACCAGGTTTAGAAGAAGGCAGTCAATTGAGAAGAGAAGTGCCGGCCTGCCGACCTGCCTACCAGGTGTAGAAGAAGGCAGTCAATTGAGAAGAGAAGTGCCGGCCTGCCGACTTGCCTACCAGGTGTAGAAGAAGGCAGTCAATTGAGAAGAGAAGTGCCGGCCTGCCGACTCGCCTACCAGGTGTAGAAGAAGGCAGTCAATTTAGAAGAGAATTGCCGGCCTGCCGACCTGCCTACCAGGTGTGGAAGAAGGCAGTCAATTGAGAAGAGAAGTGCCGGCCTGCCGACCTGCCTACCAGATGTAGAAGAAGGCAGTCAATTGAGAAGAGAAGTGCCGGCCTGCCGACTTGCCTACCAGGTGTAGAAGAAGGCAGTCAATTTAGAAGAGAAGTGCCAGCCTGCCGACTTGCCTACCAGGTGTAGAAGAAGGCTGTCAATTTAGAAGAGAAGTGCCGGCCTGCCGACCTGCCTACCAGGTGCAGAAGAAGGCAGTCAATTGAGAAGAGAAGTGCCGGCCTGCCGACCTGCCTACCAGGTGTAGAAGAAGGCTGTCAATTGAGAAGAGAAGTGTCGGCCTGACGACCTGCCTACCTGGTGTGGAAGAAAGCAGTCAATTGAGAAGAGAAGTGCCGGCCTGCCTACCAGATGTAGAAGGAGGCAGTAATATGAGAAGAGAAGTGCCGACCTGCTTACCAGGTTTAGAAGAAGGCAGTCAATTGAGAAGAGAAGTGCCGGCCTGCC
>OZ024918.1:60525120-60567620 GCA_964017125.1 Flabesymbios commensalis
GCACTTCTATCCTGCCTGCCTTCTTCTACATCCGGTAGGCAGGTCGGCAAATTGGTAGTTCTCATCCGACTACGTCCTTTTAGATCTGGTTGGCATGTCGTCAAGCCGGCACTTCTCTTCTGTCAGCCTATTTCTACATATTCAAAACCTGGTGGTATGAGGTTGATCACACTTCCACTCCGTCAAGGAAGCGCCACCTTCAATACTTAAACTAAATTATTTGTCGGGATAGAAAACTAATTTGTGGATGCCACAGCTCCGGCACGAAAAGCACGCTGCGTCAACCACTACATCAGAGCTCCCGCCCAGGTGGACAGGTCTGCACTTCTCATATGACTGCCTATTTCTACATCTGGTAGGCAGGCCGGCAGGTCGGCACTTCTCATCTGTTTGCTTTCCTCTACACTAAGTAGGCAGGTCGGCAGGCCGGCACTTGTCATCTGTCAACCTATTTCCATACTTAGTAGGCAGGTCGGCACTTCCCTTCTTCTACATCTAGTAGGCAGGTCGGCAAGCCGGCACTTGTCATCTGTCAACCTATTTCTACACTTAGTAGGCAGGTCGGCACTTCCCTTCTTCCACACCTGGTAGGCAGGTCGGCAAGCCGGTACTTCCCTTCTTCTACACCTGGTGGGCAGGTCGGCAATCTACATATTCAAAACTTGGTGGTCTGAGGTTGATCACACTATCACTCGGTCACGGAAGCGCCCCCTAAAACACTTAAAATATATTATTTGTCGGGATAGATGCCACAGCTCCGGCACGACAAGCACGCTGCGATAACCACTACATCAGCGCCCTGCCCAGGTGGACAGGCCTGCAGTTTTGCTCTGCCAGCCTTATTCTACACCTGGTAGGCAGGCCGGCAGGTCGGCACTTCTCTTCTCATCTGCCAGCCTTCTTCTACATCTGGTAGTAGACTAGGCAGAATCTGAAGAAATGTGCTTATAAAAAGTCATGGAGGCATTTTGTGTTTACGGCTGGCAAACATGTTTTCTAGATGTATTAATATGTCCTAAATCCGAATATGGTGTTTGCCAGGCAGGATTTTTAACGATTATTTCTGTAATGGTAAATTCCAAAATGGCCGCCACCAAAATAACTAAAATCTAATAATTGTCATATCTTTGGAACCAACCATGATAAAAACACAAATAAAACATGTAATAATACATTGTTGGACACAAGGAATCCATTGATAACATTACTTATTTGATAAAATGTAATCAAATTAACATAGGAACCATATGTGCACTACATTGGCTCGTTTTTAATAAATAAGGTAATATAAAAAAGAGAACATTTCAAATAATTATATATATATTTGATAAAAGACACACCAATAACATCCATAAGTTTAAAACACTTCAATTTTATAACAAAATTAATAGCCTGATTCAATAACTCAAATATAAAGTAACACAATTACTGATTTAAATCCTACTGTATACATCCGTGAAAATTTTCTCACAAACTAGGGGTTTTAGAAAGAAAATTTCCATGAAACTGTTTTACGGATACATGGCAATTTTCGTTAATTCATCACCCACTTCTAGTCATCTTCATCCACTACAAGTCGAGAATTGCGACAGCAATTCGCGGTTTGTAGTGGATGAAGATGACAACGGTAAATTCAGACTTTAAAGAGTTAATACATATTTCCTAGTAAATAATGCTGATAACGTCACTTTTTGGCACCTATCGTAATTTAAAGCGACACAATCAGGCTAAAATCAGCAAAAATCAGTATTTTTATTTTCGCTTTCTAATATGGCCGTAAGATGTGAACATGTTCATAGACTAGATAAACGGAAATCTGTTAATAGTTTAGGGCTGCAGTGGCATCGTAGCAAGTGTGCCAAAAAGCCCATTTACCACTTATTCCCGTATTTTTTAAAAAATAATACATGTCAAATGGGCTTTTGATCTAATAAATATTTTTTGATGAAAATTTCACGTTATTCGGCGGGTGACTTGCAAATTTTCATGAAAATCAGTTGAGAATTGACTGAGAAATCGACGAAAAACATGCGCTACAAGTTATTATGACTTTGGGTACAGTAGAAATAATGAGTCTGTTTTCCCCACTAATTATCCATCACATTTCCTGATCTGTATCCTGATATATTGTTTGATTTGTTCTGATTGGATAACTGTGTATTCTGCCCCCTGTTGTTATGGGTGGTCTTAACCCCCCCCCCCCTTCCCCCACTGTGCACGTGCTGGTTCACTGTGTGACTCACAATACAAGGAATTACAGGAAACATACGTGACGTCATAATGTAGCCCGCGCACGCGCTCCATTGTCATATCAAAATACAGTATCTGTATGTGTCTTACTTTACCATTCACCTAACGTTGGTCAATGTTGGCCCACCGTCTGCGACGTTGGCCCAACATTGAACCAACGTTTGATGAACGTCTTGTGTTTATTGAGCAAGAGTAGCTGACTCTTGGTCAATTACCTGCACTGACCTTATATCAAATGTAAATGTGTTTTACTTGCCATTAATTACTTCCTCTATTGATGACTTTCCTAATTATTTTCGTCCGGCGTCGTGAATATAGGTGACCCGATCTGGCAAAATGAGACGGAAGTCGCATTTTGGGGTATTGGAGTTATTAACAGATCCTCAATCGCCACAAAATTACCTTTAAAATGAGGTGTCACACAAGCCTGTAGATTAAATAGCTCCAAAGATGTAACTTTGGCAAAATCGAAAGATATCAATTTAAAAATTGTGTTATTTTGAGAAAACGGAGTTCAAAGATGGAGAAAGTTTTTGTTGTATTTTCCCTCCACTTATTCAATTTCTGGTATGAGAATGGCACCGGGATAATCGACATATTTGGACAAATGGCCAGTACTTCTATTAAACATGTTCAATTAGCGGATGGATGTAATCCCAAGTACACACTGCGTCACGCCTAAGGGAAGGGTTTTATAAGGGTATTACCCCCAAGGTCATGTCAAGGTCATCTAAAGGTCACAGCGAGGTCAAATCAGTCAAAAAAGCTGAAAATAGTTAGTTTTTGTTGTTTTTGTTCTAATTTTGTTTATTAGAGATGTCTATGATGGTTGAAACCCACTTAGGCCCGAACATAGATGTACACCAAACACATTTCAAGAGGTTACAGAAGTAATATAGGGATTAGAGGGTAATATCCGCGAAAATGACCCTTATATCACCCCCAACTGATATCACAGGAATGGATCAGATAACACATACTACAATGTTTGGACCAATAACTAGCGCTTCCTGTTTATGTGATGAAGCCCAACACAAGTAAGCATGGTCACATGGGCTGGGGTGAGGCTTTATATGAGTGTCACCCCAAGGTCATGTCAAAGTCATCTCAAGGTCACAACAATCAAATCAGCCAAAAAAGGTAAAATTGTACTCCAATTGTGTTCGTTTAGGATGTCTATCATGACCGAAACCCACTTCTGACCCAACACGAGGTACACCAAACACATCTCAATCTATCTTTTCGATTAATTTGAAAATAAGCCCCTTTTTACCCCTTATCCCCCCACCCCACCCCAGGGGGTAAATGTGGATTTTAGCCAACAGTTTATCAGATAAAGTTTGTTCTTCTCATCAATACCTACAAAATGAGCTGGGACACGACTCCACCCGATCAATTTTACTCCTTCTTACCCCTTATCCCCCACCCCCCGGAGGAGTAAATATGGATTTTAGCTATTTGTTCATTGGTGAAGTATTTTAGTCTCATTAATACCTACAAAATAAGTTGCTGCACGACTATATTCCAATAATTTGAAAATATACCCTATTTTTCGTGATTTTACCCCTTTTTACCCCTTATTCCCCCCACTGGAGGGGTAAATATAAATTTTAGCCCATAGTTTCTCAGATAAAGTTTGTTATACTCGTCAATACCTACAAAATGAGCTGCTACACATCGATTTAGTTGAAAAAATCATATAGTAGGGGGAAGGGTGGGGTTCAGGGGGTCAGAAATTGACCTCAATGACCCCGAAAAAATTAAACCCACTTTTCTTTTTATTTTTAGCACCCTCAAGATACATAATCAGAAAATTAAAATCAATTTATACACTAACATCCAGCAACTGGGGCACATATAGACATACACTATATAGTGGCCTATTACTACGCTCATAACGCTAGTGCTGGCGTCATAGTGCTGTAAATTTGTTCATTTTTTGCAAATTGTAGTGTGTTTAAAACATCAATTTTATATAATTAATATTCATTTCTATACCTTACAATTTTAGGAGCCGAAAGTTAACATTTTAATCTCATACTTTATCTCAAAATCTGAAATTGGTCAGATTATGACCATTTTGCCTTTTGGAGACCCTAGCTCAATAGTCAAAACGCGACTTCCGTCTTATTTTGCCAGATAGGGTCACATATTAGGTGTGACTAACCCTCACAGCGCTGAAATATTTTCGTATAAACCATGGAGACCAAAGGTATTTTTTAATTTGAAACCATCATCTTAGCAGGCATTATACATATTTTACTTCTTTCAGCGCGGGAACCGTCTTTATACGTCAGAATCTGACGACTTATAAAGTTGAAAACACACCATTGAAACATGTGACAAAGATAAAATGTGACACCAATCAGCAATATTTTAAAACAGTTGACCTCCATTTTGCCAAATCTGAATAATTTTCACTCACTTGAAGTTGTGGATCGCGTCAGCGAGACACAACTATAAGTCGGTAAAAATTCAAATTGAATAATTTGGCGGTTAAAGGGTTAAGTAGGTGAAATGAAACTCAGGTGGGCACCAATATAAAAAAAGTATTTAACCCCATTCCTGCTGAGCTATCTTACCTAAATTTTCAACCACTTGAAGTTGTGCCTCGCTACCGCGACCTACAACTTCAAGTGGAGGAACATTGCTCATACCAAGGAATATATAAGACTGATATATTCCTTGCTCATACTTTCTCATATTTGACCCACAGTATTGTCAAAATTGGATCTTTAAAGTAAACGTCACTTTAAATTTGTCACTTTTGCGTTGCATGCTTTTCGCCAATTACTCACGTCATTTTTATCCGATTGTCATGAAATTTGGCAAGCATTATTTTCTAGTCTTACGGCAACTTCCCTGAAAATATGATGTAGTTTAAAAGTCAGATTATTTGACAGTAATTTTGAATTATGACGCTCCTCTATAAACCCATTAATTTTCTGACATTAATTTTAGACGTCAGATTCTGACGACTAAAAGCGATCCCCGCACTGTGACAGTAAAACTATTGCTAATTATCGTAGACCCATAACATAGGTATTCAAATGAATCAGAAAGAGCTAACAAAGACATTTATGATGATTTGAAATTGAAAAAAACACATTTGATCTCCATGATTTTTACAAAAATAATTCAGAGCTTCAAGGGTTAAGCATAAAACATACCAACGCGAGCGCGATTGCGATCGCGAAAATGATCAAATACACTAGTTTATGATTTAATTTATTTCAATTCAGTTTATTCAGTGTAATAGATACAATATTAATAACAGACTGATGATAAATATCAAATGACATAAATCATATATACATGAGTTACATAATATAAGTAATAATATCACAGGAATATAAAATAGCCAATTTTCATCTGGGAGAGAAGATAAACAGGATCCATTGGAGCCTTTGCTAGTTGTTCTCACCCAACATGTTTCAATTTCCACCAGCCCTTTATAATACGATTATGATAGGCGGCAATTACAACACAAACATTTAACAAACCATGAACAGCAATCACTACTGACGAAACTGGTTATCATTCACGCGTCTGTTTATCTGCTAAACATATTTATTTATTAGGCTTTATATACACAAATATATACAATAATCGTGCACATATGCAATTGTACATAAAATTGTGTACATCAGGATGTCGAATACAGGTGACCAGCACCCTAACTAAGCTCGACATCCAGGATAAAATTTATATACATGGTAATTACATTTAAAATTACACAAAGTAAAATTAAATATAAATATATTATACATATTTTTTGTTTCCCGCGCTAAAACCAGAGATAAAATAACTAACGTTACATATTTAGAATGGCCGTAGACCCATAACATAGGTATCCAAATGAATCAGAAAGAGGTGACATTTATGATGATTTCAAATTAAAAAAACTTTAGTTGCGATGTTTTTTACAAATCGTTTGAATAATATCCACATAATGTGTCGTTACCATATACAATCAAATCATTCAATATATTATCAGCCTTACCACATTTCAATTAACGTACAGTACATAACGTCTGCATACGTCATCTTATCTTCTAACTCTGAAAACATAATTTGACATTCATCACGATAAATCTGATAACTTTATGTTTTCCCCCGTTGCATACAAATTGTCATCAGGATTACGTACATTATTAAAAACTCTTCTAATTCATTCGTCCTAATATTGGGATTTTGAGATTAATTTTGCTCGCCATTTAACAAACACCAAGATAATTTTAAGTCTAATAACAAATATTACTTGTTTTAGACCAGGTGGAATTGCACCACTGTAGACCATGGTCACCATGGTGGGGCATCACCGTCCATGGTCGGCAATGAACAAAAAAACAAATTGTATTGAGTAAGTTACACCATTTTTTTGTGGTTACTTAATAATTATGACACTCTCTATCAACCCAGTAATTTGGATTTGGGATGGTATTACTTCACTTATAATTATAACCCTTACAGTGCGGGGATCAGATTCTGACGACTAAAGTCGATCCCTGCACTGTAAGATTAAAAATAGTTCTAATGGTCGTAGACCCATAACACAGGTATTCAAATAAATTGGAATGAGCTGACTAAAATATTGATGATGATTTTAAGGTGAAAATAACCCTTTGGTTGCGATGTTTTTTTACAAATTAATTTAGCGCTTTGAGGGTAATTTGGATTTTGGATTGTATTATTTCGCTTATAATTCCAGGCTCCGAGCTATGCAATTTAATTTTAACCGCCTCAAGTTGTGTATCGTTATCGCGACCGACATGTTCAAGTATGATTATCCCTTAAAGCTATATATAAACCATGGAGACCAAAGGGGTTTATTCAATTTCAAATCATCATAAATGTCTTAGTTAGCTCTTTCTGGTTCATTTGAATACCTATGTTATGGGTCTACGAGACAACGACCACCAGGAATATGTTTATTCTTACAGTGCGAATATCGACATTAGACGTCAGAATCTGACGTCTATGGAATCTGACGTCAGAATCTGACGTCCACAGACGTCAGATTCTAACGACTAAAGTCGAACCCTTTGTTTGCGATGATTTTACAAATTAATTCAGCGTTACAAGTGTTAACCGCCTGAAGTTGTGACTTGCTATCGCGACCGACATATTCAAGTGTGATTAAGTTACGGAAAATATGCCACAGTTTTGACACATAGTGGAATGTCACGATTAAAGCTAAATGAAATCTATGAGATTATAGAGAAGCGTTATAGCCTCATTAGCAATTTACTACACACTATGTACATGTCAAATAGTCTAACTAAAAACAGCACAATCTTTCTTCTTGACGTTTTTCTGGGCAGTTGCCGTGAGAAAATAATGCTTGCCAAATGTCATGACAATCCGATGATAATTGCCTGCAAAATTTGCGAAAAAAATGCAACGCAAAAGGGACAGATTTAATGTGACCTTTACTTATAGCATAAAGTCCGAGGAGCTCTACATTCTTAGCTGTGGAAAAGGCCTTGGCTTAAAACAAGTAATATTTGTTATTAGACTTAAAATTAACTGGGCGATTGTTAAATGGCGACTTAATCAGATATTTTTTGTTGATTTCACCTTCAATGGCGACTTAAAACACATCCGACCTTAATGAGGATCCCTCATAATCAACAGCTCGGTCCCACCTGACTGATTATAATACAATAGGCTTATCATAATAATTGATCTATACTTGGTCAACAATAACTCTCCATTCCCGGCTTAGAATGTAGTGGTCGGACAAAGAAAATAATGTAGTGGTGTGTTTTAATATAGTTGATATTTCATCAGTAGTCCTATTTGTGTAAAATAAAAGTAGGGTGGGGGGCCTTTGTGCAGTGGCTGAAGCTGTCGGCTTGGAAAGTCGGAGATCGCGGTTTCAAAGACCGCTCTGGCATTCAAGTTTCGAAGAAACAAAATGTTTCTTGCTTGCTCACTCATGAAGATTCAATATTGAGGGCAGCCTGCGTGACCGAGAAGTAGTAAGCTCGGCCTCAGACCGCCAGGTTTCGAGTTTCGAATCATGTCTCTGGAGGGTAGTGTCATCTCATTCATGTCACCATCCTCAGGAGGTTCTCCAGGCCCAGTTTAGCTTATACGTGCTCATGTCATTTCCTGGCCCAGTTTAGCTTGCCGTTATAATCTATTAGTAGGACGTTATAACTGATTAGTGGGCCGTTATAGCGGATAATTAGACTGTTATACCGGATTAGTATGCCGCTATAACGGATTAGTAGGCTGTTAGAACGGATTAGCATGCCGTTATAATCGATTAGTAGGACGTTATAACTGATTAGTGGGCCGTTATAGAATATGGCCGTTACGGAATATGGCATAGTTTCATCAAATAATTGAGGATAAAACGACATAATACTCAAAATATAACAATGCAAAACTAGAAAAATGCAACGTAAATAAGATCCCGCTGAATTATCACATGGTGTATATTAACGCTTAAAGCGCTGAAATAATTTGTAAAAAACATCGCAACCAAAGGGTTTTTTAATTTGAAATCATCATTAATATCTCAGTTAGCTCTTTGCGCTTCATTCGAATACCTATGCTATGGATCTACGGCCTTTAGAAATATGGTGATTCTTACAGTGCGGGGATCGACTTTTGTCGACATAATCTGGCGTCTACAGACGTCAGATTCTGTCGAATAACGTCGATCCCCGCGGTAGACGTCAGATTCTGTCGTATAACGTCGATCCCCGCGGTAGACGTCAGATTCTGTCGAGTAACGTCGATCCCCGCGGTAGACGTCAGATTCTGTCGTATAACGTCGATCCCCGCGGTATATCTATATCTACATTTACCTGTAAGGTTTATTTATGCATATATCTCGGGAACTCATAACCTTATCCTTGATAGCGCAGGGATCGACTTTAGACGTTAAAGCGCTGACTTTATTATGTAAAACATGAAGACCAAGTGGATTATTTCAATTTGAGATCATCATCAATGTCTTAGTTAGCTCTTTCTTATTCATTTGAATACCTATGTTATGGGTCTACGGCCATTATAAATAGTTTTACTTTTACAGTGCGGCGATCGACTTTAGTCGTCATAATCTGACGTCTAATCTGACGAATCCCGGTGCTGTAAGGGTTAAACGTTAGAATCTGGATCGAAAGAGCCATGCGGGCCGGTACGTCACGGTACGTCACGGTACGTCACGGTACGTCACGAATGAGCCATCCGGGCCGGTACGTCACGGTACGTCACGGTACGTCACGGTACGTCACGGTACGTCACGGTACGTCACGGTACGTCACGAATGAGCCATGCGGGCCGGTACGTCTCGGTACGTCACGGTACGTCACGGTACGTCACGGTACGTCACGAATGAGCCATGCGGGCCGGTACGTCACGGTACGTCACGGTACGTCACGGTACGCACGAATGAGCCATGCGGGCCGGTGCGTCACGGTACGTCACGGTACGTCACGAATGAGCCATGCGGGCCGGTACGTCATGGTACGTCACGGTACGTCACGGTACTTCACGAGTGAGCAATGCGGGTCGGTACGTCACGGTACGTCAGAGTACGTCACGGTACGTCACGGTACGTTACGGTACGTCACGGTACGTCACGAATAAAGATATCTGTGCATCTTAATATGCCAGACAACTAGAATGCTTGTAACGTACCTGTATGAAATTATTAAAGGTTTTTACAGCTTTGTTTTTAATTTAAAGCCTTCCAATCGGTACATTGTTTTTCATCATACTAAGTAAATGTATTTAAATTTTCAACCACTTGAGGTTGTGTTTCGCTACCGCGATCCACAACCTCAAGTGGTTGAATATTATTCATGTTTGTATCAGTCAGGACCAAACATTTACAAATCTTGATGTTTAAACACTCATGTATTCCCAATATAAGTGATTTGTTCGACTAATAAAACAGGTTAAAAACGACAATAGTTGTGATCAGCAGACAAAAAAAATCTATTTGTGGTCCATCTGACAAAGGTCTGATTAAAAATGCGAATAACATTCAGTATGTTTATCTTACTAAACACAGGCAATGCGTCAATACGTTGTTATTTAAATTTAGTTATATTTGAACCCATGCGAACTTAAAGATTTTTACGCTAGTCCAAGCAATTCCCCTTCCGTCATTTAATAGTTCTTCTATTTTAGTGATATTTTCATTATAAAAACCTCTCTAATTTAAATGTAGATATTGGCAAAAGTAAGGTAAGTGCACATTTTCGCTTTTTTATTGACCCGAAAGTATGTGATACTGTACATCTGGTAATTTTCGCGTGTTTACATTTTCTCAAATTTCTGATTTTGAGATTTTCTACGAAGCTTAGAATTCGTGAATTTTTATTTCTCTTTAGTAGCGCTATTATAATAATAATTTTCGCGAGATTCTTAAGTTCGCGAATTTGTCCTGTCCGCGAAATTCGCGAAAATTAAAACCTCGTAAATATTACCAGATCTACAGTATGTCTAGTGGCGATTAACTTGATGTATATTATATTTTTTCGATCTGTCGCAATTCTCGACTTGTAGTGGATGAAGATGATTTGATGTGGGTGATAAATTGAAGAAAAATACTATGTATTCGTAGAACAATTTCATCGAAATTTGCCTTCTAAAACCGTTAGCTGTGAAAAAAACAAGTATGTTTTCAATGGTTTAAAACGATGCTTCAGTGCATCGTGAGGGCTTAAAAGGTTAAACATAAACAAAAGCAAAGGTTTACTTTCATATTGAAAAACCATGCGTAATTTTCACTCACTTGAAGTTGTGAGTCGCGGTAGCGAGACACAACTTCAAGTGGGTGAAAAATTAAATCAGATACCTTAGCAGGGGTTAAAGAGTTGCAATGAAATATTATTTAGATATTTACGATAGTTTAGAAATCATATTTCACAATGTAATAATCTACAACACGCAACTAGAGTGAAATGAATCGGGCTTTAGGCCACCTTTATGCACATATAGGCTAAACTTGGCAAGGAGAACTTCCTGAGGATGGTGAGATGAATGAGATGACACAGTCCTCCAGACACAGGATTCGAAATTCGAGCCCTGGCGATCTGAGGCCGAGCACGCTACTCCTCGGTCACGGAGGCTCCCCACAATACTGAGTTTTACACGTGGGTGGGGAAGAAACAGAGAAGTGCCAACCTGCCGACCTGCCTATAGACTAGGTATAATTTGAAAAAATGTTAATGGTGAAGGCATTTTGTGTTTACGGCTGGAAAACATGTGTTCTTGATGTATTAATATGTTCTAAATCCAAATATGGTGTTTGCCAGGCTGGATTTTGAACGATTAATACTGTAATAGTAAATTCCAAAATGGCCGCCACCGAAATAACTAAAATCTAATAATTGTCATATCTTTGGTACCAAAAATGATAAAAACACAAATAAAAGATGTATTAATACATTGTTTGACACAAGGAATCCATTGATACCATTACTTAGTTGATAAGATGAAAATTAATTGACATAATCATATCTGAACTAAATTGGCTCGTTTTTCGCTAATACGATTATACAAACAAGATAATATTTCAAACAATTAAAGATTATTTATTAATTTTAAAATAGACACACCAATAACATACATGAGTTTAATATATTTTAATTTTATAAAGAAAAATAAATAGCTTGATTCAAAAACTCAAATATTAAGAAACAAAATAGCTGCTGTAAATCCTACTATAATCATGTTACTGCGAGGGTTAGTGTAGTTTGTGGATGTACTGCGAGTAGAGTTGTCTGAGACAAGGACTCCTGTTATACTATCACTTATATGATAACATGTAAACAAATCAACATAGGGGTCATATTTAACTAAATTGGCTCTTTATTTTTATAAACAATACAAACATGAGGACATTTTATAAAAACGTGTGCGTATCCGTAAACCTCACTATCACTGTACAAAATATACACGATCAAGAAAACATGAGGCATACCCCATAATTTGGACAGCTTATGGTATATGTAAGTGCATAGTAATGTGCACATGAATGACGCGATAGCTTGTAGGCTTACACAACAATTCTGTCAGTATTCTGGATCCACACACATGCTACACAGGTCACATCATGGCAAATAGGTCCACCCAAAGCGAGTATATTGGATGGTATCAAGGTGTCAACTGAACGATAATTATGCATCCCAGATGTAATGAATGACGTACTGCCAGTATGTCCATTTACTGAAGATTACACAGCAGATTGGTTTACTTATTCAATGATGAATGTCCACCAGCCATTAACGTTCATTGGGAAGCACATGGTCGTTACAATGAGCCGCTCGTCTCAAAATCAAATGCTTTCTTGGACTTCGTTCAATTAGCAGGTGAGCTCCATAAATGCAGAGCAAGCATCAGTGGGGTTCCTACGCAAAATTGCCAGCTCCAGCACTAGATAAACTGAACACTGTTGTCATGCGCGTGTAGCAGAATCACTGCAGCAGGAACATGTTCTAACAGTCGATGAGGCACTGTATCTAAAGCTGATGATCAGTGGATACACATGTATGGATGCCCAGCCCCGGTGGGCTGCATAATTATAGGAATAAACTTTCTTGGAATTTTTGGGCTACCACATGGATGAATGTGGCTCGTGTGAGCTGAGGATATAATGTGATATTGTGAGTAATACTTGTCAGAAAGTGTTGAGAGTTGAAGGCTATGCACGTTCAATGATCACCTGGATAGTGTTAATGAGGAGTTAAGAATAGAGCTAGCTTCCATTGGAGCTCCCTTTGACACTGACGACATTGCACAGAGAATAATGTCCATGCCATAGATGAGGAGGAAGATGATAATGATGATGATGACTACACACACTATGAGGCCGCCACGGGTCAGAGGTCAAAGGGTGACAGTGATGAAGGCAGACTAGTCACACGGAGTGTTTCATATCAAATCACAAACCCCGCAGAATATGATGAACAAGGATGTTGTCCTTGCTACCATACAGGAATCGCTGCTTAGTACAGAGAGTAAACACCGTATTAAAGCCCTTATTCATATGAATAAGGCCGCAAAATTTGCTTGGCTTTACACAATTCTTATTGTGCAGGACGTCCAAGGCCAGCAAAACACTATTAAGGTGGACAGAACCATATTGCTTATTTTACATTTAGGCTTATGACTGCTTATAGGGTATGGCATGAGGTCAACCTTAACAATTAAGATCCTGCAGCATGAGTTGATGTCGGTTTCACTATCACTTGCTAAAGGGGTATCCTGTATTCAGCAAACAAGTTTTCGTTAGCCGGCGTATTGACACAGGATGTAGCAACACCAACAACTGTTTCCCTTGATGGACCAAGCTGTCTATTGATTGATGCTCAAGCGCTGTTGAGGGCTCTTGCCAAACCTCCAAATACCAAAACGTCTGAAGACTATGCAAGAACATTGGCCAATACTGTGTACAAGATGGGGGCCACCATCATTGGGATTGATGTAACATTTGATTGTCATAGAAGCGAGTCCATCAAAGAAGGAAGAAGAACCAAACGTAAGAGAGGCCATCGACCAGTCAGACGACAGATTGAAAACGAATTGGTCCCTTTTCCGTCTGATTGATCTAATTTCATGACACTTGAAGACAGTAAGAAATAAATCGCTTTCTGCTACTAACTACCTTATTGAACACAGCCCAGCAAACAAAGTAATTGCGGCTGCTGGTGGATTCGTTGAAGCGACTACTGTCAAGTGGTCTAACCCAACTTTGTCAAGACTTGAAGCTGACCACGAGGAAGCGGACAGTCACACCTACTATTGCATTGTATTCATGTTCTCATGTGATCAATGGTGGTGTCAGTACACCGATCTCCCAAATTATAGGATGCTTATCTCTATTAATTAAAGCAGGAACATCTAAGCATCCTAGATATATCCCAGTGCATGAAATTTGGAGATATACCATTCGATACAATTTGCTGGTCACAATAAGAAAATAACATGTGTTCCACTAACATCACAACTATTTGACTGATTTTGGAAAAGGCCAATAATCAGAAGGTACAGCTAGATCTGTACCATATATGGAGTTCCTGGTGGAAATATGTGTGATGAAGCCAGAGTGAAGCTGTTCTGTATGGGACAAGCACAAGAGAAACTACTGTGAACATCGGATGCAGCACAGTTACACATCAGGTGACCCATTACCAATCAAGAGTGTGGAATCAAGCAAATTGCTCGTCTCCAATTCTTTCAGTGGTAACCGATATGGGGTGGAAACGCAAGGATAGTCATTTAGTGCCACACGTGCTTTCTCACCCACCTATCACCAGAGCATGCTCCGAAATCATGTCACGTGGTTTTACCGATAAGTCAATTGAACTCAATTATATTGAGGGAACCTTTTGCCTAAATTTAAACACTTTGATGGGAATCGTCCTCGACAATTTCGTTCAACAAAAACGTTGAACGAAATTGTCATGCCCGATTTCGATTAAAGTATTTAAATTTGGGCAACAGGTTCCCTCAATATAATTGCGTTTAATAGCCTTTTCCGGGTTTAGCTATATCAAGCTCTGCAGTTGCAGAAAAATGCACTTGCCATGTATCTAGAAGGATGAATGCTGAAATATCACACAGGACAGTGATTAAGTTAAACATGCACAAATAAATTATACTGCGTATTATTATACTCTTGTATATACCATAAGCTGTCCTAATTATGGGATGTTTTCTCTTTCTGGATCTTGGTTAATTTGTATAGCTATTATGAGATTTATGGATACGCACACGCTTTTCTAGTGGTTAAATGACCTCATGTTTGTATTCTTTATGGAAATTACGAGCCAAATATTACGAGTTCAAATATGACACCTATGTTGAATTGTTAACATTTTATCAAATAAGTAATGGCATCACAGGATTCCTTGTCTCAGACATTGTCCTGATAAGCTCTACTCGCAGTATTTCCACAAACTACAAAAACCCTCGCTTTAACATACAGTAGGATTTAAATCAGTAATTGTGTTACTTTATATTTGAGTTATTGAATCAGGCTATTAATTTTGTTATAAAATTGAAGTGTTTTAAACTTATGGATGTTATTGGTGTGTCTTTTATCAAATATATATATAATTATTTGAAATGTTCTCTTTTTTATATTACCTTATTTATTAAAAACGAGCCAATGTAGTGCACATATGGTTCCTATGTTAATTTGATTACATTTTATCAAATAAGTAATGTTATCAATGGATTCCTTGTGTCCAACAATGTATTATTACATGTTTTATTTGTGTTTTTATCATGGTTGGTTCCAAAGATATGACAATTATTAGATTTTAGTTATTTTGGTGGCGGCCATTTTGGAATTTACCATTACAGAAATAATCGTTAAAAATCCTGCCTGGCAAACACCATATTCGGATTTAGGACATATTAATACATCTAGAAAACATGTTTGCCAGCCGTAAACACAAAATGCCTCCATGACTTTTTATAAGCACATTTCTTCAGATTCTGCCTAGTCTACTACCAGATGTAGAAGAAGGCTGGCAGATGAGAAGAGAAGTGCCGACCTGCCGGCCTGCCTACCAGGTGTAGAATAAGGCTGGCAGAGCAAAACTGCAGGCCTGTCCACCTGGGCAGGGCGCTGATGTAGTGGTTATCGCAGCGTGCTTGTCGTGCCGGAGCTGTGGCATCTATCCCGACAAATAATATATTTTAAGTGTTTTAGGGGGCGCTTCCGTGACCGAGTGATAGTGTGATCAACCTCAGACCACCAAGTTTTGAATATGTAGATTGCCGACCTGCCCACCAGGTGTAGAAGAAGGGAAGTACCGGCTTGCCGACCTGCCTACCAGGTGTGGAAGAAGGGAAGTGCCGACCTGCCTACTAAGTGTAGAAATAGGTTGACAGATGACAAGTGCCGGCTTGCCGACCTGCCTACTAGATGTAGAAGAAGGGAAGTGCCGACCTGCCTACTAAGTATGGAAATAGGTTGACAGATGACAAGTGCCGGCCTGCCGACCTGCCTACTTAGTGTAGAGGAAAGCAAACAGATGAGAAGTGCCGACCTGCCGGCCTGCCTACCAGATGTAGAAATAGGCAGTCATATGAGAAGTGCAGACCTGTCCACCTGGGCGGGAGCTCTGATGTAGTGGTTGACGCAGCGTGCTTTTCGTGCCGGAGCTGTGGCATCCACAAATTAGTTTTCTATCCCGACAAATAATTTAGTTTAAGTATTGAAGGTGGCGCTTCCTTGACGGAGTGGAAGTGTGATCAACCTCATACCACCAGGTTTTGAATATGTAGAAATAGGCTGACAGAAGAGAAGTGCCGGCTTGACGACATGCCAACCAGATCTAAAAGGACGTAGTCGGATGAGAACTACCAATTTGCCGACCTGCCTACCGGATGTAGAAAAAGGCAGGCAGGATAGAAGTGCCAACCTGCTGACATGCCGACCTGCATACCGCTAGGTGTAGAAAAAGGCTGGCAGATGAGAAGAAAAGTGCCAACCTGCCGACTTGCCTACAAGATGTCGAAGAAGGCTGGCAGATGAGAAGTGCCAGCTTGCCGACATGCCTACCAGATTTAAAAGAAGGTAGTCAGATGCGAAGAGAAGTGCCAACCTGCCTACCAGATGTAGAAGAAGGCTGGCAGATGAGAAGAGAAGTGCCAACCTGCCGACCTGCCTACCAGGTGTAGTAGAAGGCTGACAGATCAAAAGTGCCGGCCTGTCCACTTAGGCAAGGGTCCTGATGTAGTGGTTAACGTATCGTGCTTGTCGTGCCGGAGCTGTGGCATCTATCCCGACAAATAACATATTTTAAGTGTTGTAGGGGCGCTTCCGTGACCGAGTGGTAGTGTGATCAACATCAAACCACCAGGTTTTGAATATGTAGATTGCCGACCTGCCTACCAGGTGTAGAAGAAAGCAGGCAGATGAGAACTGCGGACCTGCCTACTAAGTGTGGAGAGAAGTGCCGGCTTGCCGACCTGCCTACCAGATCGAAAAGAATGTAATCAGATGAGAAGTGCCAACCTGCCGACCTGCCGACCTGCCTATCAGATGTGGAAGAAGACTGGTAGATGAGAAGAGAAGTGCCAACCTGCCGACCTGCCCACGAGATGTGGAAGTAGGCTGGCAGGAGAGAAGTGTCAACCTGCCACAGCACAACAAGAAAATACACGTACACATATTGATGCAAAACTGACAAAGAATCATTTGAGAAAAAGAAATTCGGAATAAAGAATTTTTGTAATATACTGCAGGGCCTATACTTTTGTAATGTAAAATGAAATTAAATTAAATGAGCACGTATAAGCTAAACTGAAATGAGCACGTATAAGCTAAACTGAAATGAGCACGTATATGTTAAAGCTGGGCCAGGAGAACCTCCTGAGGATGGTAACATGAATTAGATGACTCTGCCCTCCACACACAGGATTCGAAGTTCGAAACCTGGCGGTCTGAGGCCAAGCTCGCTACTTCTCGGTCACGCAGACTGCCCTCAATAGTGAATCTTTACGAGTGAGCAGGCAGGAAACATTTTGTTTCTTCGAAACTTGAATGCCAGAGCGGTCTTTGAACTCGCGATCTCCGACGTTCCAAGCAGGCAGCTTTAACCACTGCACAAAGGCCCCCCCACCCTACTTTTATTTACACAAATAGGACTACTGGTGAAATATGAACCATATTAAAACACACCACTACTTTATTTTCTTTGTCCGACCACTACATTCCAAGCCGGGAATGGAGAGTTATTGTTGACCAAGTATAGATCAATTATTATGGTAAGCCTATTGTATTATAATCTATAATAAATATGAATGTAAAAATGTTCTATTTGTAGTTATTTTGTAGGTTACCTATATACTATTCATAATAATATGTAGTCTTTTTATCTCTGGTTTTGCTGATTATGAGGGATCCTCATTATGATCGGATGTGTTTTAACTCAGTTAAAACCCTCGGAGCTCTACATTCACGGCCTTTTCTACAGCTAAGAATGTAGAGCTCCTCGGGCTTTCTTCTATACGTAAAAGTCACATTAAATCTGACACTTTTGCGTTACATATTTTTTCGCAAATTTCTCAGGCAATTATAATATCATCCGATTGTCATGACATTTGGCGAGCATCATTTTCTCTCGGCGACTACCCTGAAAATTTCAAGAAGAAATATTATGTAGTTTAAAGTTAGACTATTTGACATGTACATGTGTAGTAAATTGCTAATTATGACATCTATAAACGCTCCTCTATAATCCCATTGATTTCATTTAGCTTTAATCTTGAAATTCCACTACATCTCAAAACTGTGGCATATTTTTCGTGACTTAATCACACTTAAATATGTCGGTCGCGATAGAAAATTGAATTTTATACCCCGGAGCCTAAAATTATAAGCAAAATAATACCATGTAAAATCAAATTAACCCTTAAAGCGCTAAATTAATTTTGTAAAAAAAACATCGCAACCAAAGGGTTCTTTTCACCTTGAAATCATCATAATTATCTTCGTCAGCTCATTCCGGTTATTTTGAATACCTATGTTATGGGGCTAAGGGCATTAGAAATTGTTTTACTCTTACAGTGTGTGGATCGACTTTAGTCGTCAGAATCTGACGTCTACAGACGTCAGATTCTGACGACTAAAGTTGATCCCCGCGCTGTAAGGGTTATAATTATAAGCAAAATAATACCATTCAAAATACAATTTAATGGGTTTATAAAGGGTGTCATAATTTTTAAGTAGCCACAAGGAAAATGGTGTAACTTACTCAATATAATTTGTTCCATTGAAGGCGATGACCTATCATGGTGACCATGATGCAATTTCACCTGGCCTAAAACAAGTAATATTTGTTATAAGACTTAAAATTATCTTGGTGTTTGTTAAATGGCGAGCAAAATTAATCTCAAAAACACAATATTAAGACAAACCAATTAGAAGAGTTTTTAATAATGTACGTAATCCTGATGACAATTTGTATGCACCGGGTGAAAACATAAAGTTATCAGATTTTTCGTGATGAATGTCACATTATGTTTTCAGAGTTAGAAGATAATATGACGTATGCAGACGTTATGTACTGTACGTTAATTGAAATGTGGTAAGGCTGATAATATATTGAATGATTTGATTGTATATGATAACGACACATTATGTGTGTATTTTTCAAACGTTTTGTAAAAAACATCGCAACTCAAGTTTTTTTTAAAATTTCAAATCATCATAAATGTCTTAGTCAGCTCTTTCTGATTCATTTGAATACCTATGTTATGGGTCTACGGCCATTCTAAATATGTTTAGCAGATAAACAGACGCGTGAATGAAAACCAGTTTGGCAGGAGTGATTGTTGTTCATGGTTTTTTAAATGTTTGTGTTGTAATGTTTGTGTATCATAATATTATAAACGGCTGGTGGAAATTGAAACATGTTGGGTGAGAACAACTAGCAAAATCTCCAATGGATCCTGTTTATCTCTCCGAGATAAAAATTTGCTATTTTTATTCCTGTGATATTATTACTTATATTATGTAACTAATGCATATATTATTTATGTTATTTGATATTTATTATCAGTCTGTTATTAATATTGTATCTATTACACTGAATAAACTGAATTGAATTAAATTGAAACATAAACTAGTGTATTTGATCATTTTCGCGATCGCTGTCGCGCTCGCGTTGGTATGTTTTATGCTTAACCCTTGAAGCTCTGAATTATTTTTGTAAAAATCATGGAGATCAAAGTTTTTTTTTCAATTAGAATTATCATAATAAATGTCTTCGTTAGCTCTTTCTGATTCATTTGAATACCTATGTTATGGGTCTACGACCATTAGCAATAGTTCTACTGTCACAGTGCGGGGATCGCTTTTAGTCATCAGAATCTGACGTCTAAAAGCGATCCCCGCACTGTGAACTTTATTGTTTGCCGCTCCTAGTCGTCCGAAATCAGAAATATATAGAGTGGTTTGTGAAATATTCAATAAAGTCGAATGAAAAAAACTACAAAACTACAACTTAAAAAGTAAAACATAAATTAGTAGGCTTGCAGTGATATATAGCGACAGTTAAATCATTTCTTCCCCAAGATGTCTGCCATCATGGCTCTGGAAAAAATCAAGATTTCTGCCGGGAAGCAATTAATTTGCGAGCATACATGTAATTAATTATTAAAATCCGCTGTGAAATATAAATTCCTGCGCATTTCAATTGATAGTGTAAGAAGGTATTTAACACTCTAGTTGCGTGTTGTAGATTATCACATTCTAACTTTTGTAAACATCTAATTAATATTTCATTGCAGGTGACCCCTTTAACCCCTTACCTGCTAAGGTATCTAATTTAAATTTTCACCCACTTGAAATTGTGTCTCGCTACCGCGACCCACAACTTGGGTGAGTGAAAATTACTCATGGTTGTTCAATTTGAAAGTAAACCTTTGCATTTGTTTATACTCGCCGCAAATTAACAGGATCGCATGATTTTCGGCGATTTCTCCGTCAATTCTGAACCGATTTTCTTGAAATTTTGCAAAGGCCATTTTCTATTCAAATCCTAACAGCGGTAACAATTTTGCAAAATTATATTCAATATTTCAAAAGTTGGACCATTTGACATGTAATAAAATTCTAGAATTAATTTAATGGGTCTATAGAGGGACGTCGTAATTTCAATTTATTACATGTCAAATGGTCTAACTTTTGAAATACGATATATAATTTTACGAAATTTTCAGAGATATTAGGATTCTGTTGAAATATGATTGTTACAAAATTTCATGAAAATCGGTTGACAATTGACCGAGAAATTAGCAAAAAACATGCGATCCTGGTTGATCACTTTTAATGTGACTTTGGGTATATCTGTATCTGTATATTACGTGGCAGTACGCACTATTGTGTTATCACGCCACGGGAGTAACTTAGCAAGGCCTGTTATCATTCATGATATAATTCATGGCCTTATATGTGCCAAGTACTCCATATTGTGGATTTTTTGGGGTCTCGCCGGATGGAAACTGCGCCTACGCCATTGAGGTTCTTTTAGGTCCAACGCAAAGTCAGTCAGACGAGCCATCTGATTTACGTGGTTCTTTGAGCCCCACGATAGTGTATACGGCACCTGGCAGTCCCAGGCGGTCACCCATCCACTTCTGAACCGGGCGCGACGTCGCTTAACTTCAGTGATCGAGCAGATATCGATGAGCGAACGCCATATTCCGTATAAACATTCATTCCATCCCCAATAACTGTGATTTAACCCTTTCAGCGCGGGGGATCTGATTCTGACGTCCATAGACGTCAGATTCTGACGTATAAGATTTATACCAGCGCTCAAAAAAGTAAAATAATGATAATGGCCGTAGACCCATAACATAGACATTCAAATGAAGCGGAAAAGCTAATTAAGAGATGTTGCAAAGTTAAAAAAACTTCCAAACATAAAAAAAATAGAAGTGGATGGGTGGGTCTAGGGCCATTTTGGATAGAAAATAGAAAAATTGGGGTGAGCTCTATTCAAATTTTTTTTGGATGTATGGATTTTTTTAACTTTGTAAGGCCCCCAAGACATATAAGATGATTTCAAATTGAAAAAACCCTTTGGTTTCTATGGTTTATATACAAAAATTTCAGCGTTCTAAGGGTTAAATATAGTATTTCTATTTTCGTTCACTTTGCGTTGTGAAGTACCAATTCACATCATTTCAGATCTGAATGTGGTTCTGACGTATAAAGACGGTTCCCGCGCTGAAAGAAGTAAAATATGTATAATGCCTGCTAAGATGATGATTTCAAATTGAAAAATCCCTTTGGTCTCCATGGATTATACGAAAGTATTTCAGCGCTGTAAGGGTTAGTCACACCTATATTAACGACGCGGGACGGAAATAATTAGGAAAGTCATCAATAGAGAAAGTAATTAATGGCAAGTTTTATTTCCTTGTGAAAAATGCTTACATTTGATTGAGGTTAGTGCAGTAAATAGTTAATCTTTATTCAAGTGATAGACCAAGAGTCCATTATATACACTTTTTGCACGATTCTGCACATCAAACAGTAGTCCCAACTAAATAGTTCAGCTTTGGTCACTGTGTGGCGTGTTGTTATTGAAAAGGGTGTATATAACTACTCTTGCCCAGTAAACACAAGACGTTCAGCAAACGTTGGTTTAATGTTGGACCAACGTCGCAGACGGTGGGCCAACATTTAACCAACGTTTGAAGAATGGTAAGGTAAGATACATACAGATACTGTATTTTGATATGACAATGAAGCGCGTGCGCGGGCTACATTATGACGTCACGTATGTTTCCTGTAATTCCTTGTATTGTGAGTCACACAGCACGTGCACAGTGTGTGTGTGTTGGGGGGGGGGGGGGGGGTTGGCCTAAGGCCACCTATCACAACAGGGGGCAGAATACACAGTTATCCAATCAGAACAAATCAAACAATATATCAAGTGACAGATCAGGAAGTGTGATGGATAATTAGTGACGAAAACAGACTCATTATTTCTACTATACCCAAAGTCATAATAACTTGTAGCGCATGTTTTTCGCAGATTTCTCAGTCAATTCTCAACTGATTTCCATGAAAAGTCACCCGCCGAATAACGTGAAATTTTCATCAAAAAATATTCAATAGATCAAAAGCCCATTTGACATGTGGTAATTTTATAAAAAAATCGGGGAATAAGTGATAAATGGGCCTTTTGGCACACTTGCTACGATGCCACTGCAGCCCTAAACTATTAAAAGATTTCCGCTTATCTAGTCTATGGACATGTTCACATCTTATGGCCATATTAGAAAGCGAAAATAAAAATACTGATTTTTCATGATTTTAGCCTGATTGTGTCCCTTTAAATTACGATTGGTGCCAACAAGTGACGTTATCAGCATTATTTACTAGGAAATATGTATTGACTCTTTCAAGCCTGAGTTTACCATTGTCGTCTTCATCCACTACAAGCCGCGAATTGCTGTCGCATTTCTCGTGGATGAAGATGACTAGAAGTGGGTGATGAATTAACGAAAATTGCCATGTATCGGTAAAACAGTTTCATGGAAATTTTCATTCTAAAACCCCTAGTTTGTGAGAAAATTTTCAGGGATGTGAAATGATGCTTCAATGCATCGTGAGGGCTTAAAGGGTTAAATGATAAACTTACATAACTTCTAGGAATGACAAGGTTAAACCCTTTCAATTCTGAGGGCGAAGACAATGTGCCTTCATGACCGAAGAAACTTGCCTTTATTAGTAAACTGTTGAAATGCTACGAAGTGTTTTCAAACTGTTCTTTTTGCTACAGCAAAATGAAATTGAAAAATGAAATTCATTAAACGTGTAGGTGTGGGAAAATGGTAAATCATAACAGGTCAAACGCTTTAAAGATAAAGTATTTGGAGAGAGAGATAATACGAGAAACGTTGACCCAATGTTCATTTAATGTTGGGCCAGTGTCGTAGACGGTGGACCAACATTAAATCAACATTGGGTCAACGTCTCGCGTTTGCTGGGAATAGATAGAAAACAAATAATCTGAGAGAGATCAGTATTAAATTTTCGGAATATCATTTTTAAATTAAAATAGGCTTTATTAAACTACAGCTAGATATGTACCAGTGTACGTATGTTATCAATTCTAGCACCAAATTAATAATGAATGTAACGTGACAAGACAATCAGAAAGATGAGTTATTTGCTGTACCCTGTGTCTTTACACCCAGCACATACCAGACGTTGATTGAATGTTGTTTCAATGCTGGCCCAATGTCTGCGACGCTGGCCCAACATTAGAACAATATTGGATCAACGCGTCGCGTTTGCGACTATTGTGATCTGGTGGTTTACATAATGTGCATGTATTATTTCTACAGCCTAATTAGTATATCGTATGCACATCGACTGCTATTATTATGTTAGTAGCTGATTATTAGGACATATCTTATTATGCACAACATAGGGGGCCTATAGGCCTAATGATCGGAAGGTTTACATAGACAGACAGACAGACAGACAGACAGACAGACAGACACAGACAAACAGACAGACAGACAGACAGACAGACAGACAGACAGACAGACAGACAGACAGACAGACAGACAGACAGACAGACAGACAGACAGACAGACAGACAGACAGACAGACACAGACAAACAGACAGACAGACAGACAGACAGACAGACAGACAGACAGACAGACAGACAGACAGACAGACAGACAGACAGACAGACAGACAGACAGACAGACAGACAGACAGACAGACAGACAGACAGACAGACAGACAGACAGACAGACAGACAGACAGACAGACAGACAGACAGACAGACAGACAGACAGACAGACAGACAGACAGACAGACAGACAGACAGACAGACAGACAGACAGACAGACAGACAGACAGACAGACAGTCAGACAGACAGACAGACAGACAGACAGACAGACAGACAGACAGACAGACAGACAGACAGACAGACAGACAGACAGACAGACAGACAGACAGACTGCCTGCCTGCCTGCCTGCCTGCCTGCCTATTTTCCGGGAGAGCATGAAGCTAGACCCATCTAGAGCATGGTGGAGGCAACCAACGCTCAACCCCCCACCCTCCCCCAACCCACGTCAGTTTATTCCAATTCCATATTTCCTGTGTCTATAGCTGTGTTGCATTTCTTTTTCTCTCAAGTCTTACGCGATATAATAATTTTAAAATGTTTTATGCATAATTTAGTTATTATTGCGTGGTGTGATTCTCGCTTTGGCACAGACCATTATGTTTTGTCTAGCTGTGTTGCATTTATTTTTGTGTCAAGTATTACGCAATATAATAAAAATGTTTCAAGTGCTAAGAACGCTAAGCTCGTTTCTAAAGCTGTGGGTGGAGATTGAATAACTTGGCGGGCAAAGGGTTAACCTTAGAAGCGCTGAATTAATTTGTAAAAACATCTCGACCAAAGGCTTTTTTTCAATTTGAAATCATCATAAATGTCTTGGTTAGCTCTTTCTGATTCATTTGAATACCTATGGTATGGGTATATGGCCAATAGAAATATATTTACTCTTACATTTATATTGAGATCAAATAATTCGTTGGTACATTTATATGGAGAATATGGAAACGTAATTGCGTGAAAGAAAACAAAAACTAACAAATAACAAAATTCAAGCAAAACACAAACACAGGACCCGCTGCCTAAGATCATCTTTGGACCTTACAAACGGCGACGTGTACTGCTGACTGGAACAAATTGAGCTGGTTCAAAAAAGAAAAGTGATATGCTAAAACAAATAATCAAGCATATACCCAATAAGCAAACAAATGTAAAAGAGAACTAAAAAGTGATATAAGCTGGTCATAAGTAAACAGTGGTGAAATTAAATAGCATTATAAAGAGAAAAAAACACGTAAGCATAAGTTGATGGTCTTTGAGAACTTAACGAACACCCTACCAATTGTTATGAATACAAAGAAGACAGGAATGAGTTACAAATGAAAATATAATGAATAATAATAAGCTATGTGTAATCTTCACCAAATTGAAGTTGTGAATCGTGGTAGCGAGACACAACTTCAAGTTGGTGAAGATTGAAATTAGATAACTTAGCATGCAAAGGGTTAAAAGAATCGCTTACAATGAAATATTAATTATGCTCAAGAAAATGTCAAATAAGTTTATAAATCTCCTATCACAATGCATAGCGTTTATGATCAACAGCACACAAATAAACCATATAAAGGTTAGAATGTGGTGTAATTCCTGATTAGCAGGTTTCACAATGAACTACAATGCCATATCCTTCTGTGACTATAGTCATCACACGACTATTTAACCCTTGTGATGCTAGGGCCGTACATGTATACACGTCTCAAGCATTTTTAACCATTTGATCACTAAGTGCGACAACAGTATTTTTTAATTCGTTTTAAAAGCAGACTATTTGACGTCCCTCCATAAACCCATTAAACTAATTCCGGAATTTTATAACCTGATTACATGTCAAATGGTCTAACTTTTGAAACATTCAATAAAATAATTTTTGCGAAATATAAAACGATGTTGGGATACGACATGACAATGACCTCTGCTATATTTCAAGTAAATCGGCGCATAATTGACGGCAAAATCGATGAAAAATATGTGCTACAAATTTATCAAAATAATTGTGGCCCAGGGTAGGCCTATAACTATGGCGCCTAAATCAGTGGAGAATTGAGCTCAAGGAAGCATCAAATGGTATCAAGGGAGCATAAAACGATATAAAAATCACTAGCAATCAAAGGGTTAAAGCAATCAGGTTGTTCAGAGCCAAAGCTTTGAGTCGGCTACTGACCGCAATATCTCACAGATATGGTGAAAATGTTAAATAAAAAAACTAAGAAAGTGATCCGACTTGGGAGATGCCTATTTTTCATAAATACAATTATTTTTCGCCAATTAACCCTTTCACCGCCAAATTATTCAATGCCAATTTCCACCCACTTGAAGTTGTGTCTCGCTGACGCGATCCACTACTTTAAGTGAGTGAAAATTATTCAGATTGGACAAAATGGAGGTCAACTCTTTTCAAATCTTGCTGATTGATGTCACATTTTATTTTTAACGTGTTTGAAAGGTGGTACTTAATGTGCTAATAAAAAATGATAACACAAATATATTCGGTCGAAGGGTTAAAAAGAAAAAAAGAAACAAACAATTCAGCAGCACAAGGGTTAACCTATAAATCGCTGAAATATATTTAGAGACCAAGGGGTTATGTTCAATTTGAAATCATTATAAATGTCTTATTCAGCTCTTTCCGATTCATTTGAATACCTATGTTATGGGCCATTCGAAATAGTTTAATTTTTTCAGGGTTAATTTTTTCAGTTATGGGCTTAAGGACATTATAAATAGTTTAATTCTTTTAAAGCGGGGAGCGACATTAGATGTCAGAATTTCTTTTTTTGTAATATTTAATACTCGCAAGCTAGAAATAAACATCCTTTATCCCCACATGTAAATGGTGTAGTTGTTCTAGAGCTGAAGCGAGGGAGATGATTTGTGACTCGCCACGCGAAAAGGTAGGCGTACATGCCGGCGGCTTTGTTAGAATCATTTGAAATTGTATTTTAATGATTAAAACTCGTGGCGCCAGGATAGCTCATTGGTAGCATGGTTGACTCAGAGCCCTTTCGAGTCAATATGCAGTGACCTAAACTGTTCAAATTCGTGGGATAATTACAACCGAAAAGTAGGCCCCTATAACCGATTTGCGCAGCATCAAAAACTAATTAAATAAAATGACCAAAACTTTGAAATTGACATGTAAACAACCAATGAAACGTTTAAAAACCATAACTAAATAAAAATAAAAAAATATCAGCAAACGAAAAGTAATAAAGATTTTTCGAAAATTCGTTCAGCTGATAAAAGAGGAAGGACACAGTCACTGCAAACAATCTCATTAAATGTTTAGTATTTGTTATGTATCATTAATGTAAAGTCAAGGTCATGGCCAGGTGTGTAAGAAGTAATGTCTTTGTTATATGGTATCTTATGGAATATATGAATAATCAAGATATTGCATAAATAATGAATACACTCAGTGAAAGTGACACATCAGACTCACGGCCAAATGTGACACTTTCAACCAACGTTGTTTTAATGTTGGACCATCGTCGGAGACGGTGGGCCAACAATAAAACAACGTTGGATCATCGTCTTGTGTTTGATGGATTGCTGATATCCAGCAGAAAGTCGGCCATTTTGAATACTAGTAATGTCATGTATTTTGACGTGATATTTTGGCAGGAGCCGTATTACCACTCTGGTCTTTGAGTTTCAAAGAAACAAAGTGTTTCTTCCCTGCACACTCGTACTAATTGAATATTGTGTAGAGCCTCCGTGACCGAGAGGTAGCGGGCTCGACCTCAAACCGCCAGGGATCAATTTCGAATCATCTGTCTGAAGGGCAGTGTCATCTCATTCATCTCACCGTCCTCAGGAGGTTCTCGTGGCCTAGTTTAGCCTAAAAATGCACAATGATGGCCTAAAACCTTCATTTCATTTCATTTTCAAAGCCATGTTTCAACTCTGAGAAGGCTCTTTCTCACTTTGTGACATTACGACATTTGTGCACCAAGTCTTTAAAACCTGTATAATAGTAGTAGTATTGCATTCATTCATAAAGCGGGTTGAAAAAAATCACCTAAGATGATAAATGATGACGTCATATATTGAACCTATTTCATTCATTCATAAAGGTGGGTAGATTTAGCAACAGGGCACAACAGTTGTGAAACTATGACGTCACAAAGTAATGTTCCATTTAGGTAGGCCAAATGTACTTACTCAGTCTTTATACGTCACAATCTGACGTCTATATACGCCATATTCTGATGTATAAAGAGAGTCCTAGCAATGAAAGACATACAATATTTGTAATTGCCTTAGACCCATAACATAGGTATTGAAGTGAAGCAGAAAGAGCTAACTAAGAAATGTATTTACGTATTTTTTTATTTTTTTTATTAAAACTTATTTATGCAGGGTAAAACATTATTTTTGTTTAATGATGATTTCCCTTTGGTTTCCATGGTTTATGCAGGATATTCCAGAGTTCTAAGGGTTAAAACGTTTGTCCTTAGAATGAAATCCTGTAAGCATAGCCTGGGTTTTGATTAACCATGCCACCGCGGAACTGACTTTAGACGTCAGAATCTGAAGTCTACAGACGTCAGATTCTGACGTCTAAAGTCGGTCACCCGCACTGTAAAAATAAATAAAAAATATAATGGCCGTAGACCCATAACATCCACAGCACAGGTATTCAAATGAAGCGGAAATAGCTAACTAAGACATTTGTGATGATTTCAAATTGAAAAACTCTTTGGTTTCCATGTTTTATACAAAAATCTTATAGTTCAGCGTCATATGGGGTTAAAGGTCAATGACCTGGAGGAAAGTTTGTGTCGAGCTGTCAGTTGTTTCATGCCCGTCTTTCGAACAGACAGTGAAACCTAAACCTCCGTGAATTAGCATAACCTTATTAGCATACTGTTTCCCGGATGTCGCTTAAAAAAGCTAGTCACGTATAATGAGGACGTATAAGATCGGCGTAGGTCGGCAAGGTTCGGGACTCGAGTGGCGATGCTGGGGGGAGAGGCTCCCTCAGGGATGCACTCCCACAGGGATCCATCCAGTCTCCCTGGAGACCCACGCACAGGGGACATCTGGTGGCAGATTGACGCACTACATCACACCAACACGAAGCATAATAACCATTCAAGTTCTGAATTATCTTGAGACATTTATAAAAGTAGTTTATCTATTTATATCTGGGTATTGTATATATAGGTTTAATTGACGGCTTCCATGTCAAATTTACCCCTAAAGCACTGACATATTTTTTGTATAAACAATGGGGCCCAAAGGTTTTTTTTTAATTTTAAATCATCATATATGATTTAGTTAGCTATTTCTATTTCTTTTTAATACCTATGTTATGGGTCTCTGGCTATTATAAATATTTCCATTCTTAGGCCTACAAAGCGGGGATCGGCTTTAGACGTCAGAATCTGACAGAATGTTGTGGTAATGTTGGCCAACCGTCTTCGGCCAATATAGTTAATAATATAGTTATACGTCACAATCTGACGTCTGTAGACGTCAGATTGTGACGTATAAAGTCGGTCTTCGCACTGAAAGGACTGAACTTTATCCCAGACCTATATTTTGATACTGTAGATCTGGTAATATTCGTCAGGTTTTAATTTTCGCGAATTTCGCGAAAAGAACAAATTCGCGAATTCAAGAATCTCGCTAAAATTATCATTATAATAGCGCTACCATGGAAGAATAAAAATTCTAAATTTCGTGAAAAGGCCTAAAATTAGAAATTCGCGAAAATTTGAACACGTGAAAATAACCGGATCTACAGTATTTAGTTCTAGGGCTATTACACCACCTACTCATCTCTTCTAATCTGTTACTAAAGTTTCATATTTCCACACAACTTAGATGTTTGGAGATCATCACGTGATTTTGCTAAATAAAATCATAGATATATAGAGATCACTATATCTCTGATTAAAACAGTGTCGTCCGCATGCATGAGTAAATATCATAAAAAAGTAATTCTGTGAACCCTTGACCTGCAATATTTTCAGCTAGCTATCTAATACAAGAATGGGGGATGGGAACTATTACTTACAATACATAATATTCTTTTCACCGGTGACGTCACTGGAAACAAAATTGATCTATTTAATAGCTCTTCTTAGGCAACATCTATACTATTCAGCATTTTTTTTTAAGTCCGCTAATTAAATAATTAATTAATGTATTAATTACCTATCGCTATCATACCTCTGCACCAACTAGCCGGTAATTGCACTCTTAAATTTAATCAAGTTAGAAATATAAACACAGGTTGAATGGTAGAAATCAAGATTTCATCACTTAAAGCGGTATGTTATCCTATTCAAATTTCCGCCCACTTGAAGTTGTGTCTCTTTACAGCGACCCGCAACTTAAAGTGGGTGAAAATTACTCACATTTGATTAATTTTAAACCAAACATTTGCAAATCTTGATGTTTAAATATTCGTTTACCAATGACTATGATTTAATCAGTTAATAAAGCAATTAACCCTTACAGCGCGGGGATCGACTTTAGACGTCAGAATCTGACGTCTGTGGACGTCAGATTCAGGGCCCGTATTCTTGTACAAGTTACGATATATCGTAGGCTTCTGATTGGTCGAAATGGCCATCTCGCCCAATCAGAAGCCTACGATATATCGTAACTTGTACAAGAATACAGGCCCTGACGACTAAAGTCGATCCCCGCCCTGTAAGAGTGGACATATGTCTAATGGCCGCAGAC
Organism: Flabesymbios commensalis; assembly: GCA_964017125.1. Classification (NCBI taxonomy): domain Eukaryota; kingdom Metazoa; phylum Annelida; class Polychaeta; order Terebellida; family Flabelligeridae; genus Flabesymbios; species Flabesymbios commensalis. The sequence goes on from OZ024918.1 coordinate 60,556,212, forward strand.
CATGGTATTCAAATGAATCAGAAAGAGCTAACTAAGACATTTATGATGATCTCAAATTTAAATAAACCCTTTGGTCTCCATGATTTTACAAAATTAATCCAGCGTTGAGAACAACGACATAGTTGTGATTAGCAGTTAAAGGGTAAATAAATGATGATAGGAATGTGATTGTAGGCCAAAGAGTGCTAAATAAATACTAATTTAGCCCTGAAAGCGTTGAAATACTTTCGTTTAAGCCATGGAGACCAAAGGGTTATTTTAATTTGAAATCATCATAAATGTCTTAGTTAGCTCTTTCCGATTCATTTGAATACCTATGTTATTGGTCTACCGCCATTAAACATATTTTTACTCTTACAGTGCGGGGATTGACTTTAGTCGTCAGAATCTGACGTCTACAGACGTCAGATTCTGACGACTAAAGTCGATCCCCGCACTGTAAGGGTTAGGATTGTCAAATGTATTGATATAATTGAGATGGGCAGGTAATATAATGACATTCTGTGTCGTCCTCACGTACGGGGTAATGTGTGTAGATACAAATATATCAATGAATGGAATTGTGGAATTGTGGAAATATAGGCTAAATTGGGCCAGGAAAACCCACTGAGGATGGTTAAGTGAATGAGATGACACTAAAATTTGTGATCTGGTGGTCTGAGGCAGAGTACGCTACCTCTCGGTCACAGAAGCTCCCCACAATACTGAATCTTTACAAGTAAGTGGAGAAGAAACATTTTGTTTCTTTTAAATTTGAATGCCAGAGCGGGGTTAGAACCCGCGATCTCCGACTTTTTCCAAGCAGCCGGCTTTAAGCACTGCACCATAACCCCCACCCATATAAAAATATATAGATTGATAAAATCTCTATAGCTATAAATTGATTGGATATGAGTATCTGCCTAATGTTAATATAATGCTAATATATGAGGTGATTATATATATATATATGAGGTGATTATGACGGTCAGAGGGCGGGCCCCTGGTGCAGTGATTAAAGCTGCCTTAATGGAAAGTCGGAGATCGCGGGTTCGAGCCTCACTCTGGCTCAAAGGAACAAAATGTTTCTTTCCTGCCCACTTGTAAATATTCAACATTTGGATTGATTTGGCCAGTGTAAAGATTAGATATAGCTTTTAAAATGTCATTTACAACTTGATTTCTTATCTGACTCACCTTGATTTCTTATAAATGTTTCATTATTTCAGTGCGGGGATAGACTTTAGACGTGAGAATCTGACGTCAGTAGACGTCAGATTCTGACGACTAAAGTCGATTCCCTCACTGTAAGATATTTCTAATGGTCGTAGGCCCCTAACATAAGTATTCAAATGAATCGGAAAGAGCTAACAAAGGCATTTATGATGATATCAAATTGAAAAAACCCTTCGGTTGCGATGTGTTTTACAAATTATTTCAGCGCTTTAAGGGTTAACCCTGAAAGCACTGAAATACTTTCGTGTAATCTGACTGGCGTATAAAGTCTATCCCCGCATTAAAATGATTGACAAAGGAATAAATTAAAAAAAATGAAAACTGCTCTGGAAATATCACATGACTATCAGGTACACAAATATATAGTTAATTCCACAGGACAACGCTTAATTTCGCTGTCAATTTTATGTTTTTATTTGGTATTTCAAGTTTATATTAAAACACATTCATGACTACGATATGTCAGATGAGCAAAACGGGAAATTAGAATGGAAATGTTATATTTGATTGTTTTATTATTGTTTATTTGATAGGTGATATTTTTAATTCCAGTTATTTTATATTCCAGTTATTTTATATTCCCGTTGATATACATAGGTCATAGTGTCCACCAATAAAATATGTTTACTAAATAAAGTTTATATAAGATAAATCGGAAAAAATAGTTTAGTTTTAAACTGTTTTCTTTCTACTTAAAAATAAAATACAATTTCAAATCTGATGTTATTGAATTATGAAGGTATATGATAATTGTGTATTTTTTAAATCATATTTTTTATCGGACTAGTAATGTTCATTTGAAATATTAACACATTATGTTTGATCGATTTCAGTACATTTCGTATTGCCACATATTCCCGTAAAGGTGTGGCGAGGTCAAACGGGCCGAAATCGCAAAGTCCCCCCCCCCGTAAAAAAAAACTTAACCGTGCAAATGCCAACCCAATTTCAACCGATATAAGAACATCTCCAATTAGTCAGAAAAATTATAAAACATCTCTAGATGTTATATTAATGAACGCTAAGAGTGTTAAGACAGTGAATAGCAAGGTGAACAAATTAGCACATCTCTCTAGTAAGCCTGACTGCCTGTGATATACTGTGTATAACTAAAACATGGCTAAACGACAGAGTGGAAAATGTAGAAATATTACGAGATAGTTTTAACATATTTAGACGTGATCGTAATAATGGGAAGACAGGTGGAGGTATTTTACTTGCTGTGAAACAAAACATCACAGCCAACGTGATATATTTATTATAATCAGTGCTCTAGGGGTAAAACACATGATGCATAATGTAGTTGACATCAGTGCTCTAGGGGTTAAAATACAGAATACCTACTGTAGTTGACATCAGTGCTCTAGGGGTTAAGACACAGAATGCCTACTGTAGTCGACATCAGTACTCTAGGGGTTAAAACAAAGAATGTTCACTGTAGGTGGCATTAGTGATCCAGGGGTTAAACACAGAATGTCTACTGTAGTTGACATCACAGGAAATTGGGATGTGTCTATGCTGCGACAATCACTGCTATATCTATACTTCTAGTAAGGGAAGGAAACTTTCAAGTCCTCGTCATTTTAAAATGAAAAATGGACTATGTAGACCTTTGTGTTTTCTACCAAACAAATGCTACCATGTCATATCTAGTTTTCGTAGCAAATTATTGATGAATTTTCAAACGGGAATCTCATAATTTACGTGCATTAATAATCATTATACGAGCTAGATTCTGACAGAAGCACTATTTCCAACAAAATTCGAATTGTAGTGAATAATACACTGCAGTATTCAGCTTACTATTATATTTAGGAGTTACTGCCTTTCGGGTTTACACGATAGAATAGTGGCGCTGAATAGCCCCTATGTTGAGCTGCGGGCGTGAACAATAGGCCTGGTATGTTGAGATTGCTGCTTCCAAGATTCCCGTGAGTTACTGACCTTCTGTAGAAAACCAATGAGCATGCTGACCCTATCCCATTTATCTGTGGTTGACATCAGTGCTCTAGGGGTTTAAGCACAGAATACTTACTGTAGTTGACATCAGTGCTCTAGGGGTTAAAACACGGAATGTCTACTGTAGTTGACATCAGTGCTCTAGGGGTTAAAACACAGAATGCCTACTGTAGTTGACATCAGTGCTCTAGGGGTTAAAACACAGAATGCCTACTGTAGTTGACATCAGTGCTCTAGGGGTTAAAACACAGAATGCCTACTGTAGTCGACTCTAGGGATTAAAACACAGAATACCTACTTTAGTTGACATCAGTACACTATGATTTAAAACGCAGAATGTCTACTGTAGTCGACATCAGTGCTCTAGGATTTAAAATACAGAATACCTACCGTAGTTGACATCAATGCTCTAGGGGTTGAAGCAGCATGTTGATCACACACTCTGACATTAGTGTTTTATCATGAAGTCCTTGTTTCATAATAACCTGATAACAGACTCTGTGCGATACAGAGTCTGTAATCATTACCATTCGTAAAGTTGTGCCCGCCAAATCAGGTGCGCGGATGACCGATTGCACATTGAAATAATGGGTCCTTGTTTGATCAATGCTTTTATTTTATGATGACAAATTTACATCGCACTGGAATAATATCTTCAAGCGACTCAGTATGATGACATCAATTTTCGCTTTTAATTTTCTAATGAAGTAGTGTATCCCACAGATAATTATTTTATTTTTTTCATTTTTTTAGGTTTTTTCAAAAACATTTCTTAATATATATAACAATATTTATAAGAATCCGTCAATAACCCAAACATACCAGTGTATTGACCTAAAGGATGGTTGCATGCTAGCACAGCACTGGGCCACAACTTGATGCCGTAGGCCCAGCGTTCAGCAGACCATCCGTGCTGTGGGGGGACCCCCGATCATCGCGTTCCCACACCAGCTAGGCAGGTGTTAAGGGCGACAGCTATTGATGCAACCAGGTGGCTGCTTTGATCATGCCGTCTGAGATGGTGGTTATCTAGGGCAGTTTTGTTGACATGACAATATACGTCTTGGAAATAAAACTAGTTTAGTCGTTTTCAGTAATTTGAAATTGTTTTTTTATGTTTTTGTATTTTATTCAGGAACAGTAGTAAATTTTCAAAATTGTCAAAAATTGAAAAATTCTCATCCCAAGGAGTTCCTTTAACGTGGGGATTTAAACGCCAGTCTTTATCGATGAATGTATCATTTGAATAGGGTTACCCTCATATTTTTCATGAAATTGTTGATCTCGGCGTAAACTGAGTACCAGCATACAAAACCACAGCTTTTGCTATGATGTCCATCTCTGACACCAACCCATCTATCGGCGTCAAACTCGAACTGTTTCAGCCTAGTTCACTGATGAACCCCCCCGTGCCCAGGAAATCTCTCCTTTGACCCATCATGTGCTCAGTGTTCTGTCAATAGGTCAACCTGCTCACAGCGTAGGTCAAGTGTAGGTCAAGTAGTCACATACACACCCTTTATGTACCGAAGGCGCATATAACCCTTGTATTAACTCTTATTCGTTTCTATTTTTCATTCATTTCAAGGTGGAATTGATAACGCTAATTCCAGCTTGAAATTTCAAAAAATATATCTCCCACATTGAATTATCGGATTACTGATCATTTATCACAAATTATTTGATCAATTTTAGCGGTATTTAATCTGGTATGTAAGTTGTTTGAAACGGTATATATGTCTATAATGTCCCAGCAGTACAAGGGTTAACCCTTTAACCGCCAAATTATTCAATTTGAATTTTCACTCACTTGAAGTTGTGTCTCGCTGACGCGATCCACAACTTCAAGTGAGTGAAAATTATTCAGATTTGACAAAATGGAGGTCAACTCTTTTCAAATCTTGCTAGTTGATGTCACATTTTATCTTAAACATATTTAAGATGTGGTTCTTAATGTGCTAATAAAAAATGAAAACCCGAATATATGCGGCACCGGCGGTTAAAGGGTTACGGGTTAGCGTATGAACCTTGGAGACCAAAGGGTTTTTTCAATTTGAAATCATCATAAATGTCTTAGTTAAGTCTTAGTTAGGTCGCTCATATGACGTGTTTGAATACATATGTTACACTGCCATTTTTTTTTTTTTTTTTCAGCACGGGGACCGACTTTAGATACTAGACGGTTAGATACTAGACGAAAATGATGCGAATAATCTCAGTTCTCACTTATTACATTTTATTTGGGTTGTTTCATAAAACCAGGTAATTTTTATTCACCTTGAGGCGAGAATTGCGGAAGGAATCCGCGTCTCAAACTGAAGAAAAATATGACTAGATATACCTCTAATTGCAGAGTCGAATAAGTTATTCTTCCTCTCAGAATAAAGGTTGGAGAAGAAGAAAAACTGAGAAAATTGTTCGTGTGGAAGTATCGTCTTCTACTCGCATTTAGATGTCATCAAATGAATGTTTGTTTGTGATTAGCTGATGTGGTCGCTTTAAATGTACGCGCGCTAATTGAACAGGAGTAGAGATTAGAATCAAGTTCCGTGGTAAAAGACATCATGTCACAGAATTTCAAATATCACTCACTCACCCGCTCACCCGCTCACCCGCTCACTCACTCACTCACTCACTCACTCACTCACTCACTCACTCACTCACTCACTCACTCACTCACTCACTCACTCACTCACTCACTCACTCACTCACTCACTCACTCACTCACTCACTCACTCACTCACTCACTCACTCACTCACTCACTCACTCACTCACTCACCCGCTCACCCGCTCACCCGCTCACTCACTCTCTCACTCACTCACTCACTCACTCACTCACTCACTCACTCACTCACTCACTCACTCACTCACTCACTCACTCACTCACTCACTCACTCACTCACTCACTCACTCACTCACTCACTCACTCACTCACTCACTCACTCACTCACTCACTCACTCACTCACTCACTCACTCACTCACTCACTCACTCACTCACTCACTCACTCACTCACTCACTCACTCACTCACTCACTCACTCACTCACTCACTCACTCACTCACTCACTCACTCACTCACTCACTCACTCACTCGCTCGCTCGCTCGCTCGCTCACTCACTCACTCACTCACTCACTCACTCACTCACTCACTCACTCACTCACTCACTCACTCACTCACTCACTCACTCAGTCACTCAGTCACTCACTCACTCACTCACTCACTCACTCACTCACTCACTCGGAGATTATGTTAATTGTAGCTGTATTTACAGCATTCATAACAGCTACAATTAAAATAATCTCCGTCACGAAGGGCCTTGTAAACAAGGTTGTTATTTATCGCCCACGACAGTAGTTATAGAAGCCTTTCAAGCATCTCACCTGATACGGCTAAACCCTTTCAGCGCGTGGAACGTCTTTATACGTCAGAATCTGACGTCTGTAGACGTCAGATTCCGACGTATCCCGACGTATTCCGACGATCCCCGCGCTGAAAGAAATAAAACAATTCTAATGGCTGTAGACCCACTACATAGGTTTTCAAATGAATCAGAAAGAGCTGACTAAGACATTTTATGATGATTTAAAAAAAAAAAAAAATTTAGTCTCCATGGTTTATGCACAAATATTTTAGCATTTTAAGAGTCGAACAAGAGTCGTGATCGCGGACGATTATCTGGTTTCAATTTTAGTTGTTCTCATCACGAAACTGCTGTGCATTAAATTTCCGGAGGTTGATATGAACTCTTCATCTGATGAATTATATGCAGTTCATGTGAGTGCGATATTGGAAAATACAGCACTCGTCGACCTTATTTATTGGACGCCTGTTCTATTGTCCAATAAAGCACGAAAAATGAACAACGTTTGTATTTTCTCACACGATCAAGTCACACGTGACATCAGTGCCATACATGCCATACAAATGATGGCTCTTTTTCATTCTTTTTTAGCTGTCCAAATGATATTTGTCAGTTTGTCTAGTCATATTAAAAACGTCACTCGTTAGATGGCAAGCCATAGAAAAGAGGTCCTAAATAGATTAAATGGAGTGAACGTCATTATAGCTTATTACTCCATTGCTTGCATGTTTCCTTCCTTTCTGCTGCACTGCTCATATGCTTTTTTGTTTGCTTAGTTTATTCGTTTATATCCTTCCTACAGTCAGCCATTGATTTATTGATTCATCTTTTCATTGATTCATTGATTCATTGATTCATTCATTGATTCATTCATTCATTCATTCATTCATTCATTCATTCATTCATTCATTCATTCATTCATTCATTCATTCATTCGTTTAAATAGTTTAGATGTGCAAGACCAATTATGCTGTTAATCATATTTTTAAAGATATGCATTTTAAATAGAACATAATTTATAGAATAGACATTATTTTTTTTAAACTTTTCATTATATAAACACAACTTTCGTTTTTTTCTAAGCACGCCTCTAAAAATAATACATTTTTGTCTAGATCGTGATTAGTGATAGGTCGATTAGGTCACGAAAACAACCTTCATCAAGCTTATGAGAGGTGTGAAGAGGTGTGAAGGTTGACTCTGAACCTCGGTTTCAGTGCCCCGCGTTTGCTGTCAAAGCTGATTGAGGGGTCGTGACGGTTGGTTTAGCAGGTTTTTATCTGACATTTAGTTTTTTGGCAGATGCCACCCTTTAGTGCCGAAGTGACGATGTGTGGTGGTGACTGCGATGCTTTATGTAGATATATGTTTGTTTGATTCCATAAAAATGAAATTATATTTATAAGTTGATGCATGCTTTTTATCCAAACGATTCAGTATATCGAGGGGGCTTTGTGCAGGTGACATATATTTGTTTTCACGTTTAATACTTTTATGTTATCATGGTTATGATTGTACATGTTTTTTTAAAAAATAAATATATCTTGAATTTTGAAACAGCGGATACTCAGGCTGGTGCCTACTGAGATTTCAGGTTGGTGATATGGAGCGCAATCAATGGTATCACAGATCGAAAAAAAAATAATATACATCAAGTATGAATTCCGCTACACATACTGTAGATCTGGTAATATTCGCGAGGTTTTAATTTTCGCGAATTTCGTGAGGAGGACAAATTCGCGAATTTAGGAATCGCGCAAAAATACTCATTATAATAGCGCTACTAATTTTTTTTTGAAAATTCACGAGTTCTAAGCTTCGTGAAAAGTCTCAAAATCAGAAATTCGCCAAAATTCAAACACGCGAAAATTACCAGATGTAATTCTGATATGTATCGTTTATCCACTGGTGTACCTCAAGGGTTTATATTGGGCCCTCTTCTATTTATAGTATATATTAATGATTTATGCAATTCCAGTAAACTGTTTAAGATGATTATCTATGCTGATGATACTACTTTATACTCCACATTGGATGTTTTTGGTAATTAAATTTCCAAAAATTTAAATATAGAATTAACAAAAGTTGCAGACTGGTTAAAGTTGAACAAATTATCAATCAACATAAAAAAATCCAAATTCATGGTATTTCATATGCCTCAAAAACAAGTCAATATATTAAAAATAGAAATTGGAAATATCTATATTTTTTAGGGTTAACAATACACAAGCATTTAAAATGGGATTCACACATAAACAAAAGAGCTTCTAAAATTTTACATATTAGAGGAGTTATGTACCGGCTTAAACACATGGTTCCTTCTGAAATTCTTTTAATCATATATAATGGGTTGATTAAACCACATATACTTTATGATCTTAAGTGCTGGGGTTTCAACCAGAAAAGAATTTTAAAATTACAGAAGAAAACCATGCGAATTATATGTTCGAGTGGTTACCTCTCTCAAGAAGCTAAATGTGCTTAAAATTGATGGTGTGTTTAAGCTTCAACTGTTAACGTTTTGTTTTGACCTGATAAATAACAATTTACCTGCATATTTCATCAACATGTCTTCACTTTTACAACCAGTGATTTACCATCATAACATCAGACCAAAAAGAAACTACTCAGTTGCACGAGTAAAACATGTTTTTGCTCAAAAATGTATGGTTTTTGTATTCCGGATATTTTAAATAATTCAAGCAGCATTATAACAGATAAAATAAAAACTCATAGGCGAAAGGGATTTTCATATATCCTAAATGTTTTGACATAGTTGGCCTACCGTCTTCGACGTTGGCCAATCATTTAAACAGCATTGGGTGGATGCCTCGTGTTTGCTGGCATCCGCGTGGCGTAATATACAATGTGATGTAGGAGAAGACTTGTGCGTTTGCTCCTCCAGCTTTATTTTATATTGCCTATCAGCTTAGAGTAATATACAATGTGATGTAGGAGAAGACTTGTGCGTTTGCTCCTCCAGCTTTATTTTATATGGCCTATCAGTGTAGACTAATATACAATGTCATGTAGGAGAAGACTTGTGCGTTTGCTCCTGCAGCTTTATTTTATATGGCCTATCAGTGTAGAGTAATATACAATGTCATGTAGGAGAAGCCTTGTGCGTTTGCTCCTGCAGCTTTATTTTATATGGCCTATCAGTGTGGAGTAATATACAATGTCATGTAGGAAAAGACTTGTGCGTTTGCTCCTCCAGCTTTATTTTATATGGCCTATCAGTGTAGACTAATATACAATGTCATGTAGGAGAAGACTTGTGCGTTTGCTCCTCCAGCTTTATTTTATATGACCTATCAGTGTAGACTAATATACAATGTGATGTAGGAGAAGACTTGTGCGTTTGCTCCTGCAGCTTTATTTTATATGGCCTATCAGTGTAGACTAATATACAATGTCATGTAGGAAAAGACTTGTGCGTTTGCTCCTCCAGCTTTATTTTATATGGTCTATCAGTGTAGACTAATATACAATGTGATGTAGGAGAAGACTTGTGTGTTTGCTCCTCCAGCTTTATTTTATATGGCCTATCAGTGTAGACTAATATACAATGTCATGTAGGAGAAGACTTGTGTGTTTGCTCCTGCAGCTTTATTGTATATGGCCTATCAGTGTAGACTAATATACAATGTCATGTAGGAGAAGACTTGTGCGTTTGCTCCTGCAGCTTTATTTTATATGGCCTATCAATGTAGAGTAATATACAATGTCATGTAGGAGAAGACTTGTGCGTTTGCTCCTGCAGCTTTATTTTATATGGCCTATCAGTGTAGACTAATATACAATGTCATGTGAGAGAAGACTTGTGCGTTTGCTCCTGCAGCTTTATTTTATATGTCCTATCACCTCGCTCTGATATTATATTTAAACATATCATTTCCAATGCTTTGTGTATCCTTGCTCAACAACTCAAAACGTGTTACAAAAATAAACGAAAGGCTGGCAGATGATAGGAGAACTGACAACCTGCGATCTGCCTACCAGGTATAAAAGAAGGCAGTGATATGAGAAGAGAAGTGCCGACCTGCCTACCAAGTGTAGAAGAAGGTAGTGAATTTAAAAGAGAAGTACCGGCCTGCCTACCAGATTCAGAAGAAGGCAGTAATATGAGAAGAGAAGTGCCGACCTGCCCACCTGCTTACCAGGTGTAGAAGAAGGCAGTCAATTGAGAAGAGAAGTGCTGGCCTGCCGACCTGCCTACCAGTTATAGAAGAAGGCAGTCAATTGAGAAGAGAAGTGCCGGCCTGCCGACCTGCCTACCAGGTGTAGAAGAAGGCAGTCAATTGAGAAGAGAAGTGCCGACCTGCCGACCTGCCTACCAGATGTAGAAGAAGGCAGTCAATTGAGAAGAGAAGTGCCGGCCTGCCGACCTGCCTACCAGGTGTAGAAGAAGGCAGTCAATTGAGAAGAGAAGTGCCGACCTGCCGACCTGCCTACCAGATGTAGAAGAAGGCAGTCAATTGAGAAGAGAAGTGCCGGCCTGACGACCTGCCTACCAGGTGTAGAAGAAAGCAGTCAATTGAGAAGAGAAGTGCCGGCCTGCCGACCTGCCTACCAGGTGTAGAAGAAGGCAGTCAATTGAGAAGAGAAGTGCCGGCCTGCCGACCTGCCTACCAGGTGTAGAAGAAGGCAGTCAATTGAGAAGAGAAGTGCCGGCCTGCCGACCTGCCTACCAGGTGTAGAAGAAGGCAGTCAATTGAGAAGAGAAGTGCCGGCCTGACGACCTGCCTACCAGGTGTAGAAGAAGGCAGTCAATTGAGAAGAGAAGTGCCGGCCTGACGACCTGCCTACCAGGTGTAGAAGAAGACAGTCAAATTGATCTGTCTTTCCCACATTAATTGATTGATTGATTG